>VWYH01007500.1:340773-603273 GCA_013399365.1 Pampusana beccarii
CGCGGGTTTCCTCCCGCCGCCCCGGGCGGGGGGCTGGCGGGGCCGGGCCGGGCCGGGCGGGCTGCGCGGGGTGTGTGTGGGGTGCGTGGGCAGCGGCGGCCGTGACACGGCGGTGGGTGGGGATTACAGCATTTCATCGGCTCTTCCTCCGACACCTTTTAAAGATACAGCCCACGACGCTCCTCGGGGGTTGGTGCCAAGCGCTGCTGGAGTCATCTCGCAGCCGAGATCGAAATTTATAGCTCGCCTCGCTGCGAAAATAGGAGTCGCTCTGCGGAAAAATCTAAAGTTTCTCCGCGTTAACCCGCCACCCCCCCCCCCAGCTCCCGTTCGGGAGCAGAGCATTTCTTTGGTCAGATCTTTTTGATTGCCCATTAACTGCATACAAATTCATGTCAAAGTACTTTCTGGAAGCAGAGCTTTGTAAGTAGCATCTTGGGGTAAGAATTGTTCTCTTCAGTCTCGGCCAAGGTGGAAAAAAGACGGTTTTCTTTGCCTTTTGATTTTCTTAGCTCTTCTTCTGTCTTGCTGCAGCACTGAATGTATTCTGTGTTCAGTATTTCTGCAAGCATTTGGCTCAAAAGTGGTGAACAGCTTGTTACTGGTGCCTGTTTCCCCCTGAAGCGCACAGGATTCTTTTAATTTAAAGGAATAACAAGAATTTGCCTCTACCTAGTAGAAAACATTTCAATTTTTAAGTTTATTTCAGCTGTGAAAGTGCAAAATAATATTAATTGCCTATTCTTCACTCTTTTCATTCTGTAAAAAGCTTAGAAGCTGTTATAGATTAAATACTTGTCAATTTATTCAGTACTAGTACTGCTTGGGTTTGAGAAAGTACAGGCATAGAGTGGGTTACAGTACTCAGGCTGTTTTGTTTTTCCTTTTTGTTAGGCTTATTCTTCAAGTAATAATGTCCAGTTAGTCAGCTACTGGGTGGACAGGCTGAATAGATTCCAACTTTATAGATGTTAATGCACCAGCCTTGAGTAATAACGGATGACAGTATAACTTTCAATCAGAGAGGACACCTGAACCATTGTAGTACAACTCCGTTATGTACTTTTGGGAAGGACATATGCATTTCTCAAAAATAGGAAAGCATCTGATAAATGCACAGAAGGTGCTGGGGGAATGCAGGGTTTGTTGTTTGTTTGATTGGGTTTTTTGTTGTTTTTTCAAAAGAAAACAACAGGCAAAGTCTTAAGAGATAGCTTCTCTTCCTAGTTAAGTAGCTCAATATGTATGATACCCTACCTTCATTTTGAGATTTGTTGGCTTTCTGCTTCTGAAAAATTGAGCCTTAGTCTTCAGCCATTTCGTAACCATTATCTTATTAAAAATTGAGCCCTGCTCTGGATCTCAATCTAGAAAAATAAAAGTGAAGCAGTTGTGGATTGATATTTACAAAAGTGAATGAGGCAGCAGCAGCCCTCTAATCTTGTAGCTGTTGAATTAGTACAAGTGATACTTGTCATATGTCCCTATAAGTGTGAGCTGACATTTGTTTATTCCGTGCTAATTTAAGCACAACTATTGCCTCGTAAAATTGTTTAATCCTTATTGGAAAAATATAGGCGCTTAATCAACCAATGGTGAGGATGAGAATTCATCTGCTCTTTATTTTTTAATATAATTATTTAACACGTACATCTGACATTTGGAAACTTAAACTGAAATTAGTCTCTCTTAAATGTGTTTGTCACTAAGATTTAAATGGGCTCCAGTATATTTGTTTCATGTAGTGGAGGAGGAGGGGAAGTAACATTTGAAAGTTATCACCGCTTGCCTGGAAGTATACAAATGCTACCATATGTCTGGAGGTTTTATGTAATTTATTAAGATGAGAAAATAACCTAATCGTTCCTACTTTGAATAAGACTAAAAAGAAATATAAATCTAAAAATGAAGTATTATTTCTCTGAGAACACGATTGTGCAGTCCATTCAGTGCCTGAGAGGTAAGAGTGATTGGCATTGGTTCTAGACATAGTATTGCAAAATAGCAATACATCAGGTATTTTTAAGCTACTGTGTGAACAGGAATACTTTAATATACCAGCACCACTTGTATTTCAGATCTGACTGAGCAGTCATATTTTAAAGTAAGTTTGTTATAGTGTATTTTTAATGTAACCTGCTTCCGAGAACATTTATTTGTGGAGGCGTGTAAGTGGTTAGCTGTCCTGGGCCTAAATGCAGGACAGTCGGAGCTTGCAGGAAATCAGAAGATTCCTGGGCGTGGGGGTATATGTGCTCCTGCCAAACTTGGCTGCGTCTGTGTCACGGGAGGACCGCTGCAGGGCAGGAAGGTGGAAGCAGAGCTCTCGATCTACCTAAATGTGCAACCTTTCTTTATGTGCAGGTTTGGAATCTGTAGCTGGCGTGCCCTTCGTGGCCACCGGTGTGGGTGAGGACCAAGTGTTGATACTGCCTATGCAGTGACACCTGGAGTTGGGTTTGGGGGGGATTTAACACAAGGATTTATGAAAGACTGTGATTTGGGCACTGGGGGCAAGGGGGGTTCAATAACAACTGATGATGTCCTTCATGTGAAGCGAAGAAGATAGGCTGGTTGCTCTTAGTCTGCTTTTGAATGGATTTTCCCTGTGGAGGTCTGTGAATGAGATCTTTAGACAGGTGAGCAAACAGGGAGTTTGAAGAGCTTTGATGAGAAGTTACTAAGGTGGTGCTTTTGGAAGTACAGGCCACAAAGATGCTTTAGAGATTATGCAGAGTTCCCAGTGGCTTAAGGAATGATTCAGGTTTGTCAGTCTAATTGTGGTGATGGTTGTGCCATGACTCCCTTAAAAAGGGAATGGGTGAGTAAGAGAAAGAAAAAAATAAGAGATATGGGAGCAGGGAGGTCATTCTTGCAAACCTGTTACTCCTGGAGTTTTTTTTTTTTACTTTTTATCTTTAGTTGCTGCTCTGCTGTTCATGGTCTCTCCTACATGCACACACATCCCATGCTGGTCTTTTCAGCTACAGGTTGATAGGATTTCCATAGGAGTGTTTCAGAATTGTTCCTGTGCGTGGGGGAGTGATAATGAGACAAGGGATGTTATTTTCTAGTGCCATATTTGCCAAGTCTCTTCCTAAGAAAATCAGAAAGCAAGGACCTAGCCAACCCAACCTTCCATACAGTGATGATTGCAGAGTGGAGAGCGTAAGCCTCTGCTCTTTCTCCAAGCCCTTCCTAGCCAGATCTCCAGAAGATTTTCCTTAGGGCAAGATAGCTGGTTTAGTGCAGAAGATGGAGTATTGCTGGAGTGCTCTTTGTTTGGAAGTGGAGACTTCTGTTGGGTTTTTCCACATGTATGAGGAATAGCTCTTCAAGATGTCATTTGTGGTAATTTTTTTGCTAGCAAAGAGGTTCTGCCAGAGCAGATTTTTAGCCATAGTCATGTCTCATAGCAGTCAAGATATAAAATGGGGAGATGTACCCAGAGCTGGCTGTTCAGGCAGATAACAACAGGCCATTATTGTCCCTGGTGAAGCACCTGATGGCTGGGCAGGTCTAGGTCACCAGCCCTCCTGGTTTTGATTCTTGGTTGACAGTGTCTGCAGAGGGGTCTGGGCTGCTCGTAGAAGCTAAGAACAATGGATTGGGAAGCTAAGCATGTCAGCTCTGTGCCGGAGAAGGCTGGCTATGGCATGGATTAAGGCTGTAGATCTTTCTTTTCTAGGTGAAGTCTGGTTGGGAGTTCTCCACGCTGGGCTCCCCACATGTTGTTGGGCAACTTCTTGCAGGGATGATTATGCTGGCTCTTTTGAAGACTCATGTGACACATAGGTGTTGCAGGGGGCAGTATTATAGACCAGGTTCTGCTTCACTGCCTTGTAAGATATGTCTTGGCATTTTGGGTCAACGTTTTTCAGGGACAGTCGGTGGTGTCTGCACTGCCTCTGGGGCACCCTTTGGGGAGGAACCAGTTGGATCCTTGACTTTCCATCTGTCTTCTAGTTGGGGCACTCTCAAAACGGCTCTGATTGTGTATGGTCAAGGAATTCAGCCTTGACAGAGTCGCTGGGAGCGTGTTAACACGGCAGCGAAAATGCAGCCCTGCTTAGCAGGCTGTGACTGTTGTTAGTGAACTGGTCATAGCGAACAACACTCTGCCATCCTGCAGTTACTCTTCAGTGCAATCTGCGCACAGTCCAAAATGCGCTGTTGGATGGGTGAACTGATGTGTAGCTGTGGGGGAGCTATAACCCTGCAAATTCTGCATGCAGAAAGGGGATTCCCTTCTGTATTCCCTGTCCGGTGAGGCCCCCAAGAGCACTGGTCTCCAGACGTGAACATACCCCTGTTCTCCAAGGGGCTCCAGAATTATCTCCTG
Source organism: Pampusana beccarii (assembly GCA_013399365.1). Classification (NCBI taxonomy): domain Eukaryota; kingdom Metazoa; phylum Chordata; class Aves; order Columbiformes; family Columbidae; genus Pampusana; species Pampusana beccarii. The sequence continues at coordinate 345,116 of VWYH01007500.1, forward strand.
CAGTAAGTAGAAGGATGGATGAAGAAAAAGACAGAAAACCTGCTGTTATTTTTTGATGTGAAGCTCTTTCTCATCTGCTTTTGGCAAGTGAGAACACTGTGTAGATCTGGAAATAAAATTTATTTAAATTGTCCTAAATAATACCAATATGCTTGTCAATAATAACATTTAGATCCAGCATCCAATACTGAGCGAAATTCGAAATTTATCTTTTAGGAAGAAGTCTTACCTAAGCGGCGCTCTCTTATTACTCTTCTTTTTCAGTGTGAAAATCTTTTGAATTCTAGCTTTTATGAGAAGTATAAAATACATTTTTTCTATCCATGCACTCCACACGAAAGCACAGATGTGTTGTCAAAGTCATATAGAGATTGTTCATCCCAATGAAGTAACTACGAGATACCCATACAGCTAATGTGACTCCAGATATGGGGGAATTCCATGTTGGCTAAGCCTTTCTTAAACTTTGGGACAATGGAATTTTCTAAGGTATTTTTTATTTTTCCTTCACTAACAGAGCTTGATTTGTTTGAACTTTAATAGTTGTGCCAGAAAAGGGCAACTGGCTACATCTTGTTTTTCAGCTTAGAGAACTTATACAGAATTACTGCTTGTAAATTTTAAGTGATGTTTAGATTGTTAAAGAACAAAGTTATTAAATTACATTATTTGAATCCTCTGAAGTTTTTCTAAAGATCTGAGTATTGTTTGGTTTCAGTACGCTTGCTGTAGTGTGTTGGTTAGGGCTCTTCATAAACAAAATACAAACATTATCTTTATTACTCACAGTGCTGCTGCATAGTTGCGGTTTAGGTTTTGCCAACTATTTGCAATGTATAGCCACAGACTCTCTCTGGGTGGCGTAAATAAAAACAAAGTCTTTCTGTTCCTATCAGGACTTGTTTTTTCAATTAGGCACATTAGTGTATCATTAGGTAGAGAGGTAAGAGTACGCCTCTGTGTGTGACTCTTCTCTAGTCTGAAGTGGCAAAAAACCACATCAGAATAGATTTACATGCATCTTATTAGCTGTGAGCACCCACAAGATGATTAATGCTCTACAAGAGAGACAGACAAGACTGTCTCAGCCCCAAGAAGCTTACAGTCTAACACTGATAAGACTTGTCTTGTAATTTATGAGGTGTAAAATTAATTTTGTGTTTATTAGTATTGTGACCCTCCTCTGCATGTAATTCTGGGGTACAGAAGCCATTGTATGCATGTGAAGTAGCCTGCAGTGGCTTCATGAATCCCTGCAAATCAAACACCTCCTGTTAACTGTTCATAAGGTGCAAGATCAGAATTGCCTCTCTTCCATTTTAAGACCTCTCCTGGAACACGCCTTGAAACAATTTTCAAATAACAGGTTTCAGGAATCATGAGCTAATTTAAATACTCGCATGTGCATCCATTCCTAAATCATAAAAAAATCCTAGTCCTGAGCTGCCTTTTAAAGTTGACAGGACAGGGAAAAAAGTTGCAGAGGGCAAGTAATAGTGTATACCCACAGCTGTACTGTGCCTATGAGTTTTGAAGGAAAAAAGCCCTATATTTCGTTATGAGTTTAGTGGTGTGCTATGTTCTTTATAACTGCAATTTCCTCACGGTCGTTCACCCCCTGCCCCCCCAGCCTTCCTGTAGCTTTCCTTCGTAGGACTGGAGAAACAAAATATATAATCATGGAGAAGTATTTGCACTTTGGTTTTGATCATGTTCCCATCCCGTGCTTCAAATTGTATTTGCAAGTGTTGGCGTTTTCAGATGGAATTTCCCATCAGTTTTTCTTGAACCATTTCAGCAATTTTAGAAACGAACAGGATGTGTGACTTTTTTGAAGGCAAAACAGAACTTCAGTTTTTCGATAACTACTTTCAGAAATATCTCCTAAGCCATTGAAGTAAATAAGTATTAGCAATATATGTACTAATTTAAAGCCATTGAGTTTACAGGAAGTTTTCTACCAAAAGCTGTGGTGTTTAGATAAGTCTCTAATGATTTTGCTAAGTGCATAAGCATTTTTTTTTCTGTACGTGGATAAAAATTACACTCTACCTTTAATCTGTTTTTTTAGCCCAAGTGGCTAGATAGCAGGCTCCCCTTTGAATTTGACACAGAGACAGTTGAGAAGAGCAGGTGGCAAAGATACTTTCTAACAACTAGTTTAAAATCTCATAGCTAAAATACACAAAATTATATTCTGTGTAATAATAATGTTGTTCAAAACATTATTTGTATCTGGGACTGGTGTGTGAGAGCTTTCTGCTTAGTAACTGGGAATGTTACTGCTCTGAGCTATATTGATATAGAGTGATATTTTTTGCCAAAGAAAATTTTTCTTTTCCTTTCTGAAGCTACCTGTCTAACACCTGCAAGAAATGGCAGCTATTTGCTATGGAAAGCTGGGAATTAAGTTTATCAAACAGCGTTTATCTTCTGGAAGACAGTTAGCAGTCCTGCTAAGCTCTGCCATTTTATGCCAAAATAAGGAGCAGGAGCATTTGAGGAGTTTGGTTTATGCACAGTAGCTGAGAAATAACTTAACCAGAAATGTAAAAGAAATCCACCTGTGGTAATCCATACTGTTACATTATAAATAACAATGAGCACTGATGAAGCACAGATAATGGTAAAGATGCTGGTTTATAAGAAATATTCACCATCTTCTCTGGCTAACTTCTGAGAACTTGCATTTTATTTGTTTATTGTACCTTATTCTTCATTGCAAGTAGAAGCGATAATTAGGCAATATCAGAGATGTTTGTATTGGGGAACATGGAGGAGAATTGACCTTGCTTGAGATTGTGAATATAAAGAAAATTTTTCTGATATGCTTATTGTACCACCACATCAGTAAGTAGTCTCAAAATACTGATGAGTACAGAGTGGCTTTGATTTCTTTGCAGGAGAGTTTCTGTTGCTATGTTTTGAGGGGCTTTGAAAGTTTGTTGCAGAGTTTCTGTTGCTATATCTTACGGAGTGATTCCAGTGGATGCTGTTGTCTAACAGATCTTGAGTCCTGGGTGTTTTATTGCAAAGCGGTCTTCTGAGTTATTTTGTTAGTTCTTGCATATGTCCTGCATGTGAGGTGAGACGGTGAGATGCTTTTAAGTCTGTGATGATCCACATGAGATAGGCCTTTCACCGAGCACCGATAAGTTGGCTGGGCTTTCCTACTCCCTCGCAACTATCTGAGGCTTGGATGAAACTGGGTACCGAGTGATGCTGAAAGGGAGGGACAACTTCCATAAGACAGCAAGGAGGTTGTCTAGCCAGCAAACCTGATGTTTGCCACTGTCAAAGGGGGCCTTCCAGCAGGAGAGTCAAGGGAATTCTTAAGTGCTGTTGGCCATGAAGCTCTTTGACCACCTGTGGGCAGACCGTGTGTCCCGGGTCTCTAAAGCGCCCATTTAGTTCTGGTTTTTAAGTGGCAGATTGACTTCTTGAAGAACACTAGGAAATGTCAACAGGAGTGAAGCCAGCACGCACATTGGCATGAACATCGGTGGGGTGACATCAGCTGGCAGCAGGCAGGAACCCCAGCCGCCGCTTTGGCCGGAGTTTGTGTCCTTCAGGCGGTGTAAGAGCGGGGTGAGGGTAAGACCTCGCTCCAGAGAGGCTGTTGGCTTCCTGTTCACAGACCAGTTTGAATGGGGATTGTAAAACAGGCACGTGCACACACGTTATTCCTTTTGGGGCTTGGCTGAGGTTACCCAACAGATCTTCAATTTTCATCCTTCCCCTACATACACCGCTGGAAAGTCACAGCAGCTGTGGAGGTCTCCACAGAAGTTTTCTGTCTGTCTGGGAATCACGACTTTAAGGCTCGTTGGTTCAGCTGACTTCCCAAACACGCTGTATACCAGTCCTTTCTACAGAGATTTTTGCTGGGCACGTGCAAGAGAATTACTATGGGAAAGATCTGGAGTTGTTTAGGGGGAGGAATTGATTCCAAATGATGTCTTGCTGAAGCTTTATTGTGTTTTTCAGACAATGAATTAAATATCATTTTATCCGTACTAGGAACTTAGAGGCAAAGACTCTTTACATTTTTAGCTATGAAAATCGGTGGTTTCTTACCCAGTACAAAAACCCTTATGTCCTTGGTTATCTTTCTAACTAATATTTAATAATACATGGTTTTGTTTTCAAGCGTCTATGTTGGCTTCCTTAGAAAGAGGTTTTGTGTTTTGAGCCCTTTACAGTTTTCCCAGTATTGTACACTTAAATGGTTGTTCGAAAGTGCAAAAAGAGGTGTGTGAAACACACACTTTTCCACAACTTTATCTCACTCTTACAGGAAAAGACAAAGGAATATTGAGTATTTTGCATTTTTCGTTGAATGAGTTGTCTTTATTAGAATACCTAGTAAGGCATCTGTGCTAAACTGCTAAAGCATGTACCCCGTGGACTTTCATCCTCACGCTAGCCCTGACTCATGAGAATTACATGTGGTTTTAGTATCTACTTTTCATTATTAGCAGCAATTCTTTTGCCACTGGAGCAAAAGGACATCTAACAGATTAAGCAAGATTTTGTTGAAAGATGCTAATCTTTTCTTGTTACAATAGGAAAAAGTAAAAGGAAGAGGAAAGTAATTGAAAGGTTTTAATTCCTGAGAATTTTTTTAAATGGATTATATTGATTAACAAAATTGCTACATTTCATGGCAGAAACTTTTTAGAAGAAGGCAGTAATTGTAATTAATTTTTAGTCTGTGCCACATATTTGATGATAGCTCTGATTCATGCTATTATATTCTCTCTTCCTTCACCCACAGCAAAACAAATTTAATTTGATTCATACCCTTAAGAAAAAAAAAAATCACGCAAAATTACTCACATGGTTATGATTCAGCTCTTGGCATAAAACCCTGTCCTCCTCCATCCTCCCCCTCTCCCACCCAAACCACCCCCACCCTCACCCACTATATATTTATGTCACCGTGGCCTGAAAAAGTTGAGTAGTTTTTTTAAAAACAGAGCAAATGAAATCCCTCTTCAAGCTGCCCTGTTGCTTATGTTGATATGAGTCTAATAAGACTTCCTTTTCACAAGTGCTATGGAGGCAGCAGCAGTGCTCTGTTTTTCATGTTACTTTAGCAGACAACAGTGCTGCATTGATCTTGAGACATGCTTGCTTTTAGCACTTTAGCAATGCAACGGCAAGCGATGCTAAAATTGCTCAAATACTTGTATTCAGGAGTCTGCCTTTCCAAAAAAAGAAAAATATTTTTGAGGAAACTGTATGTAGGCATTCTCATTGAAATGGAATACTGGAAGAGCTGACCTTAATATTATTTTCGTCTTTTTCTTAATTAGTTTTAATGATCTAGACCTTAACAAGCTTTTCCCCAATAAGAGATAAAAGCTGCACTGCTTTCATTACGCAAATGTATAGCAGTGTGTCCTGTTTCCTACAGCTTGTGTCGGGTACCTCTTTGTACGGGTGATGGCAATCTTCTGTCTTCACCTACTGCTGGAAGTACAAATGTTATGGTTCTGCTCACCATTGTATCTGACAAGCTGCGTTCAGCCTTCAGCTCTTAGGAACCACAGCTGACGTTCTGTCGTCAGACACTAGAAGCATTCAAAGGAGATGTTTTATACATGAAAAAGAAATGTTTACAGAGATCTGGTATGTAGAGGTGATGCAGTCCAACAATCCCAGTGGAAATTAGAAGCAGCTCAGTGCCTCTGAAAGCTGGCACGTGTGTTTATGTATATAACACTGAGCACAGAAAGCTTCATGCACACTGGTGCTATGAATCAGTCACAGTAAGTACCGCAACTTGCATGAGAGTTGGTGGGAAAGTGTATTTTTAGCCAAGCACGCTAACGCAGCCCTTCCACTCTTACTAAAAGAGACAAGTAGGTGATACCTTAAGGGTAGATATTGAAGGGGATTTAAAAAAAACCAAACCATCACGTTCTCAGAGCCTAGATCATCTGTTTACCCAGAAAATCATAACTTACTTTCTGGTTAAATGATGCATGTTTCATTAGCTCTGTGCTTACAAGCTTTACTTTTCCAATAAATGTGTGGGATATCCCAAGGAAAGGAAAGGGGGCTCTATAGGGGAGAAAAGAGAAAATTCATTTTTTTCCTTCTCTCCTTAACATCCTCTGCTTTTCTATAAATAACTGTGGATCTATACACACATGTCCGTGGTGTATGACTATGTACCCAGTTCACACGTCCCAGTGATGCTGGGTGCTTCCCTGTGGGCTGGGCTCACCCCCTCCGGCAGAGGAGAGCCTTCAGTGCAATTAGCATTAAGGGTGGTGTCAGCTTACTATGGAGCTCACTCCCTCCTGGGGCTCTGAAACCTCAGCTGGATCAGGCTCTATTGCCTTTGTCGTCACCTGGATGGCCCCTGGTCCAACACCTATGATGAGCATCTTAAAAGGAATCAGGCAGCTCACCCCTCGTGTTTGGACCAAGACACAAAGGTGAGAAAGTCAAAAGGGAAAAACAGGGAAACTTCCCTATTGGGAGAGGAGAGTTGCTGAGTATGGCAGGAAACAGGCTCAGCTGGAACACTAAAGAAAAACTGGTCTCCTGAGGAAACAGTCAACAGAGAAAAATGTAGGAGAATATGTGGGTGCTTTTGTCTGTGAGGGTGCAGAGTAGGATGAAGAGAACAATGCCTTCCCTCTCACAGTCCTCGTTCTCTGCCTTCCTGCTCTAATTGGGTTTCTATGTTAAAATGAAGCACCCCTCTCCCAGAAAGTACAACAGACAGAATCCAGCTGAACTTCAGTCATGTTGGTATAGCCAAGTTGCTGAAATTAGACCATCAGTGCCAGCATTTCAGTGATGTACCTTTCTGCGTTCTTTCTCTACAGTTGGACAGAAGTCTCAGCCTCTGACCCTAATCCTTCTAACAAACCCTAAAATGCTATCACCGTAAAATATACTGACTTTACCAAAAAACTCTTTCTCAACCATGAGGTCAACAATGAAAGCACGCCTAACCCCCATTAGCCACCTGCTGCTGTAATTTTTGAGTGTTATGTTTTAGCCACGTAGAAGGTGGGTGCAGATCATCCAGCTGGGACCCAGGTTGGAGTGAGATGCACAGATTGCTCCAGGATATGTGGCGTGGGACAGGGAGCCAGGAGCGCCTTAGGTGCAAGTCAGTTCCTGGTGGAAACTTCTGTGATGTTGGTCAAGACTTGTTAAGTATTCCTGGCCTCTCTTTTCTCGTTTTCTAAAGGAGACTGAAGTCTACCATTTCACTGGGATATTATGAGGCTTTACCTTAAAATGTGCTTCTGAAGCATTTATAATGGTTAATCAGGTTTTCCATTATGGAATACTTAGGTTATTTGGCTGGCTTCAGCCACACGAATTCACACAAATGCTATACATAGAGTACTTTGGAATATTTTGCATTTGGCTCATCTCATCTGAGTCACGGTTTCCATCCAAAAAGAACCGTAAAATAATTTGATTGTTGTAATCTAAATTATTTTTATGAAGAACCTCATAATAAATGCTTTGGGAAGAACTCAGAGATGAAGCGTGTTAAAATCATTAGGCTTAAATATCTCATCAGAGTTGAAAGCAGGTATGACTGCTGTCTACCAACAAGCTGCAGAATGGCAGACGGAGGGCATTCATGGTATAACACAAGAAAAGGAAAATAACTGTTTTAGCAAAGAGAGGACAATGCTGATCGTTTGATGTTCTGCCGACAGCTGGCCCTGAATATGTTTAGGATGGAAATTTTGGAAAAAAAGTTCTGAACCATCAGAAGCAACTTCTGCAGCAACCTTCCAGTTGCAGGCACTGAGGACAAGCTGCAGCTTTTTTTCAAGATGGAGATAGCGTTACGTTCAAAAAAGTCATCAAAGAGGTGTTCGCTGGCTTGCTTTCCAGTCCCTAATTTCTTCAGCTACACCTGTTGTCCTAGGTCTCTTCAATTCTATTATCTATCGTTAAACTTCCAGTAGAAGTGGGCAGTTCATCTCCCATTTTTTATGCTGATAGAAAACCCATGGCCATTTTGAGAGAGATTTGTTCCCTGTCCATCAAGAAGATGGAGATGTAACTCTTCCTAAACTAATCTGGCTGCTACTTAAAATCACTTATCACCTAACACTCATGACAGGATAAAGACTAAGATTTTGAAGTATTCTGATATCTTTGTTCTGATCAAATCACTTTAATCAAAGATAAAAAATATCACATAAAGGTTAAAACATATGACCATTTTCTTAAAAAAATGCATTAGATGAAAAACTGATACTGAGTTTTATATGCACACAGTGTGAGTGTGAAATTTTTATTAGGTCATCTGCCTTTAATTAAACATAACATTTTTTGTTATGCTATTCTAGGATAGGATGTTTTTGTCATTTTATGGTTTCATTGGGCTATGGAATATTCCAGACAATTTGAAAATGTGGTTAGATTAGTTTTCCCTTGGGTTTGACCTCAGTAAACTTATCTTGCGGTAAAACTAGATTTCTTTGTCCTTATTGCGTTTATTACCTCAAGACAGTTGTCGTGCATTGTATTAATATAACGTGAAAAGGAGGAAGGGGGAATTGGGTGTTTTCTGTTCTGTTGGGGTTTTTTTCCCCTACCCCCGAGACCAGCTTTGAGTCATTCCTCCAAGAGGTCCCACTCCCCGTTGCTAAAGCGGTCTGTTGTTCTGTGGAACAGGAGGGTGGGGGAGAGGCTATTTGAGTCATCTCGACTGGTTTGTCCTGGCATACGTTTCCTGGCCATAAATTGGGATTGGCAAGGCTTGTCAGTGGCAGGCAGCCTCACCGTTGTTCTGGTTGTGCCTCGGATGGCGTTTGCTGTGCCCCTCTGATGTTTGTGACCATATGTGTTTCTGTAGGGTAGGGAAATAGAGATGAAGCACAGCTCAGTGGCACGTCTCAGGCAGGCGCTGAAGGTGCTCAGAGGTGTTGGCCTGTGTTCCTTGAGGGTTTGTGGGCAAGTGAGGCTTTCAGTGTTGCTTTTAAGTGAGGGTCTGTTTACTATATATACTATTCACCTCTTCTCGCAGCAATTCCTCAAAATAAAAATGTAAAGCGTTAGTTAGAACAGGCGCATTTTTCTCGCGGGAGCCTCCTCTGGCACGGAGAGCTGGTAACTGCTAATTGTTCAGCGCCTTTCAATAATTCCCTTTTTTATTGACTCGTGCGATCCACTGCACGCAGAAGTTTTTCAGAGCTGTGCCGGCACACCCGTCACCACCAGCCTTTGCTTTGCAAGCCGTTCCCAGCTTATGCTTGAAAATAAGTATGTATATACATGTAACAAACAGGGCTTCCTTCCGCGGTGAGGCGGGAGGTGCTGGTTTTCGCTTTCCCCACACCGTCCAGCGCCTTGGCAGGGGGAAGCGAGCGAGGCGATGGCTGTGTAAACCCAACCTCGGGGGCGAGGATTAGCGTAATGTGCGCCAGACATTCCTCCCGCGGAGATGCTGGCCGCTGCTGAATGCGGCCGTGTCTGTGTGAGGCGAGGGAGTTTCCTGCTTTAAATCACCAGCAGGCTCCGGCTGGGCGTTCCCGCTCGCTGCCCTTTTTTTTTTTTTTTTTTTTTTCCTTCCCCCTCAATGAGTGTCCTTTGTGTAACCCCGCTAATTCAGAAAAATTCTCCGCGGTAATTGGAACTGCCCCGTCACGTGGCTGCCGCCCGCCGATTGGCCGCCCTTAATTGGCGGGTCGCTATAAGAGCGGCGTGCGGCGGCGGCGGGCGCGCAGCTTCGCTCCCAGCCCGGTTGGGGCCGGCTCGGCTCCTGCGGCCGCCGGGGTGGGCACTGCCGGGGGCCGCGGGGCTCTGCTCGGCGGCGGGCGGTGCCGGTGGCCGCCCCCGCTCGCCCTCATGGGCGGCCGCCCCTCGGTGGGGATCGGGGCGCACGGGAGCTGCCTGTCATCAGGAGGCGCCGCTCGGATGGGCTCAGCGCGGGTGAGTGAGGAGCGGCGGCGGCTTCGCCCGCTCGGGGGAATCGTCCGGCCCACGCTCGGGTGGCGGGGGCGGCGTGGGCGGGTTCTGTACCGCGGTTAACCGCGCCGCTGGGGAGCCAGAGCACCTGGGCGGGCAGGGGGAGGCCGTGGGGAGTGCCAGGGGTCTCCCAGCTCTCCCCGCTTTTCTTCCCTTTTCGCGGAGGGGGAAGTTTCTCAGGCGCTTCTCGGAACCTTGTCTGGATGCGAGTAACTCCAGCACGTGTGGCTGCGACTTCCCTGTCGTGGTGGACTTCTTTCACCTTCCCGAGAAGGTGTGAGGGTGGCTGGCGGTGCTCAGGTGTGAGTTGTGATGAGTGGGGTGTCTCCCGTGTGCAGAGGTCGGGGCTTCTGCCGGAGGGGAAGGCTGGGGCGACAGGCTGTGCTGAGCTTGCTTTGCCATTGTTTTTCATGTGCGGGGACTGAAGTGACTTTAAATCACTAACTAGGCACATTTCGCTTGCTTTCTGTGTGGTAAAACTAGATGTAACTTTCAACGTGCCTGTTCCTTAAATTCCTAACTATTTAGAAAAAAAAGTAGTGTAGTTCAGAGATTACTCTCTCTGCAAGGTTGAAATGTAATATATATATGTAATATATATATGTAATGTTATATATATATATGAGTATTCAGGGTATTCTTTTTTATTAGACTCCTTAATGTAGTGTGATCCTAGAAACTGTAAAGAAAATTAGTTACAGTGGATGCATATAAAATGTTTATTTCAATTATATTTAAATCTGGTACATTAATTGCTACTGTGCAAACTGCCTGCAAGTCAGATGGGAAACAGTACTGCCTGTAATATATTTTAGTTCTTGCATAATGGTCAATAAAGAGTGGGTATATTATGTGGGAATTGTAACTTATGTTTCAAATCTGCTGTTAACTTTGTGAGCTTTATTTTTACTTTCTTTTTGAGCTGTAACTTCTTCAAGATGCATGTAGAAAGCACTTTGTTTACAGGTTAAAAGGTGTCATCCAGAGTATGCTCATCTCAGTTGGTTTTGATGCCTAAAATACTCGTTTTCGTGTTTGTAAATCTCTTGCTTTTGTCTGTCTCAATTCCCCATATGAAGATTTTTCCAAAAGAGGAAAAAAAGAAACTAACTAGTGTTGAGATTACATTTCTGTTATGGAGCTTGTCTTAATTGTTCAAAGGCCTTTCTCTCTTTCCTAATACAATTTTCGGAAGCTCTTTGAACAATGCTGTATATAAAAATAGAGCTCAAGGCTGTCGTGTAGCTAAATTTATTGTAAAAACGAGTAGGAAATGTCTAATAAGAGAAGCAATAAAAAGAATAGATTTTGAGATAAGCATGGCTTCTAGAGGCGCTATGCCTTTGCAAATCGGGAAGAGTGTAACCCAACTTCTGCTATCGGCGTCTCCTTCTTTGCTCAGGTGTGGCCGGATACTACCTGAAGAAAATGCTGTTTTCAGGCTTGAGCAAACGGCTGCAAGGTCCTGCAATTGTGGTGGGGCTGGGGAGCAGCTCCTTGCAGCTGGGTACGTTTTTACTTATAGATTTACCAATTAAAATTCCAGAGGAAGAATTCATAAGGTTAGCATTCTTGCCAGAGGTCCCCCTGCTCCCTTCCCCCCACTCTACCAAAAATAAAAGGCACGTACTACTCTGCTTAAATAGTGAAAGCTCGAAAACATGTAACTGCAGTTGATTTGTTGTCTATTAATAAAATGATCAGCCACCTCCCACTGGGTTTCTCTCACCTGTTTTGAAATATTTGTATGAGGTGAAGGCTGACTGATTTTAGCATAAACTGAAATTTCAGGAATTAAATAAACATGTTCCAGTCTAATTCTGTTTAGGTCATGTCTGTTACTTGTATTTTGATTTCTGTCATACTGTTGACTGTTCCAGTTTATTCATTTGAAAAAAAACTTGTGTTTTGTAGTTTATGATCTCACGCAAACCCACATTTTATGCTCGTTCTGTTAGTATATTTTTGCTGCCTGATTTTTGCGGGCATATGTAATGAAAATTCTAAAAAGAAAACACTTGGAATTACAAAATGCTGGGAGGAGGAAAAAATCTGAAATTAAAACTACCACAAGTAAAGTTTGCTATGTATCATGACTGTTTTTGTTAATGATTGCAAGTGGTCATGCTTGATGACTGATGTAGAGAAGGGCAGGCATGAGAAATGCATATAACCAGGGGTTTTGTTGTTTGGTTCGGGTTTTTTTTAGGTGTGTTTTTTTTGGTGTTGTTTTGTTTTGGTTTTTATGGTGGCAGGTATAGTCTGTTTCAGCTGGAATCTCGGATGCTGAAAGAGTTACATGGCTGATTCCCTTCTGTCCTTGGTTTATTTAGTTGTTCAGTAGCACTTCAGTGGTGGATGGATTCTGTAAAACATTTGGATTGCGTGGATAGCAAGACAGCATGTGCATGTGGAGATGCTTGCCTGTGTGATATTACAGTGCTGAACAGTGTTACCTGCAATTGTCAGATACCAGCGAATTCTGGACTCCTTATTAATTATGATATTCTTAGACAACGTGCTGGTGCATGTCTCACTTCTCTCCTGTTTCACACATACACACGCCTGCCTCCTGGGTACAGACAGCTTTTTCTGACCAGATGAGTTTTTGAGTGAGGGATATTAGAAGTCATTGTAGTAGCTACAGTGATGTATGGAAACTTCCAATGCGTAGTGTGTGCCTCCCACCCCATAGCATCTTGAACTGGTTAGATTACATGGGTAATTTAAATGTCTGTTTTTGTGGGGGTTTTTTGTTTGTTTGTTTTGTTTTTTTCCACTAAAATGTGACAGTGGGGGAATTGCCTTTGATAGTACTATGGTTTGCCAGTATGGTTCCCCCTCCCCCGGAATTATTTTTTGGGGCTGACTGTTTTATGTCTAGATAGCCTTAATTTAAGGAAAGCTTTCAATAGGCAAGGATACTTGTTTCCAATCTCTGAAGACAGGTTAAGCTTTATTATATAATAAAGGGAGGAAGGAGTTGCCCCTTAAGTTAACTTGTCTTATCTCACTGGTTGAAGAACTGCAGTTATTTTTTCTCCTTTTGTATTTTAACTGTGCTGAAGCTTGAAAACTGGATTCTTTATGCGGAAGCCATTCTATATAAATGCAGAAACACTTTGTTCTCCCAAAGTAACTTTAGTACAGGAGGTAGTTCTTCTGCACCTATCCCTGTTAGAAATGCAGTGTGGTAGGACTGAAATACTTTTCCCAGGGGGTGATCAGGCTATTATGTCTGACTTGATTTGTTCTTACAAATTACTTATCACAGCAAGAGCTGAAGAGTTGAACTGGTGTTACTTGTTTCCTTAGGATTTGTGAGAAAGAGGAAACACCTTTAAAAATATATCCCTAAGAGACATGCCAAATGTATAAGCTTGTGGTAGGCTGATATTACCTTGAATATCTTATTGAATATTATCAGCACCAAAAAAAAAAAGTTAAAACCTAAGCTACTGGATGGGCAAACTGAGGTGGAGTATATATCTGAATACTTCTGTCTCCTACACACATGATAAATGTAATTATAGTGGCTTCATTTGAAATGCCAAAACATCATAATCAACTCATTTCTGTTAATATTTTGTATTGCTCATAAAGCTGATGAGCAGTAAAGATTTAAATCAAGTGATTTACTGGTACACATAGTGGTATCTTAGAAGTTCAACAGTCACAGGACAGAAAATCAGCTTTTATGGCTCAGATGAAGCAAAGTTTAAGAATGAATTGACTCAAGAAACCTTTGCGGAGTTACTGTGTGGCTTTGAAGCTGATAATGAGAGTGATGACCTACAAATGGAAGGTGTGAAAATGAAAGAACTCTGTGGCACATATAGAGGTTCTCTGGACCGTCATCCTGACCTCAGAGGGTTGGGCTGTTCTTAAGCAAATCCTGGTGGCTGTATTTCTGACCTGTTCTTGAAGATGCTTGACATGGGCATATTGTGTGATTCCATGCAGGAAAGCTAGCCTTCTGGACAATAAAGGTACTGCTTAACCTGACTATTCCTAGTGATAAGTTTGAACTACAACTATTTGCCCAAGCAGAACGGTTTATGCCTCCTTTTCAAGCTGGTATGCTTGTGTACCATTTTATCTCCCCCCAGTCTCAGACAATTGAATCATTTTGCCTGAATAGAGCTCGGGGAAGATGGGACTGGGTATGGTTTGTGGAAGAGCACTGTGATCTCCTAGAAAGTATTCTGTTTCTAGACAGTCTGATTTGTTTGTAAAGGTGAGAATTTTCATCTTTGGCTGTAGTGTACAACAGCTGGATAACACACGTCTAAGTTTAGGGAAGAAGCTGTGTAGCTGTTTTTTTAAAAAAATACTATATTGACACAGCTAATACTGTGCATTACAAGATAAGGTATTGAACCAGGGAAAAATCATGATCTGGCAGAATTATTGCTTAGAAACACTAAGCAGGCAGTATTTTTCTGAAGTAGAAATTCTCACCTACTTTTTGTATATCCATGTTCAGAATCTTACCTACTCTTAAAATGTGTCTTATTTCTCTGTTAGAGCACAGTCATGGCTGATCTGTTCTAATGCTCACTCAATAAATAAGTTTTCTAGTCCAGAGTAGTTCTTTTGCAGGTTTTTGCTGTTATATTGCTGATCAAACTCAGAAGCCATGCATTTTACCCTAATGTTGCATGTGCATTACTTTTTTGCATGACATGCGGCCGTGCCAAAGTCTTATTAGTGCTTGCATCCATGTTGATAATTTCTTGGTGTCCCTGAAGGTCTTTGTAGATGAGGGAGGAAAAGAAATCTTTAATTCTGAATGTTCATGTGTCACAACAGTATATACTTGCTTTTAGTACCAGACAGGGATGCAACTCTCCCAGTGAATCTGCAGATTTCAGTTATTCTCCACATAACGGGAAGTTAAAGTCAACAGCTTGAAAAGAATTATGTTGGCCTTCTAATGGTCATTCTAAACTACATCTTTGTAATAACCGTGCCAATGCCTGTCTGAGTATCTTTCCGCAGACTTTTGCGTTTTTTCTGTCTCACTGGCTTGTGCTACTGAAAAGTTATGCTCTGTAGTTATTATGTGATGCCACTTATCTGTTCCATAATCATCTTGAACCAGATGTTTCACTTTTCTTCACTGTCAGAAATATCTGCTATAAATAGGTGCATAGTACTGTGCAGTTTTTTAGCTGTGTTGGTCATGGTGAAACTGCATGTTTAAATTGGTGCTCATTTTAAGAGCAACATCTGGTTTAAATTTTGCAGCCAGCTGCTCACACCTTAAGGAAGACATCAGGTCTGGATGACTTGTGAATAATTAAATATTTGTATTTTACTAATCTTCTGCTGCACTCGCTTAACAAGTGTGTGGTTGGGCAATAAGTGTGAAATGGTTTCTATTAGCAACTGTTGCCTATATCTTCACTGAAAATACTGGGAGTAGTTGTGGTTTTGAGGGGCCTCTTTTGCTTTGTCTTTTTAATTTGTTTTGGGGTCAACAAGTGAAACAAACCCCTGAAAAACACCATTGAAAATATTTTTAAAAACCAGGCTTGTGTTTTCATAATGTTTGGACACAATCTTATTTTAAATTTCAGGCTTAGTTAAAAGCTATGATGTTGTGATAACAAAGGTTCAGCATTCAGGGGTGTGCTTCACAGAATTGAATTCAAATTCTTTGAATGAAAGATGATCATGTTAATATGAACATACAATAACGCTTCTGGTTTTGTATAAAAAGGGATATGTTTTCCAATATCCATCTGCAAGCACAAAGGGGAAGTTGATGTGCTAGCAAGTTGTCAACAAAAGGGATAGGGAGAAAAAAAATCAAGAGTATCATGGGATGGAATACTTGGCCATCTTGGTCATTCAGGAAGCATCTAAAGAAATTAAAAGGATTGAGGACTTGGTCTCTTTTGAGCTATTCCCAGCAAATCTTGCAAGTTGGAAAAATTCCCACCGAATACACCAGTTAGTAAGATGACAGCTTTTGCATTGGGGAGATCCTCGTGTAGGTTTGAGGAGTTCAGTGTTCGTCGATGCTGTGTCCTTAGTTAAGCTTCTGAATGAATTCAATATGTGATAGGTGTGATATGCAAATACACGTAATTAATGGCTACATTTATAGTTCCACTAATCACTTATCAGTGCATAATTCTTTCTAAATCAGTTGAATGTCTCTTCAAAAGCTTGAGGGTATTTCCTCAGGTGCTTGAT
This sequence comes from Pampusana beccarii, assembly GCA_013399365.1. Classification (NCBI taxonomy): domain Eukaryota; kingdom Metazoa; phylum Chordata; class Aves; order Columbiformes; family Columbidae; genus Pampusana; species Pampusana beccarii. The sequence continues at coordinate 361,283 of VWYH01007500.1, forward strand.
AAAGGAAATACTGACTTTTCAACAAGTAGATTAGAGTAACAGTGTTATGCTGGATGCTGTTTGTGCTTTGAATCTGTGCTAGTATTAATCAGTTTGCACTGTGGCTAGTAATGAGCCTCAAAAATTAAGTCTGCACTTGACATAGTCCCTAGTGAATAAAAAAACTCCCTGAGATGATTGTTGGTAATTGGCGCTTTCAGCTTACCCCAACAATAGCAAAACCAGCCTTCTTCAGGATGCCAGCTCCCTAAATAGGGCAGGTATTTTGTTGTGTGAAATGACAGGCGGGTGAAGTGCCCACTGGGGTTTGGGGGGGCAGCAGCCGAAGTCGATGTGCTGCGGCCTGGGCGGCTGCAGCTGAGCTGGAGCCCTGGCTGGGAGAGCTCTACCCCTCTGCCGAAATTCCTCAGGGGAGGAAGGAGTGGATGGGAGGCCTCCCTCCCCACAAGCAGCTGTGGAATGAGAATCAAGTCCAATGTTTATTCTTTCTGCCGGAAACTATAGGAAATGTAGCACTCGTGTAAGTTGCATAATAGTATTTGCAGTTGCGATAGGGAGAGCCCGAGTAGGGTGCGAGGAGAGCCTGGTGTTAGAAACTCTGGTGCTCCCAGAGAGGAAAAACTGCGGTCTGGGCTGAAAAAGTGTTAAACTGCTTTATCTGGGAACTGCCCTGATTCTTGCTTAAGGGAATCTTTCTTCTGGTTCCTGACGTTTGGTCAGTAGGTGCCAGTTAAACCATGCTAGGTGAGGCACTGTTAGTGCAAGCAGAGGAGAGGACGTGCCCTGTGGCTGGGGTGAGGAACTGGAAGTGGCCGATTTGTTTCCACTCTGCTGCTGTTCAGCTGCCTAGCGAAGGCAACCTTGTGGTGGAAGTTGTCTGTGGTTTGGTTTTTTTTTTTTTCTGTTAAGTTACTAGAGTGCTACTAGTTGTGCTGTCTCCCTCCACTGTTGTCAGCTCCAGGAGCCTGGCTTTGCTTTGTGCTGCTTGGATGTCAGGCAGGTTGAAATGACTGATGATACCCAAGCTCTACATCTTCACATATAGGACTTGAAAATGCCAGCCTCAGTCAAACAGGTGCAATATGAGCATGATTCTTAATATTAGTGCTACTTTAGCTGGGCAATCCCCTGCCTCTCTGGAGCTGCTTAGAAACTGCTAGTTGAGGAATATCAAATGGGTCCCATTAAGACCTTCTGTAATTCGGCAGCTGGAGAAGGCAAAAATATTGCATTCAGGAGACCGAACTACTTTCTCACAACTGGTTTGTGGCTGTGGGAAGAATGAACCTCTGGGATGTTGTCTGAAATCCATGTGTCATCTTAGTGAAAGTACACTGATGTCAGGCTGATGCTCAAAGTTGCAACCACCTTCCTGGTTTTCTTCAGCTGTTTTCAGTAGGCAGAAAGATGGGGAGGAGTGGTGTACTTCTGAATGTGAAAGGCATGTCTTGTCTTCTAGTAGTTACAATAGTAATAGCACCAAGGCTACTGTAGAAGATGCCTTTGTGTAATGAAAACTGAAATGTACAACATCTTTCTTATACCATGAAAGAAACCTCTTATGACTGTTACCCGATTTAGATGTCTCTTGGAAATGATGTATTTCAGTAGCAATGTTATATAGCAAAAATTCCTCTGAAAATGATATGTGGATCGTGTAGTAGAAAATTAGTACAGAAGGTGGCATTATGTTTGAATAAGAAACCTCTAATTGCCTCTTAACTGTGAAGTACTGTGGTGTGTCTTGCTCTCCTGTTAGGCACTGAACACGTCTGCTAGATTATCTGCTTGGGTAGGGAGTCAAAAAGCTGTATAGACAAGCCAAGTGCTGTATTTTCCCCAGGAGTTTCTGCCCGAAGAGTTGCACGTTGTAGCCAGAACGCCCCTTGATAACGCGTGACTTCAGCGATTATGGCTGGCTTGGTTTGGGTACATTCAATATACTTTAGCTGCCTGATAAATTGGCCTGCTGGAACTCTCTAACTTCTTGGCTGGGGTTAAGAGCATGTAATTCTGTGGTGAAGGAGCAGCATGCAATTCAATACCACATAAGTACACATCAATTAAAAAGTGCCTAGATATGGGCAGGGAAGCTTAGTCAAATATTCCGGGGGGGCGGGCGGAGGGAGGGAACTAAGCATGTCTGTTGTAGATAAAGCTGTTTTTTTTGTGACAGTCTGGAGAGCCAAAACATTTGGGAAAACTATTCCTGGGATGTCAGGTTAACCTTCTTTTTCATGGGTTGCATTCAGAAGCCTGGTTAGACATGAACAGTAAAGGTGCTAGTGGCTATTCTGAGCAGCATAGTTCTGTAGGCAGACCACAGGTGTGTTCTTCCTGGAATCCAGCATTTACCTTCCCTATTTTTTATTTTTTTTTTGTGCAGAGTTGCTTCTTTGGCATCTTGTGCTTGTAAATACAATTTTAATGGAATTTAGGAGGTAGTCTTATGCTTTGGGGATGTGCTGAGAATCAAAAATTGTTTAAAGAACTTGCTTAGCAGACACCTTGATTTAAAAACAACACACCCACTTCATTGTGATGCTATTCAGGGAAATGATTCAGTGCAGTTTCAGTGGGTTTAAACAATGGCTTAGTGGCACACCTATTATGTAGAAAGCTGACTTTCAAATAGGATGCCCGTTTTCTGCAAGTCTATACATAGCTAACAGTCACAAGGTAATACTTGGTAGTATACATGTCCTGTACAGAGCCTCCTTCATCACATACTATTTTCCCATGTGCTGAAGGTTACCAGGTGAATTGGAAATATTGGAATAATTTATTGGATCCTTCAGGTTTCACTTTCAGAGCTGCTTTATCTTGCAGTAAAACATAACTAGCAGTGAGTCAATTCACACATAGTATGTACAGTCAAGTCTCAAATGGTACACTTGGATTTTTTTCGCTCTACGCGCAGGTTGTAATAGCATGCTAGCTCATTTATCTTTATCTCTTTGTTCATGGCCAGTTTGAGTTGCATATACTAAAATATATTGTGGAGAGCTTATGGTCTTGAGCTCAGCTCATAGTCTTCAGTTCTGTGCTTAAATTTGTGTTCAGAAATAGTAGAGCTGATGCTGACAGTGAGTGGCAGCCTGTAGTGATAAAGATGTGCTGTGAGCACAGCTTCACATAAAGCACTGACATGTCGATACAAAATCCCTAGCTGAAGTCTCTCAAACACAGTGTGAATTTTGACTGCTTCACCCCTGCCCATGTGCATCTCGGGCACACATCTGAGAGTGACTGTGCCGTGGATGGGTACTGTACAAATGACTCAGTTCCTGTTCCTTCGGCTGAAGCTTCGTTAGGAGTTCTCAAAAAAGTATTTCAGAATGTGGATGTGGTCAACATAGTCATTTTCCAGGCATCTTAAAGGAAACCCACATCAACTGTGAAAGTGAACTCTGAACTCCTCTGTCCTGCCACCAACAGAACTCGGGCAGTGCTGGATGGGAATGCTTGTTTGCTTCAGCCCGCACCTTCCCTTGCAGTTTGTACTTTTTGCCCTTGAGGTTAACTGCCCAGTTATTTTTCAGGAGAATTTCCAATGATGCATCTGTGTATGACTGATTCACTACTCTGCTGGTGGGACATAAGCTAGACAGGTAGTTAGAAACAGCTTCTGACAAATTTTAGGCCACATTTAGTTGTTCAGTACACTTAAGTAATACTGAAAGTAGTTAAACTCACTAGAACATGTCGTGTTATTTCCCAGTTACTATGGCAAATTGTGGTACAAAACACTTTACTTGTACTGAACCTCCTAGGATTTAATATATATCCTTAGCTGAGTAAGTTCTCTTGAAGGCATCAATTATTAAAAGAGGGGTCTGTTTTGAGATGTCAGGTGGATTACTTTTACTGGAAATGTTTGTCTTGTACTCTGAATCTTTGCCTATTTAGAATGGCTTATTTTTAAACAACTTTACCATGGTCTTCCTGACTTATGCAGTGGATTTTTTTGTATATATACCAGTTGTGATTATGTACACGTTATGCAAGCTATGAGTATACTAGGATCTAGGCTCTGAATGGTGTTATCTTCAAAATGACTGTTTTAATACACTTCCTCTAGTTTAATGATATGTGCAACTTTGCCTTCTAATTGTCATCTTGTGCTGATGTTTGTATTCGTATAGTGCTCTGGATTTCCCCATCGGCTACCCAGCGATGCTGCCTGAGGCGTTCTGCCAACAAAGGGGAGATGTTTCCCCAGAGAGCCTTTAGAATGCTATTCCAGTGAGATGGTGAAGCAAGTCTCCAAATGGCAGCATACGCTGCATTTAGAAGAAAAATGCTGTTGCGCAGATGACAGGGAAAATGTTTTGAGCATGTGTTGGAAAATATAACTCTCAGGTCTCTTACCTGGAAACCTGTGCATTCTGTACAGTGTGAACCATGCTGTATAGGTACAAAGCAATTAGAGTGGAAAAGCTGTGTTATCCATAACTCTAAAGGTTGTAAATGAGTGACTCTGCTTTATTAGTAATGTGTTTAGCCTTCCTTACAGTTTTTGACAGGAATAAGGAATTGTTTTGTGCCTTACTTCACGTGTTAACAGCAGTAGTAGTGAGTCTCTTACAAGCAGAGAGATAAAAGGAGGTAAGACTTGGTCTGAAGGAGATCATGACATTCACGGACATATGCTGGGATGTCAAGAGTGCCTGCTGTCCTTGCTGCCTATCAGAAGTGTTCACGTCCATGTTTTTGTTTGGACATCCCCCCTCGCCTTTAGAAAAGGATGAGGATTAATTAGACTGGCTATTTGATAGTGGTTTCTGTGTTACTGCTCTGCATTACAAAATATCAGGTGTATCTAGACTTTACCAAATGGTTTATCAGGGGAAATCAACTTGGTGTTTTAAAAATATGTTTTAATAATGGAATTTTAAACCACTATTATACTACACAGACATCTTTCCTTTTTCTTCTCCATCTGATATTAAGAATGAAAGTATGCAGTGTGAGATCTGAATTTAATGTGGCCACATTTAAGTTTTCTAAATGTCATCTTGACCTGTAATAGGAATCTAGTTCTAAAGGTTTTGCTTCAAAGATTAAATTTAATTGCAGTGATGGATCTGACACATTCCTGACTGTTGTGCAGTTTATTTTGCAGTGAATGTAACTTTCCATCTTAAGGTAACCTTGCTTTTAGATAAACTACTGTGAATGAATATAGAACACTCTGTCACTTGTCTTCTGTGCTTGTTACAGAGATTGCTGCTGATTTTTCTTTCAAAAACAATTTGTATACTGACATACTTGTGTCAGTATGTCTTGTAGCTGTAGAGAGATGGAGACCACTGAACTCATTAAACCATCTCTGTTCTGAAGTGCGATCTTCATTCACAATGCTGATACAAATGCACATGTGAAATGGTTGGTCTGTATCCTCTGCTTGCTAATTCAAACTTACTGTTAAGTTGCTTTGGAATGTTGTGCTTGTGAAATGTTTATAGCATTCAGATGCACAATAAGTGTTTGGCTGGTTGTCCTTGCTGTCCTGCTTGGATGCTTGGTCTTTAAAACTCTACCTTTAGAGTATACTTGGCCATCATTTCTTCATGATGTATCTTTTGTAATGAAAAAAAACCCCTTTTCGGTAGAAAGTTACTGAGCTAGAGTAGGCCTGATTCCAAAAGGCTTTCTTGTTAAACATACTGTGGATAATGCAGCTACTTGAATATTCCCAGAGGAATACCTAGGACATGCTCATGCTCTGCAATGGTATTCTTAGAAGTAAGAATAGATAATACTTGCATTTAAGATAGTGTCCTATTAAGGAGCTGGATTTAACAGTGACTGAGTGGGCATTGCAGTAAATCAAACTGCATGAAATAGGTTGGGTATAGCCTATGTTTATATAACAGCCAGTAGTCACAGTCTGGTTTGAGTTTTGTTGTTTTGGGTTTTTTTTAAAGTATGTGCTGGGAACCAGGGATAATGGCTTCTCAGCAGAGTTCTCCCCTTGGACACCAAAATCCTCTCCGTGTTTACCATGGGTACTTCATGCATCCTTGAGGTTGAGCTTATCTGGACCAGGTCAGGAGTCCTCATAAGAAGCTCCAGTTAAGTAAGATCTGCTGTTGTAATGCAGTGTTCATAGCTCTCCAAGAAGAGCTTCTCAAATTGCAGAATGAGTTTAATCACTGTCTGCCACTACACACTGTAGTAGTGGAGTGTTAATCTCCAAGTTTTGGTATCAAATGTTCCTTAATATATGGCTCAAAACTGAGACTGCCTTGTGATTGGTGTAGTCTACTGTTCTGTCATAACCTGAATCTATTAGCAATCTGTACAAGATTAAATATTACTGATATTTCCTACTATTCAGGATTTCCCTTCAAGAGTCCTTTTTCAAACCCACCAGCATGCTAGTCTTCATTCTTTTCTCTGTATTGTGAATTCCTATCAGGGTAGTCTCTGCCTGCCCTGAAAAAATTTGCCTTCCTCATTCTAAGATCACTTTAATGAAGGACAATATTGCTTCCCATTTGTCTGTTGTGGATATGTTTTTGAATCTCGGTGTTCCTGAGATTCTTGAGGTGTCTCATCCCAATGAACTGGATACTCAAGTGAACTACTTCTTGGTTCTTTCCAGTTCCGTTTTTTACACATCAACAGTCCTTGGCTAATTTTTGTCCTTGTCTTGGAGATGGTCTAGAAACAGTTCATGTTATGGAAAATCTAAAAGATAATCTTGGCAAGTTTCTGAGTGGGTAAAACAGCTTGGAGATTGTATCTAGTGTGGGAGAATATGCTTCTCCAGCTATTGCTTCCTCTGTTCTGTTTCATGGTAGTTATAACACTTACACAAAATATTTCTACGTGTTCACTCTTCCAGGTTCTGTATTAGCCCCTTTTTGAGAAAGGGATAAAGTAAAAGTTAAATCCTTGTACTATTATGTGGTCACATACTTTTTGACCTATTAAGTTTGTGGCTTTATGGTTTTTCTTCAGTATCCTATTTGTCTCCCTCTTCTAGTATTAGGTTGCTAAACTATGCCAAAGTCATCTTTGTATGTTACAAGTAGCCTTTAATTTATCAGCAGTAGTAGTATTGTCAGCATCTCTTGAATCCTTGAGACTTACACCAGATTTTTGTGCCCTTTTACCTTAGTTATTGTGGCACTGGTCAGTACGTGTAGTGTGCTTCTGCACTGATGGATGCAGCCACTTGTTTTGCCTACCTTTTCGTTTCCTGTATGATCTCAAGCATGAGAGGTAGGCCTGGCTTTGATTTGCATGTGTTGCTCAAATGTTGATAGCCTTATTAAATGGCTCAGATGATGGCCTGAGTCAGGGGCGTCAAACTCATTTTCACCAGGGGCCACATCGAACTCACGGTTGCCTTCAAAGGGCCGAATGTAATTTTAGGACTGTGTAAATGTAACTTCTCCTACATTTCCTACTTCTCTTACAGTCCTAAAATTACATTTGGCCCTTCGAAGGCAACTGCGAGGCTGATGTGGCCCCTAGTGAACATGAGTTTGACACCCCTGGCCTAGGTAGTATTGTCCCACATCCAAATAGGTCTTTCTGCTTAAATGCTTAAAGAAGGTAAAATAGTAGTGATATTCTTCTCTTTCCCCTGCCAGTGTACTTTTTTGTTTGTGTTTACCTAGTCTCATCATCCCAGTGCAAGTGTGTGTGTGTATATATATATATATATATATCTGTATATTTATATGCGGGGAGGGGGCAGGGGATCTTCATGTAAATGGTTGTTTAATACAGACACAATCTTCTTGTTGCTCTGTGGATCCTCTGTCCTCTGTGTGTTTTAAAACTTCTTTGCTGGTTAACTTGGAAAGCGAGATCTGTGTGACTTTTCCCACAGCATGCTTGGGAGTACTGATTTGGAGTAAGAAACTTAGTATCTTTAAAAGCATTTATCAGCTTTGATGCCACTGTGTTCCTTACACATCACTGTTTCTGATTTCTCAAGTTGAATACAGAATACTGCTTATCTAGAGCTGGGTGTATTGGTGTTTGTAACCTGCATGTGACTTGCTGGTGTGTATTACTTCATGCACATTTAATATTGGTAAATATTAGCCCTGATTCGGTAGAACATATGTGTATTTTGAGAAGCTTCTTACTATGTTGTACCTGCTGCTCTTCTGCTGGGCCTATTTCTCATCACCATTTATGGTTTAAAGGAAGCAAAGTCATGTGAGCTGTGGGATAAACATATGCTACTATGCCACAGAGACTTAAATGCGTGTTGTTGTCATGTGATAATCTTCAGGCAAGATAAAATATATCCCTGGCTTTCAGATTTCTCTTATAAAGATTTCTTAACCCTTTAAGAATTGTGATCCTTATTTTTTGTTACTGTGAGGTGCTTCGTATTCTAAATAATTTGGATAACTCAACCACAATACCAATTCTGGTTTAATTTCAAATTTTCTGAGGACCTTAACTTCCAGATTATAGTACAGATACAGTTATGTTTAGATTTCCAGGCTTCTGAGGGCATTGATATTCCCTAATGATATATATACATTTGGATAATGTAACACTCAGACCTTCCTAATGTACTATGTAACTTGGCCTTTGTGTTTCGAGAGTAACGCTTGCTGTTGTATAACGGGGTGACATTTTGGGTGGACTTGTTCTCCTTTTTGTTGGATGCTCCTGGCATTTACCAGGGGAAGGAAGGTGGCTGTTATCTTACTGCATGTCTCAGAGGGTGAAAGCAAGTCCCTCTGAGTCATAAGGCAAAGCAAAGCCCAAACTGTGCCTGTAGTCCGGGTTCCCCATCACACAGGTTTACAACTAATTAGTCATTGTATCTTCTTTCCCCAGCTTACTCAGGTCTGCTTGCAGGAGGCAGAGTTCCCTGTAGGGTGATCAGAAACAGTTTAAGTTCACAGCATAGATGTAGTTAACTTCGTATTGCGTTTAGTCTAAAGTGGGGAGTGTGGGGTGTTTACCTCCCCCAACAGAGTTTGTTTCACAGGAAGGAAAATTAGGACAGGGTGGGGAAAACAGGACAGTAAATGAATTTGTATTCACCACCCTCCTATTGCGTATTAGGGTATGATACAGGACTAGGTGGCTTTGTAGCATTTCCATAATTGAATAATCAAGTGCCATATATTGGAAAGTTCAAGTAACACATGAACACTGTTCTCCTGTGGAGTACTAACTGCATTGGAAGAGTATCTTTAAAGTAGGTCCTTGAGGACTATACAGAAGGATCACACTGTCAGTGCTGGGAATTACTGTTAGGAATTGTCGCCGCTTGACTTGTTATCCTGCTTTTGTACCAAACTGGTCTCATCCCTGGCATGCTTTCACTTATTCACTAGGTTGCCGTTTCACATTGATATTTTCTTTCCCCAATATTCTCTGCACATAGGTATCCAGCATAAATAAATGACAGTGTTGGTAAAGATGAGGGCCCTTGTTTTCCACACAGATTGGGTGCTGTGCATGGTATCTTGGAATTGAACTGTGTAGTAGGGACATAGTAGACCTTTGAGAGCCTGACCATCAAAGATTATGTGCTGTAGGTGTATTGAGAGATGCTTGTTTAAATTCAGCAAACATCAGAATTTGGTAGTATTTAGTCTTAAAATCTCAGCTGAATCACATATGCACTAAAAATATACTATTTTGTGCTTAACCCATTTAGTTTCTACTCATGTTTCAGCTGGATTGCTAGTCAAATTGGTAATATTTGGTGTGCTGGGGGTGTTGTGCTGTTGCAAGGTGTGTGCATGCTGTTTAGAAAATTAAAATTAAGCTAGCTAAAGATGTAATGAAGTTCTTTGCTTGTTGAATCGCACTTAGCATCTCTGCTACAACAATGTTGATGTGCCGTGAGCACCAACTGCTTGCCTCTTAAATGGCTGGGTGGGCTTCTTTCCTATATGTGCCATACCCTGATGTATGTCCATAATACCAATGTGCAGTAAGTCTGGCAAAGCTATTGCACAGATGCAGGGGCTGCTGACAGTCTGTGGCTCATGCCATTGTGTGGGTCTGGGTTAAAGAGAGGAACTCGGGGCATACAGGTTGGTGGGGGAGAGAGAGAGGAGTTCATTTTCCCTTCCCACCTTTTTTGGTAATCTCCTGCACTATAACCCTGCTTTAGGCTTAGAAACGCTGTTTTTTTGTCCACACAAGCAGATCTAGCTGCAGGTGTTTCTCTCATACCATAAGTGTGTGGAAAACTACCTCACATCTTGCAATCAACTGAACTGGAATCCTCTGGCAAGGTGTTTGCTTAACACTGTGGACCTAAACAGAAATTTCATTGCCACCGTTTGCTCTCTTCATATAAAATTACCTTACTGCTCATAAAATTGTGATTTAGTGAATAAGCTAATTCAGTTTCTCATATTACCATCCAGCAGACAGTTAAAAAACACTAGGCTATGGGCATGTACTATAGTAATAGCTGACAACTGAATTTTACTTGCTTGCAGGGCAGTGTAGTCCTGATACACGCATTACAGAAAGGAAGATCATTACTTTTTAGCATACAGAAACCTACAGCTTAGGAACTTGAATTCATGGTTATACTATTTCATGGAAACTTTGTGCTATTTTTCAAAGTTGTAGGCTCAGATATTCATTGTTCCATTAACTTCAGTGGACAGTTTGCTTAACTCTATCACCAACTTGGTGTTATATAGACATTAATAAAATGTTTATCTGTGGAGTTTTTTGCATGCTAGAAAAAGTAATTGTTCGCAGCATCTTTTATGGGTTTTTACAGTTAAGCTTCCGTATCTATTTGTATCAAATCTTTCAAAGACTACATCTGTGAAGTCAACTCAAAAATAGGTCCCGGTTAAAGGTAGCTGTGTTTGCATTTATCAGCAATTAAGTTTTGCAAACAAGCTGGTTAGTTGGCCTCTGAGAATGCAAATGGTTTTGCCTTTAGGAAGTTGTTTTAGAAAGTTGTGCCAACTCTATACCTCCCTAGGCTTGCTTATACTAGTGTTCTCTGGCAGAGCAATTTAAAAAATGTCTTGGGCAGGATTTTAATAAATCTATTTAGCCCAATCAGATGCTTCACTTAATGGAGCAATATATAAATAGTGCGGAGAGTCAAGTGACCATCAGCTGGTCTGAATGGGTTTGACCACCACAGTCACAGGGTCTGAGGTATGCAGGAGCTGGGATCACCGAAAACACGCTTTGCTGCAGAGATATCCCGGCTCTGGCGTAATTAAGTAACTGCAGAGGAATTAATGGGCGTAAGAATGTGTTTTAATTAGACACCTGTATTTAACGTTGTTTTCACCTTCTGTATCACTACTATGGGCTTTTCAAAAAAGAAAAAGGGTTACTGCCTCAGTTAACTTTCCCATTTCATTAAGTAGTGTGTACTGCAATGCAGACCTGAACTCCACAATTACACACGTCCTTCATAAAGTGTATGCCTACTTGGTTGAAACAATGCAGTGATCTGCTTTACTGAATTCAGATCTTAAGACATAATGGCTCTTTGCCCAAGTTCATATTAGGTAATAAGAAGTTCTTGGCATGCTTGGTAAATACTGAATTCCATTGTATTGTGCGTTAAGCATGGAGAAATATTTCTTCAATTGCAGTGCCAGTGCACTGAAATACAAGCGTTTTGGCTGTCCCTGGTGATGGCTTTATTAAATGTCAGTGAAACTGTCGGCGCTGAACTTGCAGAGATGCTGGCTTGCTTTCTGTTTGGGAAGTTACTGAAGCCAACATCCAGGTAATGACTTCTTTATTGAAAGCATCCCCCTGCCCCAGTTCTAAGTATCACAATACAGATTCTAAGCAAACTAGTAAGATGGCACCTCTTTCTTTTTGTTTGTTTCCAAGTAACTGGCATTCCTCCTTCCCTACCTTCCTTGTTTTTTATACTGAATAGTTTATCCCCCTTTTCATTACAGACTTTAATGCTTGTCAGTGCCATCACTATCCTTATAATGTATTAGCCTATGATGTGACTCTCTGCCACAGCAAAGCTGGCTGGCTAAGACCTGTTTGTTCTGTTTTCTGTCAATTCAACAGCTAGACCTTTGATTAAAAAATTGAGTTATTGGCTTTATTCAAACTGGAAAAAATGCAGTGTGTATATATCAGGTACCTTTCTGGCCTTGATTGATCTACTTAAAGAACATTCAATCATATTGAACATGTCCTGATTCAGCAAGTAAAGGTAGGAGTCTGTTAGGAGGTGATTCACAAGTATTCTAGTCACCTGCCTTTGTTATTTGATGCACAGCACACCCCATAGGGTGGTTTTTTTTCTCATTTTTACTTGATCTTATGGTAGACTCAGCTACCTCTTGCATTTTTGGGGAATAAACCTTCATATTAGTGCAGTTCACCAGTGTCAAAAGCTTCACCTGTCTGTATTATAGATGACAGAGGGTAAGGGTTTTTTTTTTCTAGTAACTTGGTATTTTTTCCTTCCATGAAGTAGTAAGGATCCTGTCTGCATAAATATCAAAACCAGGCATTCCTCAGCTGGATTTGAGGATCCATGGCCCAGGCTTTTGGTACTGCTTGAGACTTTGTATTATGCATGTGCAGAGCAAGCCCGCTGTATTACGACAAAGAGCTCCTGCATCTCTGGGGTGTTCACAAACCACCTCCCTTTGTTTTCCTGCAAGAATCCTGAACTTGAAATGAACCCTATGTCTTTTGGGGGGCTTGATGGTGGTCTGCAGGTGGTTTAGTGATGCTGCTTGGTGGCTGCCCCTCAACATGGCCTGACCTGGAGGGAGGTGGTGTATGGGTCCAAGGCTCTGCTTCTCCCCCTGCTTTGCTTGCTCCTACTGTGGTTGCAAGGGGCCTGGCTAAAATTTGAAAATTATGAACTAGTTGATAACAAATCAGAAGTGGTTTTGTGAAATAAAAATTACTAATTTAAAAATATCACTTGTAACATCAAGTGTCTTGCGAAGCTGCTGTCTGAGCCTCTTGGCCTCTCGTTGAAGACACAGGGATGGTGCTTTTTCCAGCTCATTCTAGAGCTTACCTGAGGATAGGAGGGGAGATATTCCCTCTGCCCACAAGCCAGTAGTGCCTGTGGTGGAGGAGCTCCGTCCCCATACGGGACAGGTTAGGATGAACCTTGCCTCCTGCTGGGCTGTAACTGGGAGGGAAGTGCTGCTTGCTCTGAGGTTGGGGATGACCAACTCCAGGCTGGAGTGTGGTGGCCAAACACAGAAGAGGACAATGTTGTGTTGTCTTGAGGGGGACTGAAGCCAGGGAAGTGTAAAAGCCTACAAAAGGAGGGAGAATGGGACAAGTTACAGTAAAAAAATAGTGAATTCTCCAGCAGAGAAATACCAGTATTATTTTCTGAGCTTCAGTGCTGTTGCTCTCATGTCTCAGTGTTATGTACTTACTCCTGGCAAGCTACTGTCAGTTGTGTAAGCTTCAGAGGTTGGCACAGGTACTGTATAGGGAGTAAATAATGTTGATTCATGCTTGATAAATGCTGTTTGTGAAACTGTATTGTGGAAAAGTTCAGCAGAGCATGCATGCACCTCTTGTGTTCCTCTTACAATGGGAATGTAACGGGAACCATGCTTTCTCCAGAAGTATTTGATAGCAAGCTGTTCCAGTTATTTCCTTTCCAGTAGACTAGTCTTTAACCACTGATATTATTGCTATAATCTAGTCAAAGGTTAGTAGTGAAACTGCTCTAAAAATTATTAAAAGTACATAAAAATGCTCTTATAGTTGGTCATGATTCGGTGTTTAACAAAAAAAATTGTCAGGTCAGTGACAGTGTTAAAATATTCTGTCATTGAAGTTGAAAGTCTTGCCAGTTCCCAAATAATGTTTTATTTAAACAAAAACTTGAAATGTTTAATGAACAGTTCTAACTTGATAGCCACCTTGTTTGTCTTTACTGACACAGACTTATTTCTTGCAATGTAAAATCTTAATGCTTACTCAAAGACTTCAAGGAGTTACCCAGAGTATATTTCAGTCACCATCGGAAGGCCAAGCTAAGCATGTGTCCACTGAGGTTTTTCTCAGATGTGCTGCACTATGCTATAACAGTTCCTGAGCTGATAGAGAGGAACCAGGATTCCTTCATTTGACACCAGAGATGAAAGGATTTGAAATCACCATGAAGGGAGCTTTTATGTGAAGACTCTAGATGCTGCACTGATTTCTAATAGAAGTTAACTCTAAGCAGCTTCCCTCCTTCTCTCTGCTAAATTATGTAGGAATTGTACTTTTTCTCACTGCGATGTAGGATACATTTCCCCATTTCAGGATTACATCTATGCATTTAAGCTTACTTGTATTTACTTGAATGCCCTTCCTGACAGTGTAACAGCGAGGGTTTTCTGTTTGTTTTTAATAATTCACAGCTTCTTGTACAATACTGTTTGAGGATTAAGGAGAGACTTAAGGTGACTTTGGTTCTGCTATTATTCTACTTTGCATTTGTGAGCATTTTTTTATCTGTTTGGGAACAGGTCTTTACTAATACATGGGGATGAAACAGGTTATTTCAAAATAAAGATGTAGGAACACTGAGTGCTTGTTAATTTTAAAACATAACGACTGCATGCATGAGGTGACTGTTCTGGCAACACACTTTTCTGTTTACTGTCTACAAGAAATCTGTGTAATACCAACTGTAGAAAATTATTTAAGAAGGCTTCTCTACAGAACTGCTGCATATGCTGATTTCTTTTTTTTCTAATTGTTTCTGCAGATCCTGTTGGATTAATGCTGTGGATTGGTCAACATGGAACCTGTAGTTGTGCATGAATCGCTCAGTAGTCAGTGTAGATCCTGTCTTTACAATCAGCAGCTACATCTGGCTACTGGGTCTCTGATGACAACTCATATCTTCTATCTAGACTTTTTGTTGGATTTTTATCTTCTCTCATGGGTGCAGAACAAGTTCACAGTGCTAACAAGTTGACATCTGAGGTGTGGCCCTAAATAAAGGATTGGATACCTGTTGGATCTACTACACAGTGGGAATCAGATTAAATATCTGGATGTTGTGTATTGGAAAGCAATAGGCTGTTCTGTAGCCTAATCTTGGGGCTTGTAGTAGTCATATCTGATGGGAATGATATTTAGCAATCTTGAGCTAAGATGATAGTTGGACTTCACTATTCTCGATGAAGAAACTTTAACCTCTCCTGCAAATGATAGGTTTGGAAATGGGCATCTTGGCTGATCGTGTGACTACTGCGCATTAGGGGAAGAAACCTACTGTGAACTGTGGTGTGCACAGCTGGCTTTTGTCGATTGCGTAGGAAGACTGTCCAGGTTTGGGGCATGAACCTGGCATACAATGTAGATTTCTGTGTTTGTTAAGCAACAGCTACATTGTCTGCTGGGTTTCCAGCTGCCTGGAAATACAAAGTGGAGGGGTATCTACGTTTTTTGTTTGGGTTTTTTTTTTTTCAAGTTATCTGCCTTGTATCTCTGAGGAAGACAATGCAGTTGAGGTCTAATGGCTGCCTCCCTCTCTGTTCTCACAAAAGGGATCCAGCTGTTGTCAACTAGAGCTGGAAGCCAAGGTAGATCTGAAACTAGTTAGTAAATAGAAAGTTCATGGGATTGAAGTGTTCAGACACCTGAGCATGAGTAGCTCTTGAGCAGAAGCTGGTGCCTGCTGCCTGCATAGCCATTAGTTTGCCTTGGTAACAGTGCTTCGTTCCTTTTGACTTCAGATGGAGAGCTATATATGTGTGTGCTGTACAGTTATTGTTTTAGGAGAAGGGAATAGTGGAGAGCTATTTATAGGTCTGACTTTTTTTTTTAAACACATGCTGCACATAGTGTGGCTTATACACAGAAAGTGCCTAGAAATAGAGGAGGAATAAGATAATGTTTTGAGAGCTGATACCAACAGGATCTCTTGCTTCTTGAGTGGCATCAAAACTTCATTTGTGCACCATATCCAGCCACTCAGTGGCAAAACAGGCGGTTTCAATTTGAGAAGATTAGGCCTGGAATAGCAGGGGTCCCTTCAGACCTGGACTGCAGTCATAGTAGTAAATGGGGAAGCTTGTACAGCATGTCTGTACTGTTAACCCTTTGTTGGCAAGCTGCGTACAGTTTCCATTTTCACCATGGAAACTCAGAGTGAAGGAACATATGACTTGGTCAAGCTTTTCTGTCTGTTGGACTGTACATGGGTTGAGATCAACAGGCACCCAGAGCTCTTCCTATTGAAGGGCAATACTTCAGGAGGCAGAAAGGTTCCTAAGTGAGTGCTACTGTTAAAATCTGTGCTTTTGTTGAAACAAATAAAAATTCTAATGCAAAGAATGATGTGTCTTTTGCTGTTTACTGTATCAAGTCTTCTAGGACCTAGGGAATACAAAGCTGGTTGTTACAATGTCTAGTGTAGACAGCCCCTTAATACTTGCATCAGCCTTACTGTGCTCACAAAATATGCATTCATTTACATGTTTCTACATTAGGTAAAAATGGACAGATAATTACCTGCAGCTGATAGTTGGCACAAATAATCACTCCCCGTTGAAATAACTGTGGATTGTCTATATAGCTTTGAAAGCTGCTTGTTAAGTTTGAACAAATTTGGTTTTTGCTTTAATATGCTGTTTTCCTCAATGCCAGCCTGTTGGCATCTAGGTCTCTGACTCTCCAAATTGGGAAAGAATTAAATACAGTTGAGTCTTTTTCTTGAATTAACTGGCACTTTCTCAGTGCTGTTACTGATGTTTCTTTCCATATAACCTCCTCAGTCTTGACCAGCACATATACAGTAGTCGTAAAAATGACAATATGTTACTCTCTGCCACGTTTGTCTTGTTTAGCTTCAACAGTATGAAGATACAAGTAGTTCTTATAGCATTGCTTTGTTTCTGTGTTTATAGTTGTTCAACTCAGCTTTAAGGATTCATGTCAGAATAAGGTACTTCTACCACAAATGTTTATACAGCAAGCACCATAAAGCAATTCAAAAGCAGATCAACCTCATGTTTAATATCAAGCCCCTCTCCTATTCAGTTTCACTTCCTCTCTGTGTTTCAGTTAAACTTACGATGTTGAAATCCCCTTTGTGGGCAGGTATTTCTGGTTCCTCTTATTTTTCTGTCATGCTACTTGCTTTTGTATACAGACACCTTTTAAAAAAAACCTCCTATGTTACGTTATTCAGAGGTTCTTGCTTTATTTTCAGTGTCTAGTGTAGCTAATGGAAGCATGTGTTTATTCTTCCTGCTGTGTTACTTGTGGTTTACTACTTTGTTCCTTCTCCTCTATATGGATTTCAGTGAAACTGGCATAAATAAATGTCTATCCCTTCCTCTCCCCTTGTGAGGGGGATTAAACTGCTGCTGATAGGGTTCTGAAGTCCTTCAGCTTCAGTGGAAGAAACAGGATCTGTGACATAGTGGTTGCCATGTATCCAACCTTAGTGAGGTGGTCAGAGTTTCCTGACAGTAACCTTGGCCATCTTGCTGTGATGTTCAAGAGTGTGAGGACTCACTGGGGTGTGTGCTCTTTTCTCAGAAGGGAAAGCGAGACCAAGGCCCTTGGCTGGCCAGAGCTATCCCTCCCATCACAGCATCTCTGAAGCCAGGTCAAGGCAGTAAATGGTGAGAACACAACTGCTAAATTATTCAGCTATATCCCTTCTCCAAAAGGCAGAGCTCGGATTTTGGCATTCAGACTTTTTTTTCTTTCCTGCACAATTCACTAGACAAATAGTGGGAGCTAAGACCACAGTGGCAGTTTGATCTGTTTGGATTAAGACTGGAGAAGATCACAGTGCTTTCACAATTTTGTGTTGTGGGAGTTTTTTTGTGGTGGTGTTGTGTTTCAGTTCACATAATACCTTCTCACACTGATATTTCTTCCAGTCCTCTGACTCTTTTAAAATTGACTCGAATGTCTATTTAAATCTTGATACCAGGAAGAACAATATTTTTACTTTCTGGCTCCAGATAACTACTAGGAAAGCCTCACTGCCTACTATTTCTCTATTCTGTGAAGAATACCTCTGAACTCTGAGCTGTGTTTTCTTGGCTGTGTTTATTCTTTCTGTGCAAATCAAGACTGAAAGAACCGAAAGGATGCTTCTAATCTGACCCTGATGCACTTGCAGCATGTGTTGTCATATAAGTACCCAACAGTGACAAATACATTCTGTAAGTTTCTTAACTCTAGGCTTTTTTTTTTAAGTTTCTAAAACTGCAGTAATGTTTAAAACCTGAGATGGGGAGGCAACTAAAAACCAAAGCCCCGCTTGAAATAGAACAGACTAGTGAATGGGTTGCTTTAATTGCTCAAAAGTGCGAATAGGTATTCTTAATTGGAGAGCTCCATCCATGGGGCAGATGGCTTGTAATTAAACTGTGGAAACCCTCTATAATGTGGCCTTCCCTCAATGTCCTGAATAACCGAGTAGGCTGTGTCTTGTGCACAGCTGCTTTCTGGGGCTGTTTGGTTGATGGGGGCTGATGAGGCTGTAGCTGTCTTCCTAGCTCTGCTCAGCACAAAGGAATTCCTTTAGGAGCTGCTTATGGAAGGTGAGGGCAAAAGGAAGGTGCTGAGTTGAGGGACTTGGAGCAGTCTTTTTGGAAACCTTCCAGTAGGCGCCTTTTCTTTCCCTCAGCGTGAGCAAGCAGTTTTCCAAAGGCATAAATGCACCTGGGACTTCTCACCAGAAGCACCCTCTGAACCAGAAATACCCTCCTTTGGTGTCTGACTTGAAGGGTGTTGGTGGGCTTGTCCAGTTTTACTCTGTAAATACCCCTATGAGTTTGGTGCCTGAAATGGTGTTTCAGGCAAGATGGACTGGCCTGGGACCTCTTGTTATTGTATCTCTCTGGGCATTTCATGTAGGGTTTTAACACAACTCCAGTAGCACAGAAGTGCTTTATATGCAGTGCTGCAGCATTGGTAGAGTCTCTCTGTCCTGGGGTTTGTGCTGTGACATGTTGGGTTTTTTTTACAATAAACTGGAAAACTAGCCCTTGGTTGTGGGTGTTTGCAAAACAAAGCTCCGCTAAAGCAGTGTTGAGCTTAAGTGGTCCTGTGGCTAGTCAGCTACTTGTAAAAGCACTGAACCAAAATTGTAAAAAGCCTTGAGATGCAGCTTAACATTGGCGTTTTCCTCTTGCTGTGTGGCTTACAGCTTCTGGTGGTAGCTCAAAGATGATACTGAATTGTTAGACGGGAGGACTGCTCATGATTTCAATGAAGTGACACACCATTGCTTGGCTGACATGATAGTTGCTGTCTATGTTATGTATATACAGCAGTAGGTTTTAGTCTGAAGGCTTTAAGGAACAGTTGCCACTCCTACACATTAACAAACTTCAGCCTTTGAAGTTGGTAATTTTTTCTTGCTACTTTTTAAAGTTTTGTTCTGTAGGTTGTTGCTAAGTAACACCCGCACATACTCTGTCTCCATACCATGTGCTCTGAATGCCAGTCTTCCATGCAAAACACCTTTCCAAAATTAGTGTCTGTCAAGCTCCTGAAAGGTAGTGGTGCTGTGATTCAAGTCAATCACATTGCCTGCTGTAGGTGTTAATTCTCCCATCAAAAGACACTTGCAGAATCACTAATATGGTGAATCTCTGATTCTTTTTAACTGCAAGAAAACAGTATCTTCTGAAACAGACGCTAATTCCAGAAAGAGAAGTAAATTGTAGGGGGCACGCTTACAATATCAATTTGTTCATCATGTTCATAATGTTAATATACCTTTTTAAAGCTTAGTTATGTATAACAGTAAGAGTTCCGGAAAGAACTGGGCTGAATGATTAGGTAGGTAGTTTTTCTGTGCCCCAAGGCTGGCAAACCAATACCTGGATGGGTATGCGCTGAGGTTTTTAGTGAAAGACAAGCATTGGAAAGATGAGAGGGGAAGTGTTAACGAAGAGTACAGGAAACTTCCCTGGTTTAGTCTGCTTTACCTCATAGAAGGAAGGTTCTATACCTTCACTTCTCCCACCTCTAGAAATTCAGTATACTATTCCACTAGATATATGTGCTGTTTTGAGTATTTTTCTTCCTTTGTTTGCCTGTACTTGTTCCCCAGTTGTTTGTATAGCCTGGGCAGGTGAGCTGTGCCTGTTTGGAGAAGAGTATCAGCAGCTGAACAGGACATCATGTATACTGAGACCAGGAGCTGCTGTTCTTGAGTGTACCTTCCCCGTTGCCCGATTTCACTTGGGCAATACACATGCAGAAGAGTCCGTCTTGTAGACTTGCACAGAGATAACTCTGGATAATTGTAGTCTCTCCAAAACAGCCACATAAAAGGCATTAAAACCCCAGCAGCACAGCCAAGAACAGCTCATCTTTGTAGTGGCAGCCTTTCCAATAAGCAGAAAATGAATGAAAGTAAAAGTAAACAAGCCTACCACTGCCTTTTGTCTACTTCTATAAGCCTGGGCAACTGTTGCAAAGCATGGTGGTGTGGTTTGTCATGGTTACTACAGAACTGATTCATGAGCTGTAGGATTAGGAATTGCAACAACCCTTCCTAATGTCTGCCTCTACTTATAGCTAGATAGATAAAGATGTGAAAGTAAGTTGTGCCTGTTGTTGCATGGCCTGTGTGCTTTGCAGAAGGTTCTCAATCCTTTCTGCCACACAGTGCATTCTGGGTCTGACAGCTTCCCAAGGGCTGTGACTTTGCTGCTGACAGATGTTTAGCTGCTCTCAGCTATTGGTACAGCTTCCTCACAAGGGGAGGAGGAGGGGCAGGCGCTGATCTCTTCTCTCTGGTGACCAGTGACAGAACCTGAGGGAATGTCAGGAAGATGTGCCAGGGGAGGTTTAGGTTGGACATGAGGAAAAGGTTCTTCCCCCAGAGGGTGGTGGACGCTGGAACAGGCTCCCCAGGGAGGTGTCACGGCCCCAAGCCTGACAGTGTTCAAGAAGAGACTGGACAAGGCCCTCAGACACGTGGTGTGAACTGTGGGGTTGTCCTGTGCAGGGACAGGAGTTGGACTCAGTGGTCCTTGTTGGTCCCTTACAGCTTGGGACATTCTATGATATAGCTTCTGCCAGCATTTTGGGTACTCTTTCGTGCAGAGTTCACTCCCTTGCTAAATGGAGCTATCAGCTTTTGTTCTATAGTACGTGAAGTTAAACTAAGCTGGCATAGGTATTTAGTCACACTTGGTTAGCTGCCTGTGGCTTACCTGGTACAGTAAGAGAAATATAACTGAAGCACTGGGAGGGTTGTTGTATGTGACAGCAACATGGAAGCGGCTGGAGCAACAAAGGATGTTCATTGCATACTGTATATCATTCACCATGCACTGTGTGTCCCGCTGGTCTTGTTATCAGTCCCAAAACTCTTATGCCACTCAAAGGCTAGTAGTACTCCATATTTTTCCTTCAGCTACAGTGGATAATGATGAAAATAAGGATTTTGCTTTGTAGTTAGAAGGTATTTCAGAAGCAAAATTTTCGTAGAGGATTTTCACCTCAAGTGAACTTTCTGGTAATTTAGAAAGACACAATTTACATGGTGGAATAGGCTGCCAAGCTTCTGGGTTGCTTTGTATTTAATGGTGTTATGAAAAACAAAACCCTTGTAGTGGCCAAAGTCCCTTCAGTTCTCCCCTAACAACAAGGACAGTGTGATTTAATGTCTCTCTTGGAGCCAAGCTTATGCTGTATTGCAGGACAACAAAAGAAACTTGCTGTCCAGAATACATGTTCTAAATGTTGGGGAAATCTTCATTTGCCCTGTAATGTCCTTGTTTTGCAGATGAGGAGTTGAGGCACAGTGAAGTTAAAGGCCAGCCTTTCTCCTCTTCTCCCTACCCAAGGGAAAATCAGGTTTGAATGGAAGTCTCTGAAATGCTTCATCTCTTGAGTTGCTTCTCAACGCTGAGAGAAGGAATGCATTTCTACAAAACCTACAGAGAACTGAAAGTGAGTTTGTTGTCTGTATTTAAGAGAAGTTGGAAGGTGGAGGAGGGGATCTGAGTTTTGGAAGTCTTTGGATGCTGATCAGAAGAGAGAGTTCTTGCCTTTACTGCCACAGCCCACAAAAATTGGAATATAACCCAAGGAAGTGGGAGACCCACATTTATTGCCTGTGGATTGCCCTGACCCACAGGTTTTAGACTGCTTGGCAGTAACATTGCTATGCTGCAAAGAGATGGAAGTCCATACATCCAAAGAGTAGAACCACAACTATGATGTTGTGGTCAAAACATACATGACTGAAATAGAGCGTAGCTTGATGTAGAAAACCTGCCTCCTGAGAGTGCTAGGAATGATGCCTTAAAGAGCAATTTGATGCATCAGCCGTAGGAGCAGGATTGTTGCAATGGTGCTTTGTTTCTCAAGGACCTCCTCCTAACAGTATGTTTTGGTTTCACTGCTGTTGAAGGATGAGATGAGCTTGGTCCCAGTGTTAGTAATGAGAGAGGGCACAGGACTGGAATCTTTCTTTCCGCCTGCTTCCTCATGGTCCTCTGATCTTTGCTACTCTCTGCCCCAGAACAACTGAAGTGGGAGTATGACTACCCCACAAAATCTGGGAGGTACAAGAGACTGAGCCTGAAAATTCATTCAGGTTTTAAGTGAACTAAAGGAACAAGAACAGTAATTTTGTTGCTTTCTTACGCACTATGGAGTGTCAAAAAACGTATTGTGAAGTTTTGAATTCAGCAGATAATGCTGCAGGATGTTATTAAACACAGCCGATGCTTCAGCTGCCCGTTTCTGTGATCCCAGGAACTCTTGTTGGTGTTTAATGAGGTCTGTGGTGCAGAGGTGAGCACCTATATAGGTATTCATGATGTGTAGTACTACCACAACAAGAATATGAACTCCCTCAGAAAGGGATTTAACCACAGATAGAGACTTCCTTGAATGCTGTGTTGACATTCATTGTTTATCTGTTCAGACTAGTCATATTTGGAAACACTGTTCTATTCTGACATATGACTTTTCCCAGGAGCAGCAAGACTCACAACGAAGATTTCACAATAAAGAAAATTCTGTTCTTCTTTGTGGGAATGTTATAGTGAAGCCATGACAACTCATTTGGCACGAGTGTTTTGTTTTCAGCAAGGATTTTCCCTCTTCCCTGCCATCCCTACACATTTTTGATGTGTTTCCATGCCATTGGGGTTTTGTTTGGTGTTGGTTTTTTGTTGGTTTTTTTTTGGGGGGGGAGGGTGGAGGTGGATCACTTTAAGCTTAGCCTCTTGGCCATTCCATTAGAAACCGTGCAGTAGGTATGAAGAACCTGAGTCCAGACTTGTGCGTTTTGCTGTCACCACCAGTAGTGGAGTTGCTCCTAATTTAGGACCATGTGAACCAGTTCAGCATCAGGCCCTCAGGAGCTGCTCAGCCGGTGCTATGCTGAAGTTGAACATCCCGCTCCAGGTGAAGGGGGCAGTCGTGGTGTGAGATATTGGGAGGTGGCACAAACGTATAGGCAACAGCTTAAGTACAAGGTAGTGATGCCAAACCTGCATGACTGGAAAGGTTGGTGTATCTGCAGTCACTAGTGAGGCCAGTGGAGATCAGACACCAGCATCATTCTGTGGCTCAGCACTGATGGCACGTTAGTGCAGGGTCTGTTCTGAAGTCAGTGGTACTTCTGCAAGTTGCAGTTCACATGTCTAATCTTTTTGCACTCTTTTTTTTAACTGCAGTGCATTCTTTTGAAGTGGAAATTATTTTTGCCTTATTATACCAGTTCCTTTTCTAAGGTACCAAGCTAATTAACCAGATGACAGTATGTTACACTAGGGATGGCAGTCTAACAACTGAAAAGTCATTAGGCTTTTTTGCAACCTTTCCTGGAGTTGAAGTGGATATTTTGAGCAGAATAACACATATGGTGAAATCTGGTCTTCACTGTAGTTCTTGGAAATCTTCTCCATGATCAGAGTTTGCACCCACCTAAAATTCCTAAGCTGCGAAGAGGGTGGCAATCTCCTGCTTCAGTGTTTGCTGCCCCATCCAAATCCTCTCACTATGCATCTTGGAGCTGGAGAAGCACAAGGTTCTACTTTCAAAGAAGAAAGTAGAAAGGCGGGAGATTTTCAAAGATGTGATTTGTGAGGATAGAAAATAAAACCATGGTGGCATTGCCAACACCTCCAAAGTGTTTCTGAAAAAGCTGGTAGGCCAGCCTTAGTCTGAATATTTTTGTTGTATGTTGCTGAAACCATGGTTCAGGTTATATTGCTGTTACTATTATAAACTCTAGGAAGTGGGTGTTTGTAAGTGCAGTCAATGTTGCCTCTGAGCAAAAAAATGGCCTTAAAAGGGAGTTGTCCCAACAGCAAGAATGATTATTTAAAGAAAAAGAAAATGTTGAATTTTTGCTGTTCAGAGAAAAAGGAAGCAAAAGCAGAGGTGGAAAATTAAAGCATTGCCCACACACTAACTCTTTTTGTTCCTATTGTGACCATAATCCAAAAGTTGTTATTCAGTAGAGCCAGTGATAACTTGCAATGGAAAATCAGTGAATTGCCTTTTTTTGCGTACTTAATTAACTGGTTTAATTAGAAAAAAATTACAGTAGCACATCAGCAGAAATGCGTTGTCACTGATAGCATTGTAGTATTCTACTGCTCATAGTCGCTAAAGCCAAGAGCAGGCTCTTAATGTCTCGTTTGCACCTCTATTTTGTTCAGTAGTACCCTAAAGCCTTGTTACTGCACCATAAAGAGATGGTTGTGAGTACATTCAGGGGATCCCCCTGAGTCCCCCCACTCTGGGGGAGGGGGATGCTGTGCCATGGTTGGGGTGGAAGGCAAGAAGGAGGTGGGCATGCAGAAACCTGGGACTGTAGGACCCCACCAAGACAGGTGCCTCCAAAAATAGGTAACCACTAAGTAAGGTTTCCAAAGTCAGTTTTAACGTTAGCATAGAACACAACATAATCCATAACAGGGACTTTAGTTCACTTAAACCCTGCTTCAGACCTGGCTTTAATTAACATCATTCATAAATCACATGCTTTCCAGACATCTCCAGTTTCCATGACATCTATTTCTCTACTTTCAGGTCTGATGCTTTCTGCCCGTTCTAATCTTTCTCTTGTTCCTTCCTCACACAGGGCTACTCTTGAGGAACTTATTGTCATGAGACAGAAAGCGAAGCTGCTGCTGGGATTTCTCATTCATGACTGGAATTTCTCTTTCCCTCCCCAGCTGCTGTTTATAGCAAGATGCTGGCACTTTCTGTCTGCTTCTCCTGGGTTCCCTGATAAATTAGTTGCTTTCAAAAGAATCAAGTGCAGTGCTCCAATTGCATGGGTGTGGGTGTGCACGTATTTATCCATCCAGCTATCACTAATGCATGTGTACTGTGTGACAGGGTGAAGCTGAGGAACATCTGCCCAGACAGCTAGCACTGCAGTCCTGTGTAGTATGTGCCTTAAAATAGCATCACCTGTAGTCCTCTTAATGGAAGATCCTCTCTAAAGTGAAGCTTCTAAAAAATAAAACAAAAAAAATTTACGCAAAAAACCAACAACAACACAAACCACACACAAACGAAACCAAAAAAGCCACAAACAACAAAACAAAAAAACCCACAAACAACAGAACCAAAAACAACCCCACAAGCAAACAACCAAACCCAAAAAAACCCCCACAAGCAAACAACCAAAACCAAAAAAAACCCCACAAACAAACAACCAAAACAACCCCCACAAGCAAACAACCAAANCTTCAAACTGCAACAACATTTTAAAATGTATTGGGAGGCATGGGGAGGCAAAGAAATGAGACAAGATTTTTACAAGCATCACTGCAATATTGAAGTATTGCGTTGAGACCGTTTGTACAGCACAGTATGGAACACATCCTGGCCTCCTTGTGGCTGCAATTACAAACCAGTCCCTCACATGCTGCCTCCTGCCATTTCAAATTGTGTTCGTATCCACATTGCTTAGGTTGTGTTTACCAGCAAAATGTTTTTTTCCTCGGAAAAGAGGAAAGCAATGGCAGCCTGTACTCGCCGAGGTAGGCAGAGCGTTCTGCAGGGCCAGCTCTAGCAGTGTGCCAAAGCTATGGCAGGCTCTCCTGTCTCAGCCTTATCGTGGCCTCGTTGTGCTGTGGCTGCAGTTCGCCTTGCAGGATGGTTCTAGCAGACAGGAGAAAAGCAAGCTGAAATGCACCCAGGGTTACGTAGCTGACCTAGGTAAACTGCTGCTGTTAAAGCTGATTGGATGTGGCGTTTCCCTGTGCCAACTTTGTGTCGCAGTGCTACCCGGCTAGAGAGTGATGCTGCAGCTGGAGTTTTTGGGTCAACCTGAAGGAGCAAGAGCAAGCCTTTGTGCCTGTGTACTGAGGTTTCTGTTTAGGTTGGTTTAAGTTTTATAAGTTCTGGTTTTGGTTAGTGCTAATCTGCCCATCACAACATCGTATTTGTTGTTTCTCCAAAGCTGTGAGAGTACTGGGAAGCCAAAGGATATCACTGAACAGAGAAAAATTCGTAGGTGAGAAATACAGAACTCTGAAAATATCTTCTCCACTGAGTATTCAAAGTGGGGCCATTAAGGTGGAGAGTTTGGGTGAGGAATTTCCTGTAGTAACTCACAAGGGGTGAAGCTGGAACTGCTACATCAGTTTTTCTCCTTTATGATCAATTGTGATGTAAAGGCTGATGGCTGCTTAACAGGCAAAACAAAGTAGGGAAATGATGAGTCATATGTACTCATAGCTTGTCCGACCAAGTAATGTGCAAGTCAAGTTTGATTTAAGTGCGGCAGAACTTTCCCCCAAGGATTGCGCTCACAAGGCAGGGCAGCAGGAGGCTGATGAGGGCTTTGGATCAGTGTCTGTGGACCTCCCCAAGCAGACAGTTTTCATGATACTGAGACTGTCCAGGTTCAGCATCGACTTTCCTGAAGATACTGAAATTCATTGGACAGTAACCTTTGCTGGAGTATGTTGAGAAACATGGGGGGGGAATTTTTTCTATTGCTCTTCAAGGACACGATCATATTTTTCCTGATGTGGGAGAATATATCCTGTCTAGGGAGAGAAAGCACCTACAGCTCTCTGGCAGCTGGGAAGAAGTGGCTGGCTGCCCTTCCCATCTGAGAGGTTTAAAGAAGATTCAGCTTCCCCACTGTCACACTGAGGTACCTCAGGAAGCTTTCTGCTCCAGTGACTGCAGCTCAGATGGCAAAAGCACCTTTAACATTTGCCTTTCAAAGCATCACCTACATTTTTTGTCTTTTGATTATCTTATGTGCTATTGCACTTTTTTTTGTTTATTTCCTTTAGTAGAAGTATCCTCTTTAGCAGCAATTCATTCTCCACAAAAGGAAGGATATCCATGCTCACAATTAAAAACAGCACTTGTTAGGAAGCTGGTAACGCAATTCCCAGTGACTACAGCACACCCAGGAATGAAACCCAAAGTGCATGTAAATCACTGCAGGTATCTGTAAGTGCAGTAGCATGAACTTAAACTGTAATGTTCACAGCAAGCATACCCAGCTGTAGCTCAGCAATATTGTCCTTTGCCTGCAGCTGTTCTGAAGGCTGATGTGAAGCCTGGTCCAAGCTGCCTGCTCTCAGCTGCTAGGATGTTGTTGAAATAGGTATATGGGAAACAAGTCACGATTGTTCAAACTAGCCAGAAATTGTGGGAAACCAATTCCAGAAACCAAGGTGCTATGTGTGTGTATAGCAAAGGCACAATCCTTTGAAACTGTGCAGTGCAAAAGATACAGTTAGGAACGTACTGCAAAGGGAACCAGAACATAGTTTTGCAGTTTTGAAAACTACTGTTTGAATAAGTAATCCAGTTCCCAATTTAGAACTAAAATAGCCTTCCTGTTAGTGCAGTGCTGCAGTCTGTCACAGTTGGCAACGAAAGATTTCCCTTTCGATTGACTCTGGGTTTAAGTAATAATAAGACTATGACTAAAGTGCAGTTTGTCTTCACAAAAGGCCTTTTTTGCACATGCTTTATTAAAGGGCTGCCCCATCATTTCAACATTGTACATTTACATGTTTTTGTAAATGCACCTAATATGGGGTGCCGTTTGAAACACGAGCACATTTTCTGCCTAAGTTTAGGTAAATATATCTTGGGCATCTGCTCTCGCTCCCAGAAAGTCACTTTGTACTTAATCACTTGGCTAATAAAGATTAAAGGTCTGATTCAGACTTTTCTTACAACCGGTGACATAAACCAGTAGGAGCATTACTGACTACAGGCTTTTATTTACTTCTGATTATATTACTAATTAAAACTTTAGTATTACTCAATGAAAGCAGATGCCAGGCAAAGCAGTGGGAGATGTCCTGTTATTCAGCTAACAGGGCTTCAGTGAGCCAGTCAAAGGCTGCTGCTCCTGGAGCAATTTAGAAAAAGGTGGTTGAGGAACCTGGGGAAGTTTGGGTAGGCTCAGTGTCACCGAACAAGCACGTCCAGTCAAGCAGCATCAGCCAGCAAAGTGCCGGGGCACAGGAGTGGCAGGGAGGAGCTCTGAACCACATCTTCAGATTTCTGCAAACAGGCATTTCATGAGGCACAGCTGCTGTGTCAACTGTGGTACAAGAGGTGGGTTTTGAAAGGAGCAGGAATAATCAAAAGTATGGCTGATCCCAAGGTAAACCAGGAGCAGTGCAGCAAGGAATCTCAGCTATCAGCCTTCACGTGTCTGAAATAGAATGTTCTTACGAAAAATTGCAGAGGTCGGTGTCCAAGCAATCCTGATGTATGAATTGCTTATGAAGGAAACCAATTATTTTGCTGAATTCAGCCAGACATGAAAAACAATCCATCAGATTTGGAATGAGCTGTTGGATTGATTAAACGCAAATGCAATTAGCTCTTTCTCTTTTGCTTGATGCTTATCGTTGAAAATGATGAGGAAGCAGGAGAGAGCTCTACTGAAAAACTACTGTATTACACTTGTGAAAAATGCATGGTTGTTGTGTTTATAGACTGCTCCGTAGCTGTAATCTCGAGCAACCAATAAGGAACTTTACCATCAGCAAAGCTAAATAAGAACAACCTAGTCATTGTGTCTTAGCAGTTTGCTTATTGCTGTAAAAACACAAAATGCTTGTATTTATTTATAAAGGATGTAGAGTGCACTACGGGCTCCTGTGACTAAAGGAGCTGTCCTCCAGTGTAATTTAAACTTCCTTGCTCATTCATAACCACAACCACAAGGTTAAACTGACCTTCTCTGTTCTTCTGAGTTTCATCCCTGAAAAATGCACTGAACTCCCACCCCTGCCAAAACTAAGGATGTTCCTTTCACATCAGTTTTAAGGCCAATACAGAACCCTGTCCCAGGTATGTGACTAAGTCCGAGTCATGTAAACAGAAGTTTCATCTTCAAAAAGCCAGTATGTGTCCTTCCTTCTTTCAGCAAATGACAGATTTCTCTCTTGAAAACTGTGTCCTAGTGGTATGAACATTAACATATCAGCCTCAATCCTTCTTGGTGACACTGTAAACACCTGAACCAAAAGAATTAAAAGCTTGAAGAAGATCTATTGTTCTCAGCCCGCTACAACAGAGAAGCAAAACATTGCATGAGGTGTCAGAGCAGGCCTCGAGAAGGGAGTCAAGAGCTCCAAATAGAAGGATCTGTCCTCTCTGCCCCTTGCGTGTCTGGGATCTTCACCATGCTCTTCCCTGGGAAATACCAATTCAGGAGAATCTGATTCAGTGCAGAATTTTTGACTGCGACAGGCAATAAAGTAAGTTGCTTAGAGAAGCTGAGAGAATGAGATTTTAAATTTCGGACTGGGCAAACGCTGCTCTGATTTCTTGCTCTTGAAACACTGTGCTGTGGGACGAGCATTAGAGGTTCACTAATAAATCAGTCCAGTGGCATCTAATTCCCAAATAACAGGACTGAGTTGCAACCGGAAGTTAGGTACTGATGGAGACTAAGCCCTGATTAGAAGTCATACATATGCATGTATACATGCATCTATATCTTTAGAGAATAAGCTACTGCACTGGCTCCACTGACACATCTCATCTAATGGCTGTCATACAGAAAGGGGAAATATACCCGTGACAAACCACCACATATTAGTTATTTTCAGGCCCCATGATGTAATACTTTTTTCCAAGCACTATTGCATTAAATTTCTCTTTCTTGAGTTTCTTTTTCCTCTAGAAGAAAAAGAAACTTAGCAAGTCCTGCAAAGCACAGTTAATCAATGACTGGATTGTGTCCAACTTACTCAAGTACGTGAGAATGCATGAGAGAAATGGATTGATTATTAAAAAGCCAGGCCTTATAGGAAGTCAAGGAAAAATATCAGCAGCTATTTTAGATGTTTTTCTTACTCTCAGTTTTTTAACCTGATTGTTTAAAGGCATCTTAAACGAAGTGTGAAATGTATTTATCATTTCCATTACACTGCCAGTTTTCTGTCAATAGGAAATTCACTGTTTCAGGGACAAGATCTTAATGGGGTTTTTTTTAGAATAATCTACAGCGAAAGCACTATCCATCACCATTGAGGGTGGTGAAGAAATTTTTAAAAAATTGAGAAGAAAACCTGAAATGCCAAATATCTATATTAGCAAACTCTAGTCTATGACTTACAATTAAGACATCTGAATGTAAATGGTCATGACATGGTTTTGAAATATTTCCAAGCATCTCTGTGTCCTTAGAATTTACTCAATGTAGGTGAGCACAAAAGTTGTTCAGAGCACCAACCTTACCCTCCCTGTGCTGCTAGGCTTGCTCTCTTAACATAAGCTATATGATTGTTTTTCATGCATTGTCTTTCTGATACCAATTTCATAGCTAAAGCAATTAAGCCTACACCAGGTGGGACAGCAGGGACCGTTTGAAAAACATAGTCTAACTATGGGTGATGCAATAGGCCCATTTATCAGCTTCAGCCTTGATATCAAAGGGAACAGATAAGGCAGAAGACAAATCATGGTCCCGCATCTTCACTTCTCAGCTGTGAGCTCACAGCTGAATTTTTGTCTACATTTAGAGAATCCAGCTCCTCTTGGCAATTTCTCGCTCTTGTTTCATCTCATACCCTGCCTGCGAAGGTGTTACTGCGCTGTGCACTAGCACGGCCACCTTAGCTTGAGCTCTTATAGCTGCCCCAAGAGGCAAGAGCATCAAGATGAGGCCGTGCAGGCTTCAGCACACACTGCCACCAGGGTATAGCGATGAGAACTTGCATTTTTATTGTGAACAGTGTATTAAAATCTCACACTAGTGTATCTTCACTGCCGCTGTTACCAGTGCTAGCTAGCATAGAAGTGCTATCCCTTCGTTTTACTACGTAGGCAGATTCTTTCCACATCTCTCTCCCACCGGACCTTCCATAACGCAGTAGGATTTTGTCACATTCTAACATATTTTTCTCCCCATCCTTATGTTTCTCTTTGAAAACTCCCATCACAGGGAGTGCTGAAGCTTAGTGTGACACCATCTGTTTAGCAAACCCATCCTGGTTTCCAGTACCCCACCTGAAAGGCATGATTACTCCCAGCCTTTCCTTCTGCTGGAGCACTGGCCGAGCAAGCCACGTTGCTTCTTGTTGGTGCCAGCGGCCACAGCCTCCCTGAGCACATCACTGGGGAGAAAGTCTTATTTCACAACCAACATTTGCAGAGTTTCTGTCAACTTCAACAGAGCTAAGATTTCACCCAGGATATCCCTGCTTCCCCCACGAAGTACTGCATAAGCACACATGTAACCCCAAGGTGGGCAACAGGACTGGTTAGTCCAGGATGACTCTGTGGGCACACCAGCCTTCTCCAGCCAAGCCAGACTGCACGCATCACACTGTTGTAGCCAAGTCTTGTGTAGCGTAATCTAGGGCAGCAACAGCAGAGCGGATCTTGCAGATGAGCATCTGGATGTCGCCCTCCCGTTAATGGGACAGGGGGATAGGAGATGAGGGCTATGCAGCTGCTACAACAATGTGTGCCCCAGGAAGCCTGCAATGCGTAGAGTAGTGCTGACTGAGCGCTTGGGCTCCTCAGGTATTCAGCCCACGCAGCGTAAAATAAACCCAAGGGACATATAATGTGGCCTTTGCTAGGAAATGAAAGGAGAAGATCAAGAAAAGTAGAAACCCCATATGCTAAATATCTTCTACAGATTCCCCCACAGCCTGGTGAAGTGCGCTGCCAAACTGACCCACCAACTGCACTGGGCACCAAATCATTCTGAAAAGTGACTGCTCCTTTTTTAGGACCAAATTTCCTTCTTTCCCCTTGATGCTCTGTTGTTGGCTCCATCTTTTGCCTTCATACACCATGAAAAGCAAGCAGGAAAAAAAAATCTCAAGGAAAAGTTAATAGCATGTTCTGCTAATTAGCAAGTGTTGCTGAAAGTGTTAGCCCCATATCATAACTTGACCCGTTTGGGTAGATTTTCAAGCACTCTTTCCTTTTTGGTGCTGGTTTGTTCTGTAGCTTCAGCTTAAGCAGTTGCCTTAAAGCCTTCAGTTTTAAAGCATGCATTGCACTCACCCATCTGGCAACTTTATTTTGTATAATACAAGGGAGTGCACAGTATGTGGCATAAATTACAGACAAGAAGAATGCAATGGCACAGCATGTAGGGTAAATTAAAGCAAGCGTTCTTCAGGGCCAATAGCAGAGAAGGACAGAACAATTTTGCATCATAAATACAGGGAAAACATGTGTTTTCAAATGAGAATGTATTAAAAAATATATATATATGCCCTCAGAGGCAGGCAGCCTGTTCCTAGTGTCAGCAGCAACTGTGCAAGACCACATGAAGGAACCAAGAACGGGATAATGCTGGATAACAAGAGGTAACAGATTGCAGTAGGAGGACAAAGAAAGAAACCAAATGCTGAGATGGAGCAAGCCCCAGTGGACTTCTAAAAACAAGTGCAAATTGAAAATGAAAGGAGCAGAAAGCACACACAAATCTGAAGGTAGAAACATTCTGGTCATTTTTTGTGGTATGAATGTATGTAATGCACACTTTTTGTTAGCAACACGGTATGCAACATCAAGTGGTTCATAAGTGGTACCTACTGGCCATGGCCTGGTGAACTCAGCGTGGCCCCGGCAGCCTTGAGTTTCTGCTCTGAAGATCCAAAATGCTGACCAACTTATGCCGCTCTTCAGCCTCTGTACCATCAGCATATGCACCCACAGCGGGGAAGGAGTGGGACAAACTGGGTTCCTGAACAAACTCTGCTTGCTAGCACGCACCAGAGCATTTACTCCGAGTGTGACCTGTCCACTTCTGGCTATCCTACTTGTCGTTGTAGGCAAGGACATGATCCTGGCCGCAGGATCCTCCCTAGAGTGCTTTGCTGTCACCAGGAGGTTAGGACGGGTGAGGTTGGCAGCACCCCAGAGCAAGTGGCATGGTGCAGAGAGCGGTGTGGTGGCATGGAGCTGTGGCACTGCTGTCTTCTGCTCAGCACTGAGCTTGTAGAGGTGGGACAGGTGCAGCCTCCCCACACGTGAGCTTCCACAGCAGGTTGTGGCAGGGCTGGTGCTCTTCCACTGTCCCACCATGGCCCAATCTTGTGCCAGCGTTGGTGCTTATATTGTGGCACCGTGAGTCACTTCAGGAAGCTGACTCTGCTAAACTAACCTTACCAAAAGAAGATGAGCAGTTCCAGATCGTTCCTGCTCTTCTCCTTGCCAGGTTGCAGTTACTCAAGCCATGAGCCAGTTTAAGCCACCTAACAGATAATCAGAGGTCTGGATTGGAGGTGTGGGACCATGGCAATTTCAGGTTACATGAAGTTAGGCTACCATGGAACGGTACTCTGGGTCTGTTTTCCTTTCCCACCCTGAGTTGCTTTTGTCAATTGAGAGTATGTTTTTCTCAAGGCAGGGAGTGTTTCCCATTATGTGTTTGTGAATTGCCTAGCAAGTTGGAACCCTGATCTGAGGTGGAAACTTGAGGCCCCACCATAATACAAATAATAAATGTAACACAGTGAAGAACAGATGTGTTCACATATGGTGTATTATAATTCAGACAAATAAAAATTTGTATGTTGTATGTTAAAATCATTCTATATGTGCCACAGTTAGCATAAAAACTGAAAACAAAAGCAAAACCATGAAGAGTCAAGGCATCTAAGAGCAGATACCCTACTTCTGCATCCACAAACACAGATTCCTCTGTGCCCAGTCTTCCTGTGCCAAGGAAATCGCCATGCAACTGTGTCCTGTAACTCCAGTGTTGCCCTGGTTGTGCTGTCATTTTTTTGTAACATTAATTTCAGAATTCCTTTCCAGCTTAAGTAGGCATCTCCCCAGCCAGCCGGCCCCTTGACTGCACGTACGCACTTATGGGACTGTTCATAAAATGTCTACAACTTCTTCATTTTGCGTATCTCCTGAAGATCACATCGTTTTTCTGTTTTCGAGAATGTGGTGCCTAATGGCAGTGCCATCCCAGGGCAGTCTCAGTTTCATTCCCACGGGACTGGGGGTAGGCATCATCATGACAGAGGGTATTTTTTGCTATACTGTGCTGGCACTGGTAAAAATAGCAACAACAGCTATTCGCAAAAGGGAAAGTTATTTGTGGCGATCTCTGGAATATAGTTATTATTTAACTCTTTTGGAAGAGGAATCTTCAGATGAAAGAAAGAACGACTTTTTAGAGAGTTATAGCTACATGGGAATTCTAAGCTGAATGGTGTAAGTCAGAATTTCATGGGCTGACAAAGGTGGAAAAAATTCTTAAACCATGCCTTCAGTGATTTCTTAAAAAAACACACTAATTAATACATTGGTATGTCAATTTTCAGAAAATTCATTCTGTACATAAAAAGTAAATGCTGTGCATTTTAGAAGGTTGCTTTATATGCTTCAAAAATAATTAAATTGTTTAATTCCTGCTTTAAGCACCAGAGTCACAAGTTTTGCCTCCATGATAATTAACATTCAAAACCAGAGACTTAGCAAGGCTGTCTTTCAAAATGATGATGTATTAGAGGAATATAAATTTACATATACAAACTGGACATACCAAACCCAGCATTTCTGACTTTGTTTTACTAAGGTTTACCAGTTTGCATCCTTACACTAATCAATGAAGCACTAAGAAAAAAAGCAGTTTGGACAACTGCCAGAAGTACATCACAAGGAAGCATAAATCAAGGCACTAGTGCCCTATGCCAAGCATTCATTAGTAACTAACGTTGAACTGAACCTTTTCACAAGCAAGAAAAATAGGCAATCCTGGAAATCATTTTACTAGCAGCTCTTTATCCCACTTTTCCTTTCCTTGGCAACTAGAGAAAAACAGTCTAAGCAATACATTTGGCACCGAAGTTCTTATATAGTTTCTGCTTTATTAATGGATTTGAATAATGTGCAGAAAATAATATATATAGATAAGACAGACAGTGCCAAGCAAAATTCATTCACTCCCCCGCCAGCTGTTGCCCAGAAGCAGTACATTTATTTAATAGATATTTGTGATTGGCTGCTCTAGACACAAAAATTAACATTTCTACATCAGTCTCAGCTATCTGCTTGAGAAATCCATTCTAGCACCTAGATGTCACACAGTGATGGTACAGAGGATCACAAGTAGTGCTTTGACTTAAGTGTTGGTGCTAGCAACTTATCAGTAAGATAGAGCTGCAAAACATTGAGTATTTCTTCATTCAAACCAAAACAGTTCTTGCCAATACAGTGAAAATCTGTGGGATTAAGTATTTGAAGAATAGAGCCAGACTCTCTCTAGCCATGAACTCAAAAGTTTATTTAGGTTGATGGAGCAGTGCCAGTTTACAACAGCTAAGGATCTGATTCCCCCATTTTTTTTCCTTTTAAAACAGTCTGAATTAACCAAGATAAACACTTAAGTCCTAAGCTACTGGTTGCCTGAGGAAATATTTTGAAAGGATTCTTGCCCAAAATGTGAATACCTCAAAAACTATCTTCTGGGCACACATTTGATGTATTATTAGGATTGCTGAGCATCCTATACAATATCAGCATATCCTGGATCCTGTGTGAAAAATCATGTACCCTGCAACTTTCTGATACTTTTACAACAACGCTCACTTTTCCACTAAAGCAGTTAGCATGCACTATTGGAAGTGCTACCGTGCTATGCTAGAATTATTTTTCCTGGATTCTAAGCTGTAAAACCTGGCAACTTGACCGCAGTGAAGAACCACAGGTTCACCAAAGCCTACAGTCTATCTGAGCCTTAGCTCTGCTTAAAGTGGGGATCACCCTGGTCAGCACCTTGTGTCTCTGTGGTCTCCACCAGCACCATGCAAGTACAAATGACCGTGAACAGATCACTGAAGGCCAGCAGAAATCAACCTTCTTGCTTCAGAGGCATTTCTTAGGGAGAGTAGACTTGACTGGGCCTGGCCAATGCCACCTTCTCCCTCTGTCTCACCACAGTGAATGGGGAGATGGATTAGTGAGAGGACAGGGTGGGAAAAAAAGCAGCTCATACCCTGCTCTGCAAATCCCTGGCCCAGCAACTCTTCCCATGTTGTAGAACAGAGTAAGACAATTGATGTACAGTCACGGGGAACACCAAAACATATGTGCTTCTGAGATATGGCTCCTGACTTAGGTCCCTGCTTTCCTCTTCAGCAACACATAAGAGCGTGGTGGGTGCTGGTAGTGCTCTTTTGTGCTGCTTAGCTCCTCCAGAAACATACATCAGCTCTTACCTCTCTGTACAACTCCATTCTCTTTTCGTCATGTCTCTCTGCACTGCTGTTTGGATGTCCTTACTCTTGCAGTGAAGACTATCACCACCTACTTGTCACTCCCATCTTTCTACAGTGAGAAGAACGTGGTGTCTCATGGGCTCCGGCTCCCATCAACTGGCTTTATTCTTTTTAAATTCTACTTCTCTAATGATCTTAGCTTCCTGCTCTAATCCTTAAGCCCTTTCATTAGGCTCATTAGACTCAGCATTAATCACCATGAAAAAAAGCAACAACAAAACTTTGCCCACCCCTTTTCTTCCATTTGCACAGGGTCAGTAGAGCTGCTCAGCGCTTGGGATCTGGTTCACTTGGTGGACTCCTGGTCACCAGGAGTACACACCACAACCCTCTGAAGGCATCTTAGCCACGTGCTGGCCTGCTTCAGCCCTGCGTAGCTGGTGGGGTCTCACGGGACTGCAGCAGAGTCCCCAGTCAAGGAGCCAGCAGCACAGTGATACTTAAGAGGAGCTGTGGTTTGACAGGGTCTTCTTCCCGGAGGCTCCTTGGCTGGCAGCAGCTGGCTGGGCACTGAGCAGCCCCGCTGCCCCGGGATTGCACTTCATTTCTTATCTGTGTGTTTGCAAGGGCAGAGTCTGTCTGTCTGGGAGCAGAGGAGCAAAGAGCCTGAACACGTGCATGTGGAGGGCGCAGGAGGAGAAGGGGTTGTGTACGGGGAGGAGTTGTTTGAAAAAAGAGTTCATAACCATGGTTATGTGTTCTGTAGGAGAAGAGAGAGACCAGCTTGTTCACTAGAAGTGATAGAAAAGTTTTGCGATTTTGATTTTGACAGTTTTTCTGAAGATAGCTCACTGCTCCTTGAGCAGTTCACAGAGTTAGCTGAATTATTTCTTTTCCAGGGTAGCACTTCGAGAAAAGCCTTTCTGTGAATTTTTATGATATTTTTCTACTCGCTGCGGTATTCACAGATGTTAAGGGAGGTGGGAGCGAACAGGCCCTCTGAATCCATAATCACGTAATCACTGTATGCAGTTATGTTAATGAATGTCACCATTGATAAGTACTGTGTGTTATGTAACCAACCGAACATTTCCCAAACACAGAACATTTTTATATGACCCGTCAGGGTTATAAGGAGACATTTTGGTACCGGGAGTATGTCCTCCACTCCCCACTCCAGCCAGCACTTTCCCAGCTCCGAAGCTACTTCTGGCCACCACTGCTGCCTGCAGGTCCTCATCTTGGGTTGCAACCACAGGGACAAGAGCCGGTACTAGTCTGTTGTGTTTTCCCCCGTTCAAAGTGCCCCTTTCACACTGCTGTGCCTCTCCTGTCCATACAAGCCTTGCACCCTCCTGTAAACTGAATCTTCCCTCTCCTGGAAATGTATCTTTGGTCTCGTGTTCCAGCCCATCCAACTTGAACAAGTTCTTTTTGCTTATGCTTATTGTGTGACAGAAGACATCTGAAGTATCTTCCAAAGATGAACAATCAGCCTCTCCCACTGCAGTCGAGGGGAGATTTGCCAACAGCTGCACAGAAACTGGGCTCAAACCCTCATCTGAAAGACAGATGAATAAAAAATGCAACAGACACTGCTGCTGAAAATAGCTGATTTCTAATTCCCAGAGCTCTCTCTCTGTGGGTTAAAATAAGCCTTTCTGCATTAAGACTACAGTTTTCAAACCAACAAAATTAAAGAAGCAAATGTTCTTTCCGAGTGTTGTTTCAATTACATTTCCATGAGTGTACACACTTTTGATGTGTGAATGTTCCCGTTAGATTCAGATTACTTTGGTTTGGACACCATCAATGAGGCATACGCTGTACAGTGGCAGTGGGATTAGACCTTTCATTTTTACATCTGAGGGACCAAAGGAAATGAGTCAGCAAATTGGCAAAGTCCTGTCTGATTGCAAAAGTGCTGAGCATTACCAGTACTTGGGATTCAATACCTATCCCTATGCCTTGCAGCTCCAGATCAGTCTGCTAAATCTTCATAGTCTCAGGGTCATGGATAAGCAGATAACTTTTACTATGTATGGCTACTCCAGCACAGGGCTTTTTGCATGGCCCATATATGCATTTTAGGGAGTAGCTGTTTAGTTATTAATAAGGATATTTATTACTCCCATAATCGAATCAGCTGCTGCCCAGAAGTATTACATTTCTGTAATGGATTAATGTTACTAGTGGTCTTTGAGTTACAACAGACAGCACAGAGATTGTCCCGGCCACAGAGAAGCTTGTGGAGGAAATCAGAAAAAGATGACTTGGAGGAGTAAGATTTGGGGTAGCCTTTCAAGATGAAGCAAATCTTCTTCTTCTCAGAGTAGAACTTGACTCATTTTTGAGAAGGACTCTATGTTTGCACTGTCTGTAACTGGTCTCAATGACTCAGGAACTTTCTTCCACTTCCGTGTTCCCTGACTTCCACATCAGATGTGCCGTAAGCCTACTTTTTGCATCAGGGAACCTAAAATG
Organism: Pampusana beccarii; assembly: GCA_013399365.1. NCBI lineage: Eukaryota > Metazoa > Chordata > Aves > Columbiformes > Columbidae > Pampusana > Pampusana beccarii. The sequence continues at coordinate 400,363 of VWYH01007500.1, forward strand.
GGCTAAGATGGACTAAGCATTTATTTGACTTCCTTTCTTCATGCTCACCTCTAACATTCTTCATCTGCTATGAGCAGCAAGTGCGAACCGTGTTGAAAAAATAAAATATCAATATAGAAATAATACCATTTCTCAGGGACAATGTAAAGAGCAGGAATACAAACTTAAGTCTCAATGGCAATGAGTATTCCAAAATTACTCTTGAAAAAGTGTGTTTCGTCTAGATAAAATGCACGAAAAGTTACAGATTTTAGTTTTATTTACTCCTCTCCTGTGTCAGGTACACACTTCTTTGCTGACTATAGAGTATGGCTCAGTAAGGAAGGTAACTTTGCTCTGAGGAAGTAAGGGTAATTGCCCCTGTGTTTTCATTCAATGACTCTCCAGTTTTGGACATCCAACTCCTCACATTATATTACGGCTAAATGACGTTGAAAATCTACTCCTATGGGATTTTGCTACTGATTTGGGTTGGAAGATGATTTTATCCCAGGAATGCCCACAGCCTGGCAACTGGTAACGACTAGACGGCCTGTGCACCTGGGGATTTCACCTACCCTGGCTCCGAGGGAGTTAAAAATGTGTATACAAAGAAACAAAAAGAGCTGCTTAAAATTTTATTTCCAGTGCAAGTCATCATTTACCATATGGTAAGGTATTTACCCCAACTACATGTTGTTCAGTAAATCATAGGGTTTTGCAGGGGGTGGGGGTGAAGGAAGGGGGTTGTTGTTTTGATTTTGAAGTTCTGTGCAGCAAACTGTCTCTGTAGATTGTAGTCATCGCAATGACTGTGAACCAGTCTGCTGTGTAAGACTGATTGGAACAAGCCACCAGAAGCTCTGCCCATTTTCCTCCAGCTCCCCACACCCTTGCTGTGCGGGTGGCAAACACGATCGTCCTTCAAAGTTGGGCTGGATGCTGGGACCTTTCATGCACAGCACCGCCCTATCCGATCTGCAAGAAGACAAGACCTGTCAAACCAGGCACAGGAAAGAAAGACAGCCAGCTAATACTAGCGTTTTCAACTTTGTTACTACTTTTAGTGGTGAAAAGCAAGTTTGCCTTGTGACAGTTAGGCAAGTCAAGTGGCCAGAAAGGAAGCTATCCAACATACACCCACTGGCCACCTCTATGGGCCTTTATGTTGTTGTTTGTCATTTATTTCTGCTGCTGGTAATAATTTTCAGTTTGTCATCCTTTGACTCATAGAAATTCTTCCTCTTGAAAAAGGATGCATCTCCTTGCCGACCACGGAAAAAATGTGGCATGCAATTCAATCCTTTCCTGATAGCACCGGAGACGAGGAGAGGGCAAGTTAGAACACCATGATGAGGAAGTTCTGTCATTTCCAGAAGGAAGCATGATTCACCCTGCAGAGCATTTTTGGGAGCCTGAATCAGAGCTGTCGAGGAAGTCAGTTCTTGGACAGTTTAATGTTTAGTTTAACTATGACTTTACCGGGGAAATGTGTGCCTCTCCCCACAGCCAGTGGGTACGGCAAGATCAGCTTACGTGCCACTGAGGAGCAGGCAAGAGGATTGCCAAGGAAGTGGCTTTCAAATATTTCAGATAAAATGAGAAGTGCCCCAGAAAATCCTTCCTTAAGTGTCATTGCAAAGCAGAGCCCTCCTAAAGCAGATTTAAGGGAGAAATATTTTCTCACACTTCTCGCAAGCACAGTGCAGGCAGTAGGAGGGACCTACAAGGGTGGCCATAAGGAGCCTGCGAAGGGAGGGCCACGCAGTGAGCTGCAGCTGGGCTCCCTCCCAAAAGGTCTGGAATTAGCGCAGTAGCGGAGAGATGGCTTCATTAGTCACAGCACAGACCTGCTAAGTGAAGCTATCCACAGAAAGAATGAGTTACGTGTTAGCTGCCAGCAGGCTGTAGGAGAAATACAAGTTGTTGTTTTTAATCGCCTATTGTACCCTAAAAGGATCACGATTTGATTAGTGTAGTGCCCCCCCTCCACCCACCACACACACCCCCTCATACACAGATGCCACATTGCAGGAAACAAGATGAGACCGGAGTGCCTTCTGCTCTTTTGCCTCCCTACCTTCCTTTCTCCCCCACAGGAAAGACAAAGACTTATTGGCAAAGTGCTATATGTCTGGGAAGGGTGCTCAATTCAGGAACATGACATATTCTTGGTCTACCACAGGTCTGAAGTGCTATTCGTTTTGAAGCAGGCAGCCAACAACGCCTTTTCTGCCCAAGCGTAGAGTAATAAAGTGGAGGGGAAGAGAAAAATCTATGTTATTATATGTGATGATCAGCAGGCTGTTGATTTGTTTGTGTCTCCAGGGGCACGTGTGTATCACTGGGGTCAAGCAGAGGGAACAGCTGTTAAGATATTTACTGTACAGAAGTATATACAAGCACCCGAAGCATAGTGCTGAAGGGTGATGTTTATGGCCCGTACATTCAAACAAATAGAAACCATCCTTCATACTCGCTCTTTGCACTCTGCTGCGCAGGGATTCCCATATCTGGCCTCATGGATAAGGAAAGACTGAGTATTGGGGAGAGGCAGAGTTCCTATAGGATGTGAGAGCAGAATGGGATACACGGAGCGTGCCTACGCATCCCTTGAAGACGTCACTCGATCTGGGAGCCAAAAGGTAAGGGAGTGGGTTTGCTGACTATGACACACAGTGGGAGGAGATCTGAGACACAAAGGAGTCATGGGTGTGAACCAGGAAACAAGCCTGTGCCCACCCAGCTTTTTTGTTTGCTTGAGGAGGATGTAAAATATGCTTACACCAGTTGTGCTCCAGCTCCAGTGCTAATTGTTAACAATAAAAGGTCACCAGAAAACAATTGCTGGGAACCAGAATTACACAAGGGGCCTGGGTAATGTGATCACTCCTTCGCGGGAGAATGCCATCCCGCCGGGGAGCGGGGTACGGGGCAATCCTCGGCAGTGACTCACCGGGTCAGGCGAGGAAGGGAGGTGCACACTTGTGTCAGTCAAACCTCCCCCCGCCAGCTCCCCGCTCCCAGATGGACAGGCATGCACCAGGCAGTCTCTTTCAATATTGTTTAGTCCTTATTTTGGGGAGTTTAAATGTAAGGTGAAGTGGTTTTCTTTTCCCTGTTATCCTGGGAGGAAAATATTTGCTTTGACTTCCCTTCCTACAGCAGAGTTGGGGTTTTGGGGGGAAAGTGTTGTTAGGTTTGCATGGTGGGAATAAGGACTGTTGTCTGGGGAAGGACTGGGGTGAGCTGGAAGGCTGCTAGCACAGCCCAAGAAAAAAAGAGGCAGGTACCTCTGAATGTATCTTACTCCCTCTCAAAATACATCCTTACTTGGTGGGTGTGAGTAGCATTAAATTCATCTGTGTGAGCATCAGTAACACTAGCAAGGGCTGGAAATTCCTGCCAACATGTCGAGTAAGTACTGTGGCAACCCATCCCATGCCAGCTCTCTGCTGTTATGGCTCTCTGGTATACTTGCGTATGTTTAGTTTATGATCAGCACACCATGGGCTGCTCTCTGGCCATCTTGCTACTTTAACCTTCAGGACTGAGCAAAGTTAAAGGATGTTTGAACTAATGAGAGATGCTTTTAAGCCGTGTCCATGCTGAGGAACAGCCTGACTGTCAAACCAAGGCTGAATCCAGGCCGTTCAGCAGTCACTAGCAGGTACAGCTACAAAAGTGTTAACCTTGTGTGGAGGTGGAGGCATTCTGGAGCACCCTGTGACTAAGCAGGCTGAGACCCTACCTGCCTTGCCTCCACTCCAGGTCCACTCAAGTGCAACTATTCCTAGATGCTCCAAAGGCAGTTTTTAACCTTTTCCTTCACCTTGCCCCACCCTCACCTGCAGTCCTGGACCCTGACCTTTCTGTAGCTGCATCCCTCCAGAACACCACAACTTACTCTGCTGCCCCCCCCAAAAAAACTCCCCTCAGCCACCACAAACCCCCTTTCAACCCTTCATATCCAACTTCTGCAACCAGACTTTAAAGCCAGAGGGAGAGAGTATGGATTATGGGACAGATACATGTGAAAAGCAGTCATTAGGGGACAGTGCACAGCTATTTTCCCTTCCTCTAGTGACTGCACATGCAAAATACCCCTGTGCAATTTTGAAGCTGTTCTCTTCGGTGATGGGGCTCAAGTCTGGTAAAAAAAGGGCCACTGACAATAAACAGTTTACTAAAAACTTCATCAAGTCTAGAGCCAGTGCTAAGGATGCAATGCTTTGCAAAGAAAGGAATAGTTGACCAAGTAGTTGTTCCGTAGATGTTCAGTATAGATACAGTTCTCAAGAAAGCCACAAAATTAGCATGCAGTATAGCAAGATGGGGGGTAATAAAGTCTCAAGCAGCTGAAGGACACTGTGAGAGAGGTTAGGTGATTTATGTGAGGATAACTTGCTGAATTCTCAATATTTCCCACATGCAGTTTTCTCATGTGAAGGATTTTGCATTCTGCAGACAAGGAGAGCTCAATGAGCGCCAAGGCGCATCATCTTGTTCTGTGTGGCTCTGAGGAGCAAAAAGGGGAAGCTAAATTGTCTGGATGAGATGAAAGAAAGATTAGTTTGGGGCTAGGCTCTCACTGAAACACCTTAACTCTAAAAAGTGTAGTCAAGAGGCCTATAGTTCCCTTTGAAGAGGTGCCATACATGTGTTAGAGACTGCTAAAGCATGTCTGGGGTCATGTGGATGCTGCATGCAGGCCATACAGTTTGGGGTCTTGATGTGCCCAGTACTAGTGCTAGAAAAGTAATTCAAGAGCCAGAAGACACTGACATTTTGACTCTCCATGAATTTGGCCCCATTGGGTTCAGTTTGGTCACAGCACTTAAGAAAGATGCAGATAATCTGGGGAGGGTCCAGAGCATTTTACGAATCGCTGCAGCTACAACAAACACTAGCTGTGGGGGGACAGACTGGACAAACTGTATTTGCTTGCTGTAAAGAAAAGGAAATGGAGGAGATAGTGAAAATGTCTTTAAATATCTGAAATGTTGCTGCAAATAGCAGCCAAATTAGTCTGTGTTAGCATGTGGTGAGCTCAAGATGTAGAGGGTCATTTAAGATGGAATAGGTAATATTCTTGTTAGACACCAAGGGAAAAAAAAAATCTATGTGACAATAAGTCTATGACACCTTGTAATGGATTGTGTGGAGAAATTCTGGAGTCTCCAGTGCTGAATGCCTTTAAGAGTAGGAAAACAGCAGCCAGGAAGTACAAGGACATAGCTGATGATACCATGGATAACCTCCCAAGTTCCTTCTAGGTAGTATGCAAGTACTACACTGAAGAAGAGGAAAAAAATATTTTCCAAGTTGTTCCTCACTCTTTTCCATTTCCACATGTGTCACTTTTTCTTTCAGCTACATTAAAATGCTCATGATCATTCCTCTGTTAACGTATGACTGTACAGTAAAACCCATGAGTTAGGAAAGAGTAGATCTTGCGAAAACAGAGGATGTGAAAAATTTGTACTTTTGTTATGATGACCAAATCATACTTTTTCACAAAACAGGTCTGATTTTGTTCGTTTGCTCTTAGCAAACAGAATTAATGGTTACTATTTTCTATAAAATAGAGCTTCCATTACTGAAAAAAAATTATTTTACAGCACTCAGTATTCGGCCTCTAAAGTTTAAAAGTTGTGTGAGGAGTTTTACATTTTGAAATATTTACTTTTGGGTGAACTATAAAGATGAGTCTTAAAGCCCAGATTTCTGAATCAATAAAAATGCTCACATGTCTTTATCAGCAGGGTAGTGAAATGAAAGCTAAAATGCCACTAAACAAAAGATAAAATCTTGGATGAAATGCCCTATCCTTTACTGGCATTTGTGAGAATTGCTGCCACTGAATATAGAGATATGAGCAAAAAGTGAGTCCTGCCACTGTGTCTTACCAATGGGTACACTGAGTGAAATGGGCCCTAAATGGGCCGGTTAAAGTACCGCAGTGTTTGCTGTATGCTCTGAGGCTTTTGGCACGTACTTTTGATGAGAGGATCTTTATGACAGTAAATGTAGATACTTATTATTATACTTAAGGTTGAATTCCAGCTTCTCTCCTAAATTCTACCTCCTTTTCCTCTCTGCTACATTTTTAGCTCCTCAAAACTTTTGGAATCAATTCCTTTTGTGATTACAATTGTCACATTCACTGTTATCACATCTGTGGTAAAAAAAAAATAAATAATCCATGTTGGATTGAATAACCTTTTTCCTTTTCTAATTATTTGGAAATCCATTCGCTGTAATTTGAAATGCAGCCTGGCATAGCTCAAAACTAACAAACTAGATAACACAGAGAGATCTGAAAGAGATCTGTGAAACAAAATCAGGCCTCAGACAACAACTGGATTTGTAAGGGTCCACTACTCACATGACCTTTTACAGGCTCCAGGTCCATGGCTGCAATAGAGATCTTAGCAAATAATCTAAAACTAGAAGAAAAAACCTCCACAGTTCAGAATGTTAAAAGCACTGATGTCCTGGACAGTGTTAATGTGACTGTGGATTTGAAACCTCACACTCTCTTGTCCGAAGAGAGGCACGTGCGTTTGTGTGTTTTGGTGAGCCTTAAGTTTGGTCCGAAGAAATTATACCCCATTCTGATGGTGTTCATAGATGCTGCAGTCTCAGATACCTTCATGCCAGAGGATTCAAGTGACAAGTTATTTGAAGCTTGATGATTAAACATGGCTTGAAATCACAATGGGGAAAGGTACACCTGTTACAATTTGGCTTTTCAGTTGTTCGAGGATTTTTTTCCCTGCTATGAGTAGGTGGTATCGTCCATGCTCACCAAAAGCAGTCCTGGTCTTTAATCACTGTGACTGAAGAAAAGCCCTTTCAGTACCTGCAGAGCTGGACTTTCAGCCAAGGTCAGGAGTCCCCCACATGGCAGAGGTGTCAGTGAGAACCTCACTGCCAGGTCTACGCAAAACCAGGCTCCGTTTAGAAAAAAATAATTCCTAGAATGTGAAGCTTTCTGATATTACACAGAGCCTGAAATATAGTCCTGTCTTTCCAAGGGACAGGATTTGAGGAGCCTGAAGGAAAAGAAAATGCTAGCTTGGTAGCAACCATGGCCTACATCGTAAGCAGTTATTGTAATATAAGTGTCTTTGCTAGGAAGGGGGGTTTAGTGATTGCAGACTTTATCTAACATATAAATGTGTGTAGGCATCTATATCTCAGTGTTACCTGCAAGTGGAAAGCAGCCTAACCAAATTCCCTTTCTCAGGGCATAGCTTGCCAAGTGTACTGCCTGCCCCATCACATGTGCAAATCTTCATCATCAAACAAGAACTTTCTCTGGCTGGAAAGCAGTAGCTTGTAATGCAAAGCATGCCAGCATATGTCAGCACTATTACTCCCTTGGCACTGCTCCTCCCTGTTAATTGTAGAGTAGAAAACGTTCTTCTTCAGGCTTTTCCTCTAACTACCCCAGTGCGAGAGCCAGAAACCATGGACATTTGTGTGGAGGGAATTTGGCAGCTGAAATGCACGGAAGCCTGGCTCTGGCATGAGCATTTCCAAGAGCAGCATCTGGACCCCTGGTTAACTTCCTGACTGATCTCCTGCCTCAGACAGGAGGCAAACCACCATAAGTGCACCAAACAGAAGGAAGAGGGCTGGGCAGGGGCTTGGACATTTCTTATGGTTTTAAAAATAGCAGAGCAAATCCAAAGCACATTGGCAGACCGCATGTAACTTCAAAACTCAACTGGAAAGTACATCGTCCTGATGATTGTCTTGCAGATTATTCGCCGGGTTGATTTTCTGCCTGTCCCAGCAGCAAAGCCAGAGCTGCAACCTCACTTACACAAGTGGGTGAATTCGGAGCTCAAACACAAGTGCATTTCTGGTGCAGAGTGAGCAGCTTCTTGGCTCAGTTTGCAGGGGCATCTGTGTCAAAACTACTGTGATGTATGCAAAGTCTGTCAGCAATTCGGTTGTGTGGGACGGTAGTTTTGTATGTGCCATTTTCCTTGTTCCTCCATTCAAAAAAAACTTTATACTGGCTTTCCAAAACAAAACAAAAAGAAAAAAGGTCCTGTTTAGGCTACCTCTCAGCTGTGCATATCTGTGCACACATACATGTGGGTGTGAGTGCATATGTATGTACATAGTCTTTCAGTGGTGAATGGGAGTTTAGCCTGTGCTGGCTCAGGCTACAGATGACTACAAAGTTATTAGGTTCCTCTTTTACCCAAACAAATTAAGCGTCCTGACTGTTTAACTCGTTCATTAGTAGGTGTTGAAACTAAAACAGTTTAACATTGCTACCTAGGGATAGCTCTGTGTAGAAAGAGAAGACAAAACACTAAAGCGAAGGGTCCAAAGCAGGTGGCAGTATGTTATTCCAGTATCCAATTCCTGAACAGGGCTTGTGCATCCCAACCCACGCACGGTCTTCACCACCAAAGTGGCTGAGCACTCATGCATGAAAATGTGGCAAGGCTTCTGCAGCTTCTCTGGGACCAGGGTCAATCACTTTTTCTGCACACCAGCACTCCACACATACACAAATGAAAACTTGCAAACTGTGTAAACATCACCTAGCACACCCTTCATATAAAAAACACCCACTTTGTTGATTCACTGTTTCTCTTTTCATCACAGGGAAGACTGACATTTTCTGAGTAATAAATGCAAAGTATTTTGCAAGTGGGAAATAAATGGCACGAGATAAATACTCTTGGTTGAACAACTGATTGCTCTTGTCCTTCCGCTGCTCTTTAATTCCACTACTATTTTTACTCAGTCATCATAATATAAAGGTAAGGAGAAGAACAGAAGAATAACAAAAAACAAATGCTGTTATCCTGTTATCCAAGATGTTCCTTGCATCCAGAGACTCCCCAGCACAAGTAGAAACAAAGTTGATTTCCTGCCATGACAAGGTAGCAAGGAGATGTGCAAGAGGAGGAAAATGATCTTTTTTACGAAGAGAACCTTGTCAGAGACAATTTTATTACCAGACATAAATGCAGGGAGTTAAAAAACTTTTTTAAAAAAAAAATGGTCAGGTGCAGGGTAGAAGGATGAAGTCAAGACTTAAAAGCATTCCTCCAAAATGTGGCAAATAGATTCTGAATTCTGATCATGGCTGGAGCATCAGCAGGTGACTAATTCATCTGCAGCATGGAAAGAAGACTTTTTAACACCGTCCATACATAGGACATACTGCTACTTACAGGAAACACTGGCATACTTCAATCACTTGGCAATTCTCATCAGGCCAGGAAGATACTTTAGCCATGCTCTTATTAACGAAGTTTTTGATACTTCTGCTTTGCAGTTAGCACCGAAGCCTTTGTGTCTTAGAGAGACACTCACCCTTACAAGTGTCGTGCAGAGTGAGAGAGTAATATCTTAAATTTTATTCCAGGTTTGTCTGATAAGTGGGCGGCAATAGTTAGAGGCCAATTTGTGCTTTTTCATCATGCTGTCTAGACATATTTGCAAGCACTACTTTGCCTTAAAGGGGAAAGGATATATCATATATAACACAATAATAGGTTATTTTTACTTGTAATGCATTGAGAGGCTGTTTTCAATCAGAAACCATTTGATATGAGGGTACGTTCTGGACAATAAATGGAAAAAGTGGAACATATCCTTTTTTCTTTTTTTTTCACACAGCAGACAATACCCATACTTTCCATATAGTCAGGAAATGGCTTGGGTTTATATATAGCGGTACAGTATATTTTACATGCATACATAATGTCCTGATTTATTTAAAAACTATCACTGTATAATTGGTTGAGGCTGCAAAATTGATGTGCACCTATGTAAATACTTTAGTAGAGCCCAGAAAAGACAACTCCGGAAACTTTAAGAGAAATTCCTTCCCCTCAGACACTGAAGAAGCAACATGCATGGTACAAGGGTCATGTGCCATTCAGCAGCCGCTCAGAGCCACCAAATCTGCTCCATTCAGCATCTGTGTGTCATAACTGATGGCCCTACTTGGCTCCTGCAAGATCTTCTCTCAAAGGTGTGTCTTCTTACATCCTCTTCATCTCACCACTCCTAACTGGGTACCAGTTCTTTGTTCTTACTGGCACTGCAACCAGCATGGCTGGGTCCAGGGCCAAATTTGTCTTAGGGCTGTGGGTGTCCCTGGTCCCATGCCCCCTGGCTACCTGGCACCTCTTTTGGTGGTGAGGCTGTCCGCTGTCCTCTTCTGTCCTGGGATTTAGGGAAGGTGCCCTGCATTTCTTAGGAGAGGGGCATCTCCATAGCAGAGCAGTCTTCTGCAGGGCCACATACTGTCCATGGCCACCCTTTCCAAGGTGGAATGACGCTTAAAATCACTTTCATGGGTGGGTGATAGTTCCCAGGCAGCAGCTTTTGCTTTTTTATTTTTTTTTTTAACCTATCTTTCCCTCTCCGCACCTGCGGTTTCCTGAGGACACAGAGGCTGGCATGGTGGTGAGCTGCTCCTGACTTGCTGGACCCCAGGCCACATAAAGCAGCTAAAGAACCCCTGATTTACCAGCACTTTTCTGCAGTTTAACAGAGCTAAGTCACTTTTTGACTCCAGCTTCTTGCAGAAGATATTTGGATTGTTTTAAGATGATTTGCCACTAGGCTAAGAGACTGGGGGTTAGGAGTTACGTGTTTAAACCTATGTTCATTTCAAATTGGATTAATTCCTGCTCACCAGACCATGATTCACAGTCAGGCATTATGGTCAGATTATTTAATACATTAGCAAAAGTGAATTTGATGGACACAGTCACCAGCTGGACTGTGATCTGATAAGGCTGTCTCAGAGAAAACACAGTACTAGGCCAGAACAAATGTATTTGTTTCTTTCAGGCACTGTAAACAGATCTGTGTTTACTTTATTCCAAAGGGCTTTTATTTTTTCCTGTGCTACCAACATATAATCTTTCACTTGACTTAATATGTGTTGGATTTAGTCTGTTTGCTTGTTTTTACATATGCTAAGAAGCTTAATGGATTCTTCAGCCTTGTCATTAATTTCATGCAGATAACAAACTTCTCCAGTGTTTCTTTTTATATTTCTCAAGCATCGTATGGCCTTCTTGCTCTTTTGAATACTTTTTTTCTCTAACTGTTTTTTAAAGGAGGAAAGAAAAAGTACTAGGCTACTTCCGATTGCAACAATTAATGGCTGTGGTAGACAAAGATTCACAAATCCTGTTACACGTATGAAAATAAATCCCTCTTTCTCTACCATCAAGCTGTGGTGTAAGGACTGGAATACTCTCTAAGCCATAAAAGTTGAACCTGGAGTAAGGAGAACTCCAGCCGTCACCTTACATATTTAATTTGTTACAGGACATCTGTGTGCATCATCAGGGATCTCAGGAAAATATTACGCAGCTGCCTTTTATCTCTGGCTAGTGTAGCTGGAGCGTGGGTAGCAGAACAGAAAGAAACAGGTTCCTCACTTCAGTCTGATGATAAAAGATGCTGGTAACCTAATAGAAGCAAATGTTTTGTATTGATTAATAACACAGGACTATAACCCGCTGAATCTGCTGTGCACAGAGCACAGTTTAGAAAACAAATAATGAGTTCCTTCCTTCCTAATAAGCTCTTGATTACTTGTTGAAGTGGAAAGTGAGAGTAGAAAGTAAAGCTCAGGTATCAAAAAGAAGTGGTGATGATGGGTTGAGGGGGGTCACTTGTGAAAACAGTGGAAATCAAATCAATTAGGCCTGTCAGCTGGAAAACATCATGGGGAATTAACACTTGTTTGTCTGGAATCCTGCAGCCTGAGCAGAAGTGCGTGAAAAATGTATTCAGGTAACAAATAAAGTGCTGTATGAAAAATGTGGTTTAACTAAAAGAAAAAAGTGTTATGTAAGACTTGCATCCACTGACAAATGAAGTAAGTAAATAGGATAAAACTTTAAAAACAGAAATATACTTCTAATGTTCAGAAGAAAATGCGTCTGCACAGCAGCAATCGGCAGAGGTGAAGGTACCACCTCTGTCAACTTGAGGGCTCATAAAGAGTAGAACCTGGTGGGGCGCTGTTGAAAGTGGTAAGATTTTGCCCGCTTGCCGTGAAACTGAAATTACAGCTGGTGGCATAAGTTGAAAAGGCATGCCAAGAATCCAGGGAATATTTGGATCATGGGGCTACAAAAGAGGGAAACCTTGAGGGCAGAGGAATTCAGGAGTCTTTGGATCTCAACCTCATTTCTGGTTTATTTTGTTTTCTCTCACTTCAAGGTTGAGCTATAGCGAAAGGCCCTTCCCTCTACTGCAAGAGACTTATTTTATTTTTTTCATATCACACTCCAGGAGAGCAGAGATGGTGCCAGGGCAGCTACAGCCATAGCTTCTACTGGATCAGTGCCTGACTGAGGGAAGCGGGAATTCAGGACTGCCGTCTCCAGGGCCTCTGACTCAACTCATTAAAACTTGGACACAAATATTACATGGTGAGATGCACTGGCCCCAGTCTCCTGTGCTCCCCTAACTCTGGCAGACACCAGGGAGTGTCCCCCAGCCCCTGTCCCTGGGGCTGCCAGAGGGGCGACTGCCCGAGGAGCAAGGCAGGGATGCTCTCCTGCATCAACCCGGGCTATGCAGAGCACACACCAGGTTGCCAAAGCCAGGGGCTCAAGGTTACCTGCACACAAATCCAAGCCCCAGGTGGTCAGATAGGCTGATGTCATGGGTGCTTTTTATCACTGATTAATTTGTGCTGGTTCTACTGAAAGACCCCAAAGACCCAAGAAATATTGTAGGAATAAGCAATAGGATCAAAATGTTTCAACGCCTTTCACTTACACTAAAATAGATGGGGCTAGTGGATGACTTCTTTATCTTTTAAATTTGTGCATATCATTACTGATTTGTAAGTGCTGGTTTTTGATGTGAAGTAACTGAGATAATACACAAAGTCTGACTGGATTCCAGAATAGCAAAAGCAATTGTTCTTCCTCTGTTCTTATGGTTTATATACTATGTGTACACATTCTTGGCAGACGCCACGGTTTTTGCAGTGCACAATTTTTAGTGCAATTAGAAAAAGAAACAATTTCAAGTGACAGGAATAAATTAAAGGACTGGCTTGAAGGTACTAACACAAACGGCTTAGTACTTTTCATTCAGAGGGAAGTACCTCAGGAAAAATATTTCTTCCAGCTGTCTAGCAGCTTTTGAATCACTCTGTCCAGTGTTTTAAGTGTCTTGGCCATCTCTAGCTGTAGTTTGAATTACTTTATTTGTATCACTGTGTATAAACTTTTTTTTTTTGGCTATACTTGTGTGAAATAATAGAAGAAAGAAGTGTTGCTTAACGTTTTCTTTGTTATTCCAGGCACCATGAAACCCTGGTCACCGCTGCTTTCACATGGTTTATTTTACAGTGAAGCTGGCATATTAAGTCAACCAACTTGCACATTTCAATGCAAGTAAAATATAACAAAGTGAGGGTTAATTTGTGGCTCTTAACATATCAGTGGTAGGGAAGGTGTGGAAAGCTATTTGGAGCTCTCCTGCTCACCCCTGTTAACACATGCATGTTTCCTTAAGGAAGTAGTGATTACACCTTGTTGGCACTGCAAAGCTTAGTAAATCTTTACATTTTTGCTATGGAAGAAGTGAATTTCCTTTTACTTCTGCGGGCAGCCAGCCAGTGGAAGGTGATGGGAAATACATGACATCCTGTTCTGCCTACCTTTCATCTTCACTGTTCACAGACACATTTTGAGCCTGACATGCAGGTGTAATTAAAAACAGGTTGGTGCCATGCACAGCTCAGCAGATGCACACAAAATTAGTACCTGCTGTGAATCCAAGTACATTGGCTTTTATGAAACAGCCAGGCATTTGCAAATTGTCTCCTGTAACTGCAATAATATCCACATAAGAACAAAATGGATCATGTGGCTTTCACTAACACAGATCGGCTCAATGCCTAATACTTATCTCAGTAGTGCTCAAAGTAATGTGATGCTAACTATTCACGCTGATGTTTTTCAAAGAAGTTAATAATTTTGCACCGGTACATTTCACACTTTAAAGAAAATCCTCTTTTCCTACATTTCCTGGGCATGCTGCTCACGTAGGCAGCAATGCAGCATCTGCCTTCTCCAGCTGGCCACTGCTGTCCCCAGGGGCAAGGGCTGGAAAGGGCTGGTGAGCTGGTTGTCCTCCTTCGCCATGGTCTTCAAAAGATGTCTCTGAGGAGGATGCAGCTCTCCAGCCCACTCACTGGAGACACATACTTGGCATGCCTAAGGCCGCTGCCAGACCTTCTCTTCCCTAAGGGAGCCAAAATAGGAGAGGGAGGTGCAGGCAGGAGGTGCTTGCTCCTGCCGTTTTGTGAGCAATGAGAGACTATTTCCAGGAGGGTATTCTACGTGGGGACACACGCCAGAAGCGGCAGACAGCAGTGCCATATAATTTGATGGCAGCAGAGCTTTCAGCTGCAGTGCTTCACATACATGCCATGCTGGCTCCTCCCTGGCAACTGGCACCAAGAAAAACACGGTTAAAAAAAGATCCACCTCTTGTCATCTGCCTCACCAGCAGTTCAGGCAGGTTTTGTTGCTTTCAACATTGGGGCAATGTTGGCTACTAAAATTCTCTCCACTTTGGTTTAGTGATCGCAGACCATGAGTGGGAGCAGTCATTCACCTCAGACGAGCGTAGCATCATAAATCTGTTCAGCTGCACATTTGAGCTCCGTGGTGTCAGACAGGCGTAATTAGAGCTCCAGAGTCCAAGTGTCACCACACTAGTCTTACAGCAGTGCAATTGCCCACGCTTTACGTGAGTCATCTGGTGGGAGAGGAGAATTAGGCCCAACATGTCTAGGCTGAAGCAATGATTTAATCAAACTGCTCCTTCCAGCTCTGACAAGTGTCTTTTAACGCTTCACGGTGTTTAGTTTGAAGTTGCCAGTCGGAATTTTTCACACCTGTGGTTTATTTAAGCCCTTATTCTGCTGCAGCTCTTACATTTAAGACAATAAGTGTGTCCTGTAGAGCTGTGAAGTACTAGGTGGGGGAGACATTTATGTGCAGGTGAAGAGAATAAATGAATGATATATGCAATGCTGCACTTGCTATTGTTTTCCAAATACAGACAACTGCTGCCCATGACCTCCCAACTCAGAAAACTGCTGTGAAATGCAGTGAAGGGCACCTGGCTGAGTCCTCAAAGTATTCATGCAAATGACATTTTCATACCATATATAAACATTCCTAAGAATGATCACATGGGCTGATTGTGTTCATCAGGAACATGTAAAAGGAATTACTTCAATTTAATGCCATCACACCCAAGATCACAATCTACTTAACAGAGAGGAAATTGGAAAACATTTACAAAACAAAAATTCCAAAAATAAGTAGGAGGACTCCACTGAAAAAAAAAAAGAAGAAAGAGGCAGGCAATGCAAGAAGATCGGACTGTAGGAGTACAGTGTCATACTTCAAAAATGCAGTTACAAAGTAACCCAAAATAATTTCAGACAGTAGAGAAGGTACAGTGGGTTTATCAAGATTTTAATCTACGGGTAAGCAGGAAAGGAAATATTTTATGCATTAGAAATTATTGGAGCTTTGTTAATCATTCATTTTCAAAAATCCTGGCTTCCTCCAGAAGTTTAAAGTTAACCAAGAATAAGCAATTGTATCTATTTGGATTACCTTGTTTCAGACACGGTAGAACTCCCATTGTCAGGGGCAGCAAGAGTCTAACATTCCCAACTTCCGTTCTCAGCTGTTAAAATTCAAACCAATTATTAAAAAAACAAAAAAGGAAGACTATATTATATATTATCTTGTTATAGCATCTTCTTTTAAGGTATTTCACTCAGAACCCCTTTCCATCAGTATCCCACTGATCTCGCACTATCAAGAGAAACGTTTTTTAGATGCGTGTGGTTGGACCTTGCATTTAAACAGGCTTTAATCTCCATGGCCTGAGATACCATGAATAATTGAAATACCAGAGAATAAATAGTTTCACTAACCATGTTTTGCCTTAAATAATCAGAGCATCTGGTAGATCCACATACATTTAATTAATTTGCTGTTTGTTTGCTCTGTTGCATAATTAACTGTTTAATTTCATTGCCCTCTGGATTTACTCACTAATTAATTATCCCTTGCTAATTCATCAATCGAATGCTTGTGCCTCATCTTGCTTTTCTAGCCACCATGTTTACCTTCTGTGCTATTGTATCAACCCTCTTCGCTTTCCAGCATCTTCTCAATTTTCATTCCTCTTTCTTCCCTTCCTTTGCCACCGTACACTCGCCTGGTTCAGCAGCAGGACAGCCCGGCCTCCGTCAGGGCACCACAGTCACCCCAAGACACAGGGGACATGGCCGGGCACCTCATTTGGATGGTGGAGAGAGCGGGGACCTTGCTGACAGGGCAAAAGCTACTTGAGGTGTAACACTCCCCGGAGACAGCACCGTACCTGGTTATTAAGGCAGACATAGCTGGACTGGGGAGACATGACTTAGGACAAATGCAACCTACAGTTGTTTGAAATGGGAAGGATTTAATGACATAGGGATTTGCTGTCTTGAAGACAGAAACTGTTCACTGGCTGATGTCTTAAACCTACTGTCAACATTTCGTGGCATCCTGCAGGTCGCCGAAAACAATGCTTTATGCACATTGTAGCCAAAAATGTTCTAGGAAATTAGATCTTATGTGTACACCCAAACATTTACAGTCTTAAATAAATAACTGGTTCCTAGAATACGGATTTTTTTTTTCCTCTTATCTGAGAACAAGTGTACTCCTTGTCCAATCTGGGCTCACTTAATTCTCTGAGAAGTCTTTAAAGCTACTTCCACTAAGCATTTTTGATTTTCCTTTTTTTCTCACAAGCTGCTTTTGTGAACTTGCACTGTCTGCTGCAGCCTGTTCAGTCAAGCAAGGTTTAGGAGTGAGATGGTGATTCTGAATTCAACCTTCTAATGTTAGACTCTCATTATCTAAGTATAGCTGATAAGTTTTATTTCTGTGAAAGCTTGTTTGGATTTCTGTCTGCTGCGCTCTCTTCTGGTTTAGATTTCTTGTCTGAATGCTGCCCAGAATCCGGTGCTTACACTACCATTCACCATATCGCTTTTTGCTAATTGCTCCCATATTTGGAGGAGTCACGTGTGCCAAATCGCTGAATTGTGAATGCACTTTCAGGCAGCTACTAGCACCTCCCCAAAGAGGCAATTAAACCTCCAAACAGTGCAGGGGCAGGAAAATTGCCTGTGAGAGGCTCTGGGGGTCATCCGGCATTCCTTAAAAAAATCACTTTTTCTAAAAGAGGGAACATTTTTACTGTGAAATTTTTGGCTTTCTTTCAGCAGATTGAAAGGCTGTTTCAGAGGGTTGTTACTTGAGATGATCAGGCAGTGTTCACTTTGACTGATGACACCAGAGCAGCAGTTCTCCCCTGATGTTGGTTCGGCGAAGGACTAAAGTAGGCTCTTCATCTCATGCGTGTGAAGAATGCCACTGACTTTGGCAGGACTGAGTATGCCTTTGGTGATAAGTGTGTAACCTCATGTCTTGATAAATTAAGCAATTTTCCTTGAGGTTGCTCTTACAGGTTGATATCACTCTTGGAAAGGGGGCTTAAGCAACTGGGTCACAGAGGCTCTGAAACACAGAGCAAAGTGGGACCTAGTTACTTGCTAAAATCTAGTCCTAATCCTGGACCCTGCTTTGACAGAATGGAGCTTTTTATTCGTATTACCAAATAAAAGGAACAAAATCCCTTTAATTCAATATTCTAGGTAATAACAGGTGAACGTAGCAGGGCTAAGGCAGGTGATATTTCTGGAAACACAAAGAATCTCCTGTGACTGAAGTGCCATCATTAAAAGTAGTAAGAATGTTATTTTCAAAATTAGATCAAACCACTGGGTCACACAGGAGTTCATTTGGCTTATATATAACAGAGGAACTGGTGGGAAGAAAGAGGAAAAAAAGCTTTCTGCCCTGTACTTATGAGAGTCACAGAATGACTCCATGTCCATTCCCAAATGTCCTTGGTGGCCTGAGGAAAGCAGCGCTGAGGCCCAGAGCACCCAGCCTGGGTTGTGTTTCCCTTCACCCTCCGGAGGAGCCTCCTCTGGCTATGGAGGGAGCCTAGACACTGACATGCTCATCTGCCTTAAATGTCCACTGAAAGCGTCTCCATATGAAGCTTCATTCACGTTACACCTGGACACATGTTTTTGGACACGTGTCTTCCATTTGAAAACCAGAAGGCTGAAAAATGCTTCTGGGTCTTTGGAGGAGGGGAGGGGAGGGAAAGGACAGAGGATGCACCTTTTCCAGCATCAGAATCCTTGAACCAGTCCTGTAGCGGGTCAAGTATCTCTTTCTCTCTCAAGAGCTCATTTTTATGCTGCATTATATTTACCCAGGCACCTTCCTGCACACAGGGAGCAGCTCAGGCATGGCAGCAGCTGCACCTAAGACAAATTGTTTGGTGCTGACTAAAAACCACAATAAAACCCCAACATCTCTTGATATTCTAGCTTGCACCTTGCCAAAGTAAGTGTGCCCATTCACTTTGGAGGTGGGACTGGCCGCGGAAAATCTTTCCATAAAGATGAAGAAAACCTTCTGGAAAAAGGGGAAAGGACGTTTTTCAGCCAAAGTATTCCAATTCTCTGGTTTTAAAACTGATAAGAGGAAGGACAGGACAAGCACCTAGTGACTGACAGGGAAGTTGAGGCACTTTCAGAGGTCAGGTTGTCCCATGACAGCAGAAATACCCCTTCTTGCCAGGCATCAGCCAGCAGGTGCAGGCAGTCCCTAGGTGTCCCCCCTCAGTGGGCTACCAAAAGCCTCCTCCTGAAGAGGAGGCCAGGCTGGAGAGGATGAAGTGAAAACATGCAGGTGTGCGGTCACCCCAGCGAGACCAATCTACCCCAGACCATCCAGGGAGCACAGCCCTGGCACGGTGTGGGGCGAGGTTAGTTGTACCCAAGGTTTGTGCATCACTCTTGAAGGGCTAAAAATAACATCTTTTACAGATTCAGCTCAAGTTTGCCAAATACTTGAGATGATGCTTTGTCTCTGAGACTGGTTTGCCAGTGACACCCAACCAAGAGGAGCAGGAATGCTCACAGCCCCCTGCTCCAAAATGGAGGCTCCATGGCGATTCCACAGGGAGCTGCCGTCACCACAGTCAAACCCTTTCGCCTTTGCCGGCCCCATGGAGGAATTGTTGAGGAGCGAGGAACAAGCATAGATTTGTCTGGTTCAGTGGCTTTGAGACAGCACCTGGCAACGTAGCACAGAGACAGACACGAGCCTTCAAAAAAAGTTGGCTCTGGCCCACAGTGAGCGCCGAGCCCAGCCGGGCAGGGGGGATCAGGCGCTGGGTATTTTCCTGAATGGAGGTTTCTGGCATAAGGGGAACCTGGCTGGAAACGGTTCTGTTTTAAATCACTTAAAGATATATTTGCTGCGGGAAACAATTCTGGAGATGGTTGTCACCAGCCCCTCCGTGGCGGGAGGCCTGTCATGCAGGCAGAAGGTGACGCTGTGCATCGTTCCTCCCTGGTTTCTGACAGATTTCTTCCCTACCTTGTTGCCCCAACTCTTCCCTATCCCCCAGTCATCCATCCAGTGTCTGGCTGGCTTTTCCCTGCCTCTCCCTGCCAACTTCTTCCTCTTCTGCTACTTTGTACCAGCAAATCAAGGCAGGTGAATTTCTGAACTTTTCAGGAGAAAATGGCCACTGGCACCATGCCATGGACCTCCCTCACCTCTGGCTGCACTCAATCCCCTTCCAGTCTCTGGTGGTGGCAGTGGGGGGAGCAGCCAAGTGAAATGCTTCAAGCTGTGAGACGTTTTCTGTTTACGTTGCAGGCCAAACCTCTCAGATTTGGACCAGAATGGCCACTTTTTGCGGAGGCAGATATATCTGCAGAGAGAAGGAAGGCAGTGTGTCTCCTGGTCACGCTGTTTTCCCAGGGAAAGCAATAAGGCGAGGTAATGCTCTTTCTGCTGCACGCTGTCCTGCTTGATGGGAGTGGCGGCTGGGAAAGCTGATATTGCCCTGCAAATAGGGAGCATCTCTTGGGGGCAAAAAGTCACCTCTGTACGAACGCCACGCTGCTTCAGATTTTCCTTTCAGGGGGCAGATTACTCAGAAGGAAGTAGCAAGACAAGCCCGGTGTCATGTGGAATAGCTGAAATTCCTCAAGTTCCTTTTTGCCAGGATTTCAAGCTGTGAAAGACACATGATCTCCACTGCTTGAGCCTGTAACTGAGGATTTTCCTCAACAAAGATGAATAGGTAGCTGTACAATTTTGTTTTATTTTTTTTTCTGCATCTGCCAAAAGCCGTAGTAGATTCTGAGTTAAATCGTTATTAGGGCCTGCATTTGGAAACAGTAACCTCAAATGGGGTTTGTCAGAAGGAATACATTACTCCTTACCCTCAGGAACCGATCTGGCCTATGATCACTTTTAGAGAAAAAGACAATTAATTTCAAATTCCATTTCCTTTTCTGCCATTCATGTTGTCATATCACCTCTTGAAAGTAAGGGGTGAGCTCAAGTAGCCTCAAACCCCTTCTTACTGTAGTAGGTCTCAGCCAGGGGCCAGTAACAAGCTGTATGTATAAATCTCTCTTGTATGTCTGTAGCAGGAACTGTTGTCCGTTTTCATGTTGATAGGTAATGAAGTTTAAGTACTGAACAGCTTCACACTGAGATGTGCTGATTCAGCGAAAGTGGATGAGATGTGGAAAGGAGAAGTTTTACTCCTTGCTACATCAGTGATTTGGTTATTGTCCAGCCCACTCCATCAGAGGGCACCTAGTTAACTGAAGAGGCATTGTCATCTTGAGAAAGAAGAGGGCTGTCAATAATCTGTGGAATTCAGGTGTTGAAAATGCCTCTTAAAGTTAGAGATCACCAAGCCTTTGGGGAGGGGGTAAGAAGATTTGAAATAGAAAAAAAAGAAACACTGGAGGAGACACCAAAGGAACACGGTGTAAATAAAAATTAGCATGTTTTACCAAGAAGCCCCTATGGCTTTGATCTCCTTGACAGAAAACTAATGGTAATTTTCTTTCGTTTGTCTGACATCCATAGCTTTATAAACCTTTGCAACTCTTGTTATCAATTCCAGATTTTTTTTCAAGTAAGTATCTTTGCTGAACTTAAGATCAGAGTTAATTTCCAGATAATTTCCAGATAATTAGATAACAAAGGCATTTCAAGTAGAAATCTTTCTCACCCATACAAAGAACCAACACCTCTGTGAGTTTCTCTGCAGTATCCAAGGTCTCCACTTTGTATGCCTCTGCTTCCCAGGTGAGTTTGAGAGCTGATAGTGCAGGAACGACTCCATGCTAACACACAAAGACCACAGGGCAGTAAGGAATATACCTATATCTACAGAAAGTTTGCCACGGATTTCACTCAGGGCCAGGATTTTACCCATCGTCTGTCAAGCTCTTGTCTGGCTTGTGGATCGAGTGCCTTTGGAGCACATTTGCCCAGCATGAACGACCAAGTCAGCAATATGCCGCTGCGAGCTCAGCCAGAGCGACTGCCTGGGAATGAAGGCTGAGCTGCTTGCCCTTGTAAAAATAGGACAGGTGAAAGAAAAAGGTACTATGGTGCTAACACAGCTTATTTCACTTTTACCCACAGCTTTGAATGCAGCCAATTACTGCTAGTGAAAAGTAACTATCAACCTTCATTCGACTGTTTTTTTCTTCTAATGCAGATATCTAACAGCTTTGTGTTATTGCCTTAATTTTGGAGATGAGAAAGCAGAACGGAGAAGGAATGTCACTTGTTCCTGATGACACAGCCATTGTCAGACCCATGAGGGGGGCTCTGAAATGCCTCGCTCTTAGTCTTGTTCTCGTTCCTCTGGGTTACAAAGATGTGACAGATACAGTACATGCTCTGTTCTTACACTCTGCATAGCAAAATCAGACAATTAGGAAGACTCTTTGAACATGAAAACTGAGACTGAATAGCCCAGACACGTACTTTCTGCTGTTTTCTTTATTTTTTAATGAGAAAAGTGTTTATTTAAACTCAGATAAATCCTGTCTTCCTGCCACCAGGTAAAATCTGATACGGTTTCCTCAATTCTTCCCTGTAAAGGTTTTTTTTCTCAGCTTGTATTACATGGCATAACAGTAGAATTACCATCACATAATGTTAGTCTAAAAATACATGTACCATTATTATTATCAAATAGAGATAAGTGTGCGTTGCCAAGTAAAAAGAAAGCTGTGAAATATAATGCCATGTACAAGTATTTTTTTCCTGATCTTCCAGAATGTGAAGGATAGACATGGGCTGCCAGATATTCAGTTCTGATGGGTAAATGCAACCATAGTTTCCATAGCTATGCAAGGTTTTCTATAGCACCCATCACCATGGTATCTAAGCATCTGTTGCTGCTGCTGCACACTTTAGTCTATGGTGTACTGAAGAGAATTAACTGAAATAAATAAATAGAAGGTCCTTGAGCCTGGCCATCCGTAGCGTGGAGTGAGTTGGGCCAGGTTCACTTTTCAAAAGCGATTGTTTGTTAGCTTTTCTTTTCACAGCTCCCCCGTCACTAAGTTTCTTGTTTTGGTAATACATTGTAGTAAGGGCGTCTCTTGTGCTGTGGTTCTGTGGCTCAGCCAGTGCCCCTTCCACAGGCCCGGGCACGCAGCTGTTCAGGACATGACCACTGGACACGATAGAGATCACAAACACAATCCTCAGCTATGCAACAAGCCAGGATGCTCCATTCAGTCTCCCTGGCTTCTTCAGGACCTGTGGATCCCAAGATCCTGCCCACTTCTTTTGCTGTATGCCAGTCAAGTTTTCTGGCAGAAAGTGGTCATGAGAAGACGGTTCCTCTTCTGAGAGGATGACCGTTCTGCTTAAAGGGAGGCAAACCTCACTATCCTTGGACATGCTGGAGCAATGCAATGCCGATGATGTACTTGTGAAGCGGTAAAGGCAAGTGTCAAAGCTCAGGCAAACCCCACCATGCAAAGCCACTGGAAATGTACAGATACAATTTTGTGTCTGGCATGAGTTTTAGAGGCTTTTCTTTTCTGGTCTTTCTGGCCGAAGACCTCTCACGCAATTGTCAGGCTTTCATCCTGCCTGTACTAGACGAAGTCTATATCTTGGGAACTCTGTTTTCCTTATGCAGTTGAGATCCTTCTTCGGAGATTTATTGAGATTTTCCTTCTATCCAGAAGATTTCCTTTACCTTTAATCAAAGAGGTTCATCATCAGTCTTCCTTTTGCTGGACCATTGTTTGTCCTCTTCATTTTAACAACACAAGTATTTATTGGCATGGTCTGGTGCAGTTTTTATTGGCTCAAGTATGAAATAATTGGTGTGCTATCTCATCTTTGGCTATACTCTGTGATGATGCAGATGCTTTCTGCACTTGGAAAGCAGAATCTGAACTCAGAGCAAAATCTTCCTATAATGGAATCCGTATGTTGTATAAGAACATGTACATTGGTAACCCTACTTTATGAATTCCTATAAAGAGAATCATGGGTGTAAGCTTATAACTCAGGTTTGCCTAAGAGCAGATACAAGAGCAACAGGGCCTGAAGTAACCTGGTCCACAGGTCTTTCATTAAGAGACATTTAATACACTTCTATGCGAAGATGGCAGGATCAGCTCTTGGAAGATGTACAGCCATGTTTGTACATCGCTGTCCTTGTATAGCACTGGGACAGAGGTAAGAAGCCTTTCTTCAGGTCACAGTTTCACAGATGATTTCAGACTACACAGACCATCACTGCCACTAAGGAAGCAGTCCCACCATCCCCCGGCGCCTCTTCCTTCCCCCACACCCTCCTTTTGCTTGAGCTGGCATAAACATCTGCACCAAAGCAGTTCAGAGAAGTGACAAAGTCAACACTAATTTGTACAGACACTTCATTTTAAACCTGCCTGGTGCCCTGCTCCAGTTCATGGCACAACATTTGTGCTTAAGGAAGGGGATGGCATTAGGCAAAAAACTCACAGCTGGGACCGGAAAACATCACTTCTCCTGACAGAAGTCCTGGCTAATTCCTGGTTTAAGGGAATGGTGAAATTGTGGCATTAAGGAAGGGCTAACTAGCTTGTGAGTGCTGAAACACGTAGAGTACTGACCCCACTAATTGCTGAGCCAGCTGCCACAGAACCTGTCTTGAGTCCCAGTGCTCCAGCCTTTTCAACCATGGCTCACAAATCAGCTGCAGGACTTCAGGGGATGGTTCCTGAACCAGCCCTTTCAGAAGGATGTCCATTTTAGTGGGGGGAAATTACAGCTGGCATTTGTAGTATCAAGTTTTTTATCTGACCTATTTCCGGTAGTTTTCTCAGCACATTGTCACTGGTTAAATAAAGCCTCATTAGGAGAGGTGGCCCCTTTTTCTGATTGCAAGTTCCGTTTTGTATTCATGTGTTCTTTTACTGTCTTCTGCAGTTCCTAAAAAAATCTGGCTGAATTTGGGGCAGGTAAGGGAAACCTGAAATGCTCCCTCTTAGTCTGCCCTACCAAATATTGTAAAAAATCAGATTCTAAATCTTCCTGTAAACTCAAATGTTTTGACAAAAGCCTGGAGCCTCTGCTCACAGTGGAGTGGGTGGATGTCCTCCAAGAGCAGCAATTACTGTACAATAAACCAGTCAACATGTCTTGTGTAATTAAGATGAGTCTTTATTGTAGGAATAGCTATGGTGCTGACAGATCAGGCCAAAAAAGCCACCCTTCCCTACACACACACACACACACGTGTGAGCAGACCTTGAGGGCTAAGAGGATGTACCAAAATAGAACTCGCAAGCTCCAGTTGAAATCACACTCCCTTTACTTTCACGGAGCACCCACCACACGGCTGGAGATGGCTGGTTTTGTGGGACAAACGGAAAGGGGACCCAAGAAACAAATTCCCTTCCCCACCCTCTGCCTGCCTCACCCAGGGCCAGCGACTGAGCGGTTGCACTGGCCCTGGGCTGTGAGCTGTGGGGCTGCTGCCCACATCCAAGCTCCCCCTGCCCCACTTCAGCTTTTGCAGAAAGAGCTGTCGACAGCAGCAACGTCCTCTCCAGACATGTACACAGTACTCACGTCCCCTGGTTCGCTGATGAGAGGGGGCAGACTCCCTCTTCGTCACTTGAAATCTCACTTGAAACTTGAAAAGAAAATGAGTGAGAGAGACAGTATTACAAACTGGCATTTAAATTTGTCAATTAAATCTGCAAAGATTCCCTACCTTGGATTTTTTGCTGTATCACTCCCTAGTTATGTTCTTTCAATGCCTCTGTTCTGCTTCCTTCCTCAGATTTTGCAACAGCATCCTGTATGCATGCTGCCTTGCAGAGCACCACAGATAATTTTCTGGTTTTTATTAGCTTTCTGAAAACACATGGAGCTGGGCTCCTTCACTTCATCCCCCTTAAAGTTTAATAGGGTGTCTATTGTAAAGCTAACTTTCTCCTTCATTTGCTCATACAGGGAATATTTCCTTTGAATAGCAGGCATGTTCTGCTAGAAAAATCCCTTTGGGAAAATATGAAGCTTTGAGAAACGGTCTGTCCTCCCTCAAAGAGGTCCCTTCTGAACACGGACAACTTCTACTGCTATTTAACTATCAATAAACCCCCCCTGCTGTATGAGTATCTGCTGAAGTACTAAGCTCTGCAGCAATCCATATCTTCCAGTGAAATGCGAGCAATTAACCTGATTTTAATGTTACGCAGGTACGTTACCAACAGTCATCTGTAATTCTTTAACATTCTTCTCAGTGTAAATCACCTCGGAGGCAGGGCAGTCCCTTTTCTAAGGAATTTCAACAAATGCTGACTTAAAAAACAAAGAGCAGAGAAAAAACTTTTAAAAGAAAAATATACTTGAAGATTAATCATTAAAAAAAAGGAGAGAAAATAACGAGACAAAAGCCTTCATTTTAGGTTAATTCAGTGTGTAAAATGACTTGTAATGTGGCTGCCCAAAACAAAGACTCCAAAGAAAATCTTTATGGGATATATTTAAACTAACTAAATTGCTTGAGATTGCACATGATTAGCTAAATACTTCTGCAGATTTAAGTTTTGAAACACGTTTTTACATTTGAACGCAAATGCCCAAATGTTTCAGTTACTCAGAGACCGCAGAGGTGCATGGGATGCAAGAGGGTGTGGTGTGAGAGGAGAGGACAAAAGCTTCCCTTTCACTTACTTTCCAAATCCAAAATTCAGGCTTCTGTGCTTAGGACAAAAACCTGAAAAGCATTCTCCTACAAGTTTTAGCTCTCCCGTGTATGATGCCACCAATGTACGCGTTTGCAACAGCAGCGCATGAATTCCCAACACAAGCACCATTCCTCTCCCATTGAAGCTATCCCTGAGGACCTCTCTTGTCATGGGAATGGAGTAGGCCAAGCTCTGTTTTCAGTGTCACCCTGGCAACTGCTTTCCCCTCCATCTGGATGCCACATCAAAGAGATGTTCCTGCCACCTTTCAGGTTTAACATGAGCCTTACAACTACTGGGGAGGTCTCACAGCCCCAAGCCTGGAGATTGGAGAATATCTTTCCTCACACCTCCCTTTTGAAACTGTTGAGTATTTAGCTTTCACACAAAGAAAACCAAGAAAATACAGCCTAATTATGCTTTAAAAAATCAGAAATCAATGGGATTATGTTAATTTTTTTGTGATTTTATCACTGGATACTGGGGTACCTGAGGTTAGCACTGCTGCCCACAATTTAGCCTGGAAGTTCGAATTTGTATTTCTGCAGCTAGTAAGTGAAACAGACTTTGCGTGTATTTTATTGGAACGTCTATAAGGAAGCCATATTGTCTAACCAGCACGAATATCCAGGGTAGTGGGATGGGAGTTTAACCTTACACTCCCTCCCCACCCCACAGGAGGCTGGGCAGGTTGCTCAGAGCGGAGCCTGCTCGCCCTCCTTGCCCCAGCCAGCCCCGATCACCCCAGCGCTGAGCATCCTCAGCCCTCACTTCTCGAGCACACATGGCAACAGCAACAATAACTATCATCTCTGCAGGGGAGCGACAAGAAATGGATTTCTGCTAACATTTTATTTTATATTTCTTTTATTCTGCTTTATTTTTGCGTTACTGATGTTTCTGAGGTCTCAGTCTCAGAGTATCCCTTGCTTATAGAGTCACTCAAACTGGAACTTCACTTAAGGTCATTCAAAATACCAGGAGAAATCATGGGTCAATCAAAATCAGAAACAAGATCTTCACTTGTAACCTTTTTCCAAGGCTAGAGTTGTGGAGACAGAAGGCGATATACGGCCTCTTCCCGAGATAAATATAATAGCTGTCCACTGTGCATGCCTTAAAGCACTTCTCACCCAAGCTCCTCACAGTGTTTTGACCTGGTTAAGTATTATAATGCCCATGTTAAAAACAGAGAACCTGTGACCCATGGGGCTTCCTACAGTCACGTAAATTGTCTAAGATACACTCAAGATTGCAAGAAAATGCCATATGCCTTCAGTTTCGGCTTTTCCTTCCATTGGCTGCTCTTTATTGCATACCAGAAGTTAAAAAATAGGGAAAAAAAAGATGAAAAATGGGACCATAACTTAGGGAAAGCAGTTATTCTCCCAGAACATCAATTAAGTGCTCCTGCAGTTCATCACTGGGTCCACACCTTCCCAACTGCCACTGCTGGCAGAGGAAACCAGTAACAATGAGAAACTTCAAGAAACTAAGCAACACCAGAGGTGAGGAAGCAGTGTGCATGTTTCTTGCTGCCTATTCAGGGTGGCGACAGGAGAGAAAAGTTCTTCTTTTCCAGTCCACCATGATCTCTGTCAAAGTTGCCAGTGCCTGGGGAAGGAAAGCTGATAGATACCAAGCTTCCATACACCCACCACCAGATCCAGCTTCCACACACCCACCACCCACCTCCGGATCGCAGAAGCCACTTTTGCCTGTGCTAAGAGACACACAGAAGTGGGCCAAAAGCTCGGTGGGTGGAAGGAGGAGGTCTCAAATACCTGAATGTGACTGGGAGGTGGCAGCCACTGGTGACTGCTGCTGACGGTGAGCAGGTGAGGGAGCCTGTGTTTTGAAGTCCTACTTCTGTGTTCCTTGTCAGGGGCAGCATTTTAGGTGACCAGAATAAGTAAGCCTTGTTGTGTTGGTGGATCTAGAGGCACAATCAACATCCAGGCTTTCCATGACCATGGAGGAGTCTCATCTCCCACTAGTCATAAAGATTGAATGCTACACACAGGGTCAGCTACAAGAGCCATTCTAGTCCAAAACTTCACCTGTATCTGACTTCTGGAAAAAAAAAAAAAATTAAAAAAAAAATCACCTTTTTGAGAATTGATTCACAGGCAGATCATTACAAACTACAAGTGAAGTCAATAGAATTTGAGTGTAAGAGGAGGTTAAAAGGTAGCATTCTATTTAAATTATTTTAAAAGTCCTAAATCCACAGAGAAATTGTGTGTTTAAGATGACATTTAGGATGCATGGAAAAAAAAATCAACCTTCACTCTAAGCTCATCAGTACAGTTGCTCCAGATTAACGCTGATATAACCAAAATCTGCATCCCACCCACGTAAGAAATCTGTAGTTAGCAGGTGGGAGATCACACATGGTTCTGTGAAAAAATTTATATATATTAAAAAAAAAAATCAGCAATGGAATGGAGCTTGTCGATTTCCCGTTCTGGGTTTGTTCCCAATAGTACTTTTGCAAAGTTATGTTTATTTCCTTCTCCAGGCAGATGTTTAGTGCTGGAGGTGGGCAATATGTGGAGGGACTGAGGAAGCCCGTTTTCTTTTGAGCAGAGGCAGGTGGAAGCAGACACTGACTGGAGAGGATGCTTCTGGAGTGCTGTGGTCCCACAAAATCCACTGAACATCTCACAACAGCAGGATTACACAGAATTTAAAGAAGAGGAAAACAAGAACTGGAAAAACAGAGCGACTAAAAGGTCTATCAGATCTGACACTTGACAGATATGGGAGACAAGTGGAAGAAATGTAAACCATACTTTGCTCCACCTCTGTAAGCAATGACTGATAGTGAAAAAGGACATGGATCTTGCCCTTGACAGTAACTGGGTCTGATATCTTTGATGTGTTTAACAGTTCCCAGTTTTCTCAGGCAGAGGTGGATAGCTGAAATTCAGCAACCCTGTACTCCCATCACAATGCAACATGTAGGATGTTTGTAACACATTTGTAACAGGAAGGTACAAAAACGAAGGAGAAGAGGTTACTGATCTAATAACTAATTTCACAACATGGGCTGGAGAGGAGACTGAGATCTAAACATGCGATAAAACCAGCCTCGGGGATGGCCAGGAGAGCCAATGTCTCCTTCAGGAGAGGGCGCCCAGCCACGGAGCAGCCAGGGACAGTGCTCTGCTGACAGATCCGTGCTCAAGAAGCCTCAACACCACCACGGCTGTGTGGCTCAGGGGCACTCACAGCTCCACGTCAGATGGTCCTCAACACGGCACAGGCTGCTAGTAGGTGTAGCGACTGGGCTGGCCATAAGGGTCTCTAACTGCCTGTTTTAAAGCCGTATATATGGTTTGTTATGCATTCAGTTTTAGCTAGGGAATAAAAATGAATGGTTGGGAATTTTTCCTGTGAGGGACTTGATTTCAGGAGCCTGAATGCAGTTCCAGGAGCCTGAATGGGGTTGCAGAAGCCAGTCAAGCACTCACATGCTTCTTGCATCTCTCGTTCTCTCTGCGGGCTCAGCTCCCCACTTCCTCCTCAAGAAGGGGTGCACATTGCAGTTTGGGAAACATTGTAGGATAGAAACTGGAAGGTAGGCAAGGAGCTGGAGGCTGTTACAGGGAGTGTTTTAGTTTGACAGGGTAGAAAAAAATGGAGCAATCTGCAGTAATGGCAAAGGAAAGTTCTGGTTTGTTTGTTTTGTTTTGCTTTTTACTCTGTGCAACTCTTTTGCTGTTTCATTCAATTCCCAACCTCTCACTCTCCGGTATTGCTTCACCCCTCCTCAGCCACCCCCTTATGCCTCCCACTCACATGTTCATTAAGGATTAATTTTTTCCTTTACACTCGTCTTTGCCAACCCTGGTCTTCTTCCCATGCTCAGAGCTTTCTCAAGCTCCTTCACCTCTGCACAATCCAGCTTCTGGTCACTTAGAAATCCCCTGTTTGAGAGCAAACAAACCTCTATTCAACCAGCCAGGACCGTTTTTTCTTCCCATTCCCCAGGGTAAACCACCATCCCAACCTTGGAGCCAGACCCTTCCTTGACCTTGACACTGGGTGCGTTCCGCTGCATCACCCAGAAAGCCTCACATCCCCACCATCTGTTGCACCTGGGCTCAGAAACCCCTTTATTTCTTGTGCTGGCCCTGTAAAGCTGAAGGAAGCAGCAGTAGACCCTGTGATCAGCCTTTATCGGGTCAGTCTGATGCAGCCAGAAGCTGATGCGCTCTCTGCTTGAGCAGCCCAAAGGCTGACGGGGATGCCCTTATCCAGGGGGATGCAGCCAAGCTGCCCCAAAGCAGCGTGGCCACCCGGACTGCCATGCTGGTAGTCCTCCAGCACTGAGTACACTGCAGCTTTCAGGATAACCCCCCCCCCAACCCAACGCAGCCCAACTCCAAGAATTTGGATAGGTGCAGTTCTGGCTTAATTGCTGGAGCTTGTTCCATCACCTGTAATCAACAAACTGGAGTGCTACATAAAATACAGCTGGTGTGCAGGGCAAGGCTGGAGGCAGGAGAGGGGAAGAAATAAATCATGCAGGCACAGAGAGGAAGAGATAATGAGGAAAGTAGGTATTTATAATTTTTTTCCCATGCAAGAGCACACACACCTTACCTGCCACAGGAGTGTCAAACCCTCCTGTCAGCTAGAACTCAGAGTTTTTGGGAGGTGGGATTTTTGTCTCCTTTTTTCCTTTTTAAGGAAAGCATTACTCCGTCTCACTGACTGAAACTTAAGGAGCCTCCTGAGAAAGGAGGAGCCCTTCCACTGCCACTCGGTATGAATACATTCATTTAAAGACAAAACAAATACGTTTGTCTCTGAAATGACTATGGCACTGCTAGCTGGAAGAGCTGTTTGTACTTAAAATGGTCTGTCTGTGTGAAATGTGAAAGACGTATATACAACGCAGACTAGTGAAGCAGACTCTTTCCTCCTTATTAGGAGGATTTTTTCTTTTTTCCTTTTTTTTTTTTTTGCCGTTCGGAGCCACGCGTCACTGGCAAAGTAGGCATTGATAGCGTTCTTCCTTTGCGTCCCTAAATGCAGGAGAGTGTTTGCCTAAACATGCAAGCACAGAAGCAGAACTTGTGTATTTTGTATAGGAAGCTGCTTTTGTTTGCTTCCAGTAGGATACACAATGTGCTCTCTACAGGGGATCAAGATGTAGGGCTGTACAAACACCACGCAGCAATACCTTACATAACTAGCCCTGGGGGAGAGTTACGTGTCATGAGGAGAAACAGTTTTGCCAGGAAAGGTAAAACACAAGAGGTGAGGTAGAATTCATGGAAGAAAACAAGAGGCCCGTGGAGAAAAAAAAAAAAAAAAAGAAAGAAAAAACCACCTATCTGTGCAAATTATCACCAGGCAGACTGCTCCGAGGAAAACAGCCAGGGAGCTATGGCTGCAGGTTCACAGTCAATTCACTGCTTATTGCAGTGACTGCATCTGTAACCCCTCCCTCAGAGGGGGATTTGTCCTGCCTGCCGGCACTGGGCAGGTGGGACAGCTTGTCTGACTCCTGCTGTGTCACTTGGGCCCTTGGGAGAAACCAGCCTCTCCCAAATGGGACTGAAGGAAAGGGATGCTGCAGTGGGACTAGCTCTGGGGTAGGAGAAAAGGCCCACCAGCTGCATGGCCTGGGGAGAGGGGATTAGCACGAGGCTGGTGGCGGGCGTGGGGGTGAGTGGTGTCCCCTGGAAAAAGCACTGGGCCGGGAAGGACCAGAGATGGTTGGGGACCTGCTAATGCAGTCCTGCTTGTCCCTGGGAGACTGTCTGAACGGGAGATGAAGACAAAACACAGCAGGCTGCCCCCAGCTGCAGACCTACATATACAAAATAACCCTGTAATGGCATGACACAGTCTAAGTTTTGTATCTGGAGGAGTAGACAGGTCCCCCACAGACATCTTGGCATGGGAAAGGGAAACCCTGTGGAAAGAGAGAGGGACTGGACAAAAATGTGAAATGGGTTTGTAATTCATCGACAGCCTGAAACTCTGCTTGCCAGAAGGTCATTCATAGCTGGGCCTGCTGAGAAATTTGGCCCATGGCAACCATCAGCAACTTTTCTAAACCTGCATGAAGAGAGGACAGTGACAATATCACCAACCATCCCTGAAATTGCAGATGCTCTGGTCATCCCTGATGCACCAACACCAGCTGCTTCTTTTTTAAGCCATCCAGCTAATACTTAATTCTATCTGGGAGTATGGGGGATTTAAAGTGACCTTTCAGAAGCCTTGCATGCCACACGGAGAGCAGGTACATGAAAACACCCTCCCTGGCACTGTCCATCCAAAAGGAAGAAATTAAAGCTTCCTAAGAAATGAAAACCAGCTTTTCCCTCTCCATCTTCCTGTTAGCGTTGCCTTCAAGGACAATGCCTCTCTACACAGATGTCTTGGCAATGCAAGACATTGTTGGGAGCTGAAGGTCTTAACCAAGACATCAGTAAGCACCCAAGCCGAACAAGCTTAACGTGCTCTTTGATGAAATACATTATTCCTGCCACTTCAGTGAGGGTCCTTCACCTTCACTGATAGCGAACGTTCACTGACAATCACTGCAAACAGAGTTTCAACAAAAAGATGGAAAAAGTAATATAAGCTGGAAGCAGGAGTGAGCTGTCGTACTGTGTCTGATGTTAAGCAGGGAAATGGGTTTGATTTGTATAGATGTCTTTTGCACTTCAGAAAAGTACTGTAATTGCAGATACCAAACTGAGTAAGAAATAGCAGCTCTACTGCCAGTGCAGACAAAACAGTCCCCAAAGCCTGTTATTAATAGAAAGGCAGTGGCATTGCCGGCAAGATAAAAAGGTCAGGAATAACTTTTACCATTTCCCAATTAAAAATAATAATAAAAAAAGTCATTCTAGTCATATTCCGAGATGAAGCAAAAGTGCAAATTAAACTAGCACTATATTTGCACCAGGCTGAGAATGCAAATGCATAACCATTAAATATCTATGGAGCAACGAAGTTTAAAGCAGATGGCTGCGTGGGGCTGCAGGCGAGCCGGGCTCCCCGACCAGCTCTGCAGTCCCACTCCAGCCCCAGCTCAGCCACTCCACCCCAGCCCTGCAGCTGGGAGACACGACTGCCACTGCCTGGAGCAGGGGCTCTGAGACCTGGACTGGAAGTGCTGTAGCAAGTAGGGGATTTTTAGTATTGCTGTTGTTGAAAGCAGAAGAGATTTGCTGAGGGTTCAAAAACAAGTCAGGAAATACTCCAGATCTGCTTGTACTCCTTATCTGTCTGTGAAAAATGCTTATAAGGCTCAAAGCCTCAGAACTGGCAGAAACTTTAAAAAAAAAAAATTGAAAAATCAAAATTTTAAATAAAAAAATCTCCAACCCAAAAATCTGAAGGTGGTCTGGGGAATGAAAGAATCCCCTTCCCCAAAAGATGCATAACAAAATGTTTTTTAAAAAAATTGACACCACAGAAAAAGAGCATGCAACAAACACTATGGAGAAGAGATGTCTAAACAGGATTTCTAGAAGAATTTCCATTAGAGGATGGATTTACAATAAGTGATTTTGCCTACTCCTTTGCAGTACTTTTTCTCATCTACAACCTTGTAAATAAATGAAAGTATGGAATTGACATACCCTCCATCTTTCTCCTAAAACTGTTTTTTTTCATAGCAGTAATTGAGCCAAAATAATTACTCGAAACCCTAACTTTAGTCAGCTCTATAGAACATAAATTCAATTTGCAATCACGAAAGAATGAGAGATTTGATCCTGGGTTTTGCACCATCACATTTACGTTTGCAGGTCAGACACAACCATTAACCCTTTTTCAGAAGTACTTAAAGCCCTGGGTCTGAAATTGTTTGCAGTACTGGTCTAAGTGTTTGCAAAACTGAAGCTTAAAATACTTCTGGAAAAGGATGAATTAGTAACCTGTAAGGAAAAGATATTTGAACTACAATTGCAGAACAATTTTCAAGCGTGCTGTTCTTTGTAGCGTGTAACACTTTCTTCTGGCCAACATGAGAAAAACACTGAAAGGGTTAAAGTTATTTTTAGAATTCTACCTGAAAATCTTGATAATACAGTATTTTTGTCAGAACCTTGATAAAACAGAGTTCAGTTCTCCTTATCACATGTTTTTAAACATTTTAGAATGCAACCTAAAGAAATTATGATTTCAGAGATATTTATTGATTCCTTAGTAGCTTGTAAAACTGTAAAACCCATGCAGATATGACATTGAAACACTGAGAAAACTTCAAAATGTAAAATATTCTTTAACCTACATATAAAAATATATAATTATTCTTCCATCTTTTTAAAGCACTGCAAATATATTAATAACTTTTGGGAATTACAGATTTATTTCTATCTCCTTCAAGGCAGTAGGGTATGACTAACAGGGAGAAATAAGTGTTTCCTACATTGATACAAAATCTTTGCTCCTAACATCGTTGCATAATAAAATGGAAAGCAAATTTATGTAGTTCTATGGTTAAATCATTTCTCTCTTCCAATAATATTTAAGAGGCTTTATTCCAGTCTAAACATTTTTTGATGCAGTTTAACAGATTACGTAAGATGCCAACACATCTTTAAGGGTCAGCTTTCTCTTTGATATAAATCACCACAATTCTCTCATGTAGACTATTCAGTATGAAGAGTAAAAAATATTTGTGTAGCTTTTTGAAAAAAAAGAGTGTTTAATTAGCACATTTTTATCTCTAACTATGTAACTGAGAAGGTATAAACACAATTATTTTAAAAAGAAGTAAAATACCAGATGCTCAGTAAATGTAGTATAATTTACCATAATGTACTTTATCATACATGTTATTGTAGTCTATCATTTCATTATGGAATGATTTTACCAACATGCATTTGATACTCAAATTCAAAAATTCAAAGTGAAATTCAAAATCCTACTTTTGGGGAAAAAAAATCAAATTTTGTAACAGCAAGTGTAGACCTTTTTCATACTTTTCCTTTACAAAATTAATACCATATTTGTTTGGTTTTTTCTTACTCCTCCCCTCCATTCCTAGTAACGCTGCCTCTTTTTTAATTATAGAACCATAGAATAGTTTGAGTTGGAACAAACCTTCAAAGCTCATCTAGTCCACCCCCCCTGCCATGAGCAGGGACATCTTCAACTAGATCAGATTGCTCAGAGCCCTGTCCAGCCTGGCCTGGAATGTCTCCAGGGATGGAGTCTTCTTCTCTGGAGACATTCAAAATCCACCTGGACACATTCCTGTGTGATCTGCTCTGGGTGAACCTGCTTTAGCAAGTGGGTTTGACTAGACGATCTCCAGAGGTCCCTTCCAATCCCAACCATTCTGTGATCCTGTTATTCTATGGGACATCTACCACCTCTCTGGACAACCTCTTCCAGTGTTTCACCATCCTCATAATAAAAAAAAAAAGATTCCTTATGTACAGCCTGAATCTACCCTGTTTTAGTTTAAAACCATTACCCCTTGTCCTATCACAACAGACCCTACTAAAAAGTCTGTCCTCACATTTCTTCTAGGCCCCCTTTGAGTACTGAAAGGCCACAATAAGGTCTCCCCAGAGCCTTCTCTTCTCCAGGCTGAACAACCCCAACTCTCTCAGCCTGTCCTCACAGCAGAGCTGTTCCAGCCCTCTGATCATTTTTGTGGCCTCCTCTGGCCCCTCTCCAACAGGTCCATGTCTTTCCTGTACCTGGGGCTCCAGAGCTAGATGCAGAACCCCGGTGGGGTAAACAGAGCAGAGTAGAGGGTGAGAATCACCTCCCTTGACCTGCTGGTCACGCTTCTTTTGATGCAGCCCGAGATAATGGCTGGCTTTTTGAGCTGCAAGAGCATATTGCTGACTCATGTTGAGCTTCTTATCAGCCAAGACCTCCAAGTCCTTCTTATCAGGGCTGCTCTCAATGCCTTCATCCCTCAACCTGTATTGACACCAGGGTTTGCACCAACCCGTGTGTGCAGGACTTTGCACTTGGCCTCGTTGAACCTCGTGGGGTTCACATAGGCTTATATCTCGAGGTTGTCCAGGTCCCTACATTCCAGCCTCCAGATAAAAAACAATTAATGTTAAGACATGCGAGTTGCTAACAATCTTAGGTGGTTTTCAGTGTTAAAAATCCTGAATTATGAACACTCTTAAACCCCAGAAATTCCTGATTCAGGAAGCGTTCCACACAGGCTGGAAAGAAGGGGCATTTAAGGGAAATGTCTTTTTTTCCCCTAGAGTGAATGGGTGTCCGTTTTCAGATCTGTGTCTCATGTTCTTTGATCTGCTCTTTCCTTTGTATTTTAAATAGAAAAAAGTCTGAATGTAATCTTAAATTGGTTCAAATCAAACTAGGTCATCTATACAAAGCTGCTTGTGCTTTGACAAGGTCCTTCCCCCATCACAGCTATCTGGGAGCAGTTCCCAGCCTCTCATGCAAGTTGGGGCAATTCTGCATTTCCTATGCCAAACAAATACTGAACAAAGCACAACTTGATGAGAACTTAAGGATGTATCAAAAACTTCAACAAACCATATACTTTCAGTACACCAGACTAGAGCAAAAGCATTGCCTCCTTACATGCATGATGCTAGTGCATGGGAGTTAAGGACATCATACTGTGTTTGGCCTTGAGCTGTGAGAGTGCCAACATACAGAAGGAAAGATTAATGGAAAGGATTCCCTCTATACATGTTGGACACACACACACACACACAAAAAGCCTGCAGCTAGTAATCTGATTTTGGACTGCTATTAAATAAAAAAGACAAAGGATGGGGAATTAACAGGTTTCACATCTTCAGATCAGTCCTGACCTTAAATTTGGGTGCCATGTCTATGCCCTAACAGGGGGTGAAGTCTGCAGTTCAGGTAACCAAACATCTTCATGTATTGCAGGCAAATCTGTTTCTATTAGACGAGAAGTACAAAGAAGTTCCTTACAGCACGTATGCTCCCTGAGGCAGTATTAATCCATATTAATGACTATTATAGAGTGACTATAATTAAAAATATGACTAATAATTCATTAATGATTATCTTAAGCATCTTATTTTGCATGGATGCCAGTCTCATGCCAGGTACTGTACAACAGATGGCAATCAGGGACATATCTGCTACCTTACTGTAACCTACTTAGCATTGTGTCAATCTTTATCATGCTTAAGGAAGTGGCCAACACAAATGTTTCACTACAGCAGCTAACACCATGAGCTATTCCTTTGTTTCAATTGGAAGGTGCTTGCCTTTTAGCCCTGAAGCTGTTGGTTTCAGATCCCATTAATCTTGAGTGGGAAATACCACATAATGCACCAAGACTATCCACGTAGATTTTCTTAGAATGCCCAGTTAAAATACATGAAAAAGACCACTCCTGGAAATACAAAAACCTGACTTCCAAACACTCTTACAAGATTTTAAGCAAACTATTTTAAAATAAGTGTTCTCAAGCACATCAAAACCACAATTTGCTCTCTTTGTTTTTTCAATTTTAAATTGTGGCTAGTTATCAATGATAGTAAGAACTGAGAGAGGTAGGGAAAAAATTTCCTTTTCTATCTATACACAAATAGTGTAATATTTTTATTGTGTAAAATTTCTGAGGAGCAAATGCAGTAGCTACTCCAATAGCACTGCCAATATATTACCGATTTTCTGGTCCCTTCCTGCCTGTACTACTCTTCTCCACCTTCAGTCCTTGCAAGCTGCCTTTCCTCCAGTTCAGAAGACAAACAGTAAGATAATTGTATTGATTTCCTTCACCCCTCCATGTTCTTCACCTCACCTTCTTCCTCCACATCCAGCTGACTGTCCATACTTCCACAGAGCTTTGCTGTCCTGCTCTGGCCTGGTTACCCAGAGAGGAGCTCAGCAGCAGGGTCAGCTCCCATCTCCCCTCCCACTCCTGTGCCTGATCTGAGCACTTAGAATCTTAGATTCATAGAATCATTTTGGTTGGAAGAGACCCTCAGGATCATTGAGTCCAACAATTAACCTAACACTGTCTCTAAACCATGTTCCCTAAGAAACTCATCTACACATCTTTTAAACACCTCCAGGGATGGTGACTCCACCACTCCCCCATGCAGCCTGTTCCAACATGTGACAACCCTTTCTGTGAATAATTTTTTCATAATATCCAATCGAAATCTCCCTTGGTGCAACTTGAGGCCATTTCCTCTCATCCTATCACTTGCTACTTGGGAGAAGAGACCAACACCCTCCATGCTACAACCTCCTTTCAGGCAGTTGTAGACAGTGATAAGGTCTCCCCTCACCCTCTTTTTCTCCAGGCTGAACAGCCCCAGTTCCCTCAGCCGCTCCTTATCAGACTTGGGTTCATACTCTGCTCAGTTTCATCCACCTGATTCTGACTCTGAGCACTGCTCCTCATGGGTCACAGCACGTTGTGCCTAAGCACATCGGCACACACGTTGTCAACCAAATGAATGGCCAAATGCAGAAGCTATTGCATTACCTCAGAAATGGCCATTCAGAAGAGCAGCAGCAAGACGTGCCTAAAAAATACGTCAGCCTGAAGACCTCTGGCTTTCTTCAGTTTGTGGCATCCTTCACAAAAAAGAGAAACGGAGAAGGAGCCGTGGGCACCTATACTTTCCATATTAAACAAAAAGGTCTGGGATACCATTTATTTCTGCTTATTAATTGTGAGTGGGCTCTCATGGTTTCTGTGAAGATTTAGAGAGTGGGGCAGAAAACGAGGGTGTCCCACACACGTT
This sequence comes from Pampusana beccarii, assembly GCA_013399365.1. NCBI lineage: Eukaryota > Metazoa > Chordata > Aves > Columbiformes > Columbidae > Pampusana > Pampusana beccarii. Next base: position 439,294 of record VWYH01007500.1, read on the forward strand.
GGTGCAGCCTTTCCATTGCTACTGTCCTTGGGACTGAATCTGCCCCTGCACATGAGATGGTGGCAAGAATGGGCTCGCCATCTTTCTTTGCTGCTGAGAAGCGGGTTTGGGTTCACACTTTCCTCTTGTTTCTTTTTTTTGGCATCTGGTGCTACCACACAGAAAACCTCGACAGCACACAAATCAGGCAGTTTCTCACAGGCTTGCATTTCTCATGAAGCTTTATTCCAACAAGATCCCTTTATGTATGCAGAAAATGGATGCTCCTGCTCTTAGGGCTGCAGCTTAAGCCTTCAGAGATGTGCATGTACTTCTCTGATGCCCCAGGCTTCTCATGTGGCTTGGTGAGTGCAGTACCACCCTACATTAGCCCTATATGTGTAAGGGAAATGTAAGAACCTTTCCATACTTCACCCTGGTTCTGGGAGTACAAAATGACAGGCTGGGAGATGCTCTTCTGTCACACTGAGTGCTGTGGAGAGACAGAGCTGAAAGCTTGTCATGGGGACTTGCTGGAAATCTTTCCACGATAAAAAATTCTTGCTGGGTGCAACTAACTTAGTGGTTTCCAAGTGTTGCAGACAAGCATTTGGGCTTGACAAGCTTTAAATGACCTGGAGAGCACAGGTTTGACAAAGACGTGCCTTTTGAATAGTTCTGGAGTGTGGGCTACCAAGCTTTACATCCCCACACTATTTCTTTCCTGTGGGTGTTAGCAGGGATCCCATGGTCCTGAGTCTCTGGTTCCACAGGAGCATGAATATAACAAATCTTCCAAACTCCCTGTCTATGGTCATGAAGCCAGAGCCTAAACTGTTTCTAGACGTGAAGTAAAGCTTGCATTCCTGTATAGCATACTCATATATAGAGGTGTATACGTATGTACCTATATATGTACCTATATATATGCATACACCTTTATTGACTGAGCTATGAAAATACATTGCATGTCCCTATAAGGTTGGGCAGTCAGCAGCTGCTTGGGTGTAAGAATTTATTTTTTAAAGCTTCAGAAGGAAAAAACAATCCCATATTTGTTTATGGGAAATAACAATATTTTTATTACAAACTTTAAAATTATTAAAACCTTGACAAAGTAAAGAAACCTTGAGTCTCCCAAACGTCAATTATGAGACTCCAAATGCAAGTGAGTCCTTCAAAACTTTACTGAAGGTATGCCTGACCTCTGCTTTACCTCCTAGTCCCCTGTTTTCTACCCCTTTTAGATAACAGACTGACATTCCTATTTAGGGCTGAAAGTATAAAGCTGGTCTTTCAACATCACCAGCCTGCATGCTGAATCCTAAGCTTATATTTACTGACCTGGAAAAAAATAAAATCCCCACTACCTTCTGAATCAGCAATCATTTCAATGCTGTGCAGAACTCACAGAAGTAGATACACAAAATTTAACACCAGCTCAAAGCACATGAGTAGCAATCAGAGTGATGAAGGGCTGGGACAAACAGTTTGATGAACCTGGAAGCTTCGTTGAAAGAATACTGACAGTCCTGCAAGTGGAAAATTCAGAGCTGATTTTTTAGGAGGTTTGTGTAGAGGCTTTTGTTTGGTTTGGATTTTACTACAGAAAAATAAGATGTTTATGCATTTTACAGTCACTTGTACAAGAATCAGAAATGTAAAGCAGCACACAAAAAACAGTTAAATGCAGCTCGCCACCAGAGCATACGTGCTTTGAGACAGTAAATACATGAAGAAAGCTACAAAATCTAAACATCTGATCTTTTGCATCCAGGCACTATGCAGTGCCCAGCATGTGGTCTAGAAGCACCTATATTACTTAGTGGAGAGAGAAACACATTCTCATACAGAAATATTATGCTCTGAAAGTAGATGAAACTAGATGATCTCTGGGGTATAGGTAAGTCTGTGTACAGAGTTCATCTACAGCAAGATACAGACCTATGACTCAGGCTCCGGGACAAAAAAAGGGTTAAGAAAAAATACCGTGAAAGGTAAACACAGGCTTACCAACATGCAAAGCTTGAATTTTGTAAACCTTGTAGACCCTGATTAGACCGTGCAGTCTCTGAAGTTTTGCTGAGGTTGTGTCTGAGTATTCATTTGCTCTAACTTTCTATTTTGTGGACATCCTCAGGAAGAAAGGGTGAACAGCAGAGGACTGTGGAAATCAGTTAGGTACCACATTAAAAATACAGCAGGGTAGAAAGATCTAATTTTGTGCTAGGCTGCTATTGCATCTAATCATCCCTGAAATGTCTCATTTCTGCCATGAACAACTCTACTGTATGAGTAAAAGAAGTAGGAAGGAACAAATCGTTCTACAAATTCAGTGTGGTTGATGAGGCACCATAAAAATTCCTCATGATTAGTATAAGCAAACAGACATGACATTATGCCAGCAGAAGGATGATGAAATGCTCCATCAGTAGAAAAGAACATGGAAAGTCCACCTGAGAGAAACAGATAGAAAACTGGAATCACCAAGAAATGGGGAACAGAGACAGATGGACCCAAAGGCCCCTTCAGTGGGCTGGTATAGGCCAGACCTGGCTTGACTCTGGCAGTCCTGTCCACCAGACAAAATTTACAAGTCCTGACTGAATTAGAACAGGGAGGTATCGATTCAAATTTTGCATCCAATGCAAAATAAACCCTCAGTTTACAGATGAAACATAAGTAATGGAGAACCAAGTCCACCACGTCTACCTTTCCTTTTGCTCCTTCCTGTGCCTTCCTGTCAGCCTTTGTACATTAAAAGCTTGAGATGACCTTTGAGTTACCCTTGGGATTGCCTGCAACAGGTGAATTTAAAAATGGAGGAAAAAACCCCAAAACTAGCAAAAAAGATCAACCTGTGTTCTTGAAAGAACACCCCAGGCATGCTGCAGTTCTTCCCTCCAAAATAGAAGCCTGGGCAGACTTTACTCACGCTTGTGAGGAACCCACAGCCTGCCCGAGCACCCCGGCGGTGTGGTCAAACCCAGGTGGGTGAGTGGGACCCCACAGGGTGGCTGCTCCTCTGGCTCTGTCCCCAGGCTGGTATGACTGGGGCTGGGTGGCAGCTACACCAGGCACCCTGGGGTGCCCCGGTCTCAGCCTTCCCTCCCCATCATGTGAGGTCAACCACATTTACACTTGGGGCTGCCTTCACAGCGTTGCCTCCTGTGCTGTTGTCACAGTGGTCTGACCAAACGGGGCTGCTGAGCCAGCTCAGGTGGCCGAGGGAGCTCCATCTCCTGACGGGCCCTCTCCCCATCCCATCTGCACCCATGCAGGCACTTGCTGAAGCGGGTCATCCTGGGCCTCCCTGCTTTGTGGGGCGTCTTCTCAGCTTCTGGGAATGACTGCTTCCTCCGTGTTTTAATTCTCCAACTGCTAGAAGCATCTGCCCTTTACTAGCTCTTGATGCCAGGAGCTCAGGAAGGTGAACTCATTTTTGAGGATGAGCATACCCTTCCCTGTCCCCCCGCCACAGCTCCCCATTTCTCTCTTCAACCCACCTCCCCAAAAACCCCCACCCCAAAATGCAATGCTTGCACCTCCTGTCTCTGAAAGAATCACTGTATCTCAACTATAAAAAGGAGGCGGGGGGATGGGGGTAGGAAAAAAAAAAAAAAAGAACTAATTTCCATGGCAAATTTGCAGGATTTAATCTGAACATGAAAATAAGAATTTTTACATTCTTTCCCTGTTTTAAAACATGCTGGATAGCAAATGAAATTGTCTGTTATGTGTTTGCTTCAAGGGTATTGCACTGATTTATGTCCACAGAGATTTTGTCCCATTATTTTCTTATTTTGTTCTTGTAATCAGAAAGTTGCTTATCACTGCCCTGTGAAGAAGATTAACATAATTTAAACTGAAAGCTTTGTACAAAAGCTACTCAGAAGCCAGCAGAGTTTACTAGGAAATAACCAAGTTTCTAGAGATTTCTCCCTTCTGAAACTCCCTGTTGAAGCACTAATGGCAATCGCATTACTTGCTGTTGAGTTGTTCCAGGTGGCACTGGACACCCTTGTGGAAATTACCCTTTCTTATTATGTTCTGCAGCTCTTTTCTATGGTGGCTGCAAATATTTCATTTGCTGGAGTTGTGACCCAAGACACATTCAGTTTACAGATGTAGCAGGACAGACTTCAGTTTCCACTGGAACATCAACAGCGCTACGCTGCTTTTGGCTTCGAACACTTATTTTTTGCTTTGTATGAACTCAATCAAATTGAACTGGGAGGAGAGAGCCTTTCTGCCTGGCACCAAGATTGCACACTCTCCGGTTTTGCAAGTATAGATATAAACACATTCAAACAAAGCCTTCAAATGATCAGAGATGATTAAATAAATGGATCTTTTGTCTTCCTTTTCTTTCAGCTTGATAGCTGTTCTCCCATGTTCTTGATAAATAGCTCCCGTCCCACCCCTCGGCTCCACCTTCTTCTGTGATTCATACCACTTCAGGGGAGATACTAGGCAGTAAATCTTCTAGATATGTTTCCAAAAAAGCAGCATCCATACTGTTAATAAAACCACCTCTATACTTCACTGATACTTACATTTCCTAGCATAGCGCCCCTTTCCTTGAGGGGGAAAAAAAAAAAAAATTGTTTCCCAATTAAAAAAAGGAAACACTGGGGAAAAAAAATCTCAGTCTTCACTTCATTTGTGGAAGTGAAACAAGGTTTTTGACTTTTGGATTTCAGTTGGGTTGCTCCTGGAGGAGTATTTTATGTAAAAGCAAAATCAGTGTTTGTTTATTTGTAGATAACTCATTAAACAAAAACCTGTATCCTGAAGAAGGTTAACATGTACAGGTAAAATTGAGTTACACGTGACCTAATATGTTCTTCAGCTGTAAGCACCTCTTCCTCAGCCATATAAGAATATACATGCTTCTACATGGTCCTAACATCAAATATTTTCCTCGAGACCTTCACCATGTTTGGTGATTGTTTGGCCTCAGTACCCTGTGTACATATGTCTGTCTAAAATATAAGCAAAAAGCATTAGAGATTTTTGAGGATCCTGACCACACTTGCCTCCACAGAATAACTGCTTACTGTAAACAAAATACGAAATATATTACAATATTAGCAAAAATCAATATATATATGCAGATTTTTTTTGCTCTCCATTACAATTTCTACACAACGTTCCAATGAGAAGTAGACCAAACAAGCAAAACAACGATCTAAGTTTCTGAACCGCTTTGCATTTATAAAAAACCTCACACAAACCCAAAAGGTTTTGTTTGGACTCTGTTACAATATTTGTCCTAAAACACACTTACGCAAGAACTAAAAAGATCTCTCAAACTTCATACTGAGATCGATGTCTATGCTCTAGGGCTGTTTGTTAATTCTGCGGTGGCAGCTCCTAGAGGCTTTGGTGGAAGTCTGGGTACTTTCCACCTGTGGGAGTAATTCTGTTTCATTATAAGCTTATAAAGGTCTAAACATAAGGATCCTCTTGGCACCACCAGAATAGAAACAGTAGCACAAAAGGCAGTTCCTTCTCCAAAGTGCCCACAGTTAAAGTTTTGGTTTGTTTTCGTTTGTTTTTTTCAAGAAGAAACAAAAAAATAATCCTAAATAACTAGGTATTATCGTTTTTACAGAGAAACATAGGATTGACTGCTTCTTCTGACTAGTGAATACAAGTAAGTATAGCGTAGGCACATGTTTATTTTATTGCAGATGGTTTTGAAATGTTTGTGTAATTATATATATATGTACATTTAATTGATCTATTGTATTTTTTCAAAAGTTGTAGTAAAAAGCTTAATCAACAGTACTTAAATGTTCGAAAGTATGTGTTAAAATATTAGATGGGAAAAGTTCATGTTGAGGTAAAATTTTGCAAAGAACATTTATGACAGAGGCGCCTTATTTCTGTTGCGTTGGCTCAAAAGCTACCCTGAGCCTTTTGAACAGCTTATTCTAAATCTGAGAAATTAAGCCCAAATGGAAGAGATTCTGAGGAGGAGCTCAGAATAAGAAAGTGTTTACAACTCATCTTAATCAGGACATAATAAAACTGGAATCCATCAGTAAATAATTTATTATCACATTTCCACCTCTTAACTTTTTTTCCTCATTATTGGCTGGTGAAAGAGAGAAAATCATTTGTCATCCGCAAAATATTGTGTTATAACAGGTATTTTTTCAGTACATTCCCGATATAGAGATGCTTTTCTTTGGGTATATTGCTTGCAAGTCACAGACAGTAAAATGGCAGATGTAAAACTTCATTGGACATCACTTCTCCGAGGATCCCTTCACGTGTTAGTTGGCACATGAAGAAATTATTTTTGCAGATTAATCAAATCTGCATTTGTCCTGAGTGCAATGCTAAGCTTGAGTCCTGCTTACGGATATCCTGATGGTTTCATTTATTTCAGCACACCCAAATTCACACGGTGGCTGTAGAAGGCATTTTTAATTGATGGTAATTGCGTGTCAGCCTCCTAATGAGTCAGATGAGCTCTTGCTTTCCTTCTACATTCCAATGAATTCATCTGGGTGTGGGAGCCAGGGAAAGCTTGTTAAATATAGAGCTCTGGCACTGAGAGACAAATGCAATGCTGCAGGACCGCTGCTATTTCTTAAGAGTTTGGGCTGGGTGAGGGATGTCCTCATTATCATTTCATATTCTTTCATAACTTTATTTCTAAATCAAATAGCAGAACTAGAGAGTGCTAAACATACATTAACATAACTTACTTGCCTTCATTTTCACCTTCAGCGATAAAAACACTCCGTATTCCTGTGTCTCTTTTTCAGACAGATGCCACTGCCCACTTTATAGACACTTGCATTCAAGACGTTAATCTCATTGAAAAGCCTATAAAGCACAAAACTCACAGGAAAAACAGGAAAAATATCTACTCATTAATTGCTGAACTGGTTTTGCTGAAATTTTTGCATCAGAGTGCTCCAGTGCAATTGCAGCTCTTTTTCTTGGTGCATTGAATACAGCTAAGATTAATTGAATTTAAAAAAATCAGATCTTGAAAATATTCTCATGGAATATCATCGTATGTCATCTTTGCCAAAAGTACAACTGCACAGTATGTATATACCTTTGTAAGTACTGCTCATCTACAAATACTGCATAATGCACTGATTTCTGGAGGTGATATACAGCTATTTGAATCATGATTCTACAGATCTCCTGACCAATCTCTACCCACCTCCACACACAGAGTACACTGCGTATCTCAGAGTAGCTTTGCTTAATTCATCATAAAAATCCAAGTAGGGCTGTTACAAAGAGCAGAACATTTTAATTTCTAAATGAAAGCTCTGTAGGAGCATTCTGGGCAACCTGTGGCCACTGTCCAAGCCTCTGGACTTCCAGTCTGACATTTACCCAGTTGGAAAGCTGCCTCTGCAAGTGCTATTTGGTGACAGCACTGTCTATTATGTAGCAGAGAATTTTGTTTGGAGATAGGTTTTTGTAGGAAGAAGATTCAAAGAGCAGAGAGCACTGCAGTAATGAAACAGACACTTAGGAGTGAGGTCCATGTTCTGTACATCAGAAATCTTTACGACAGGAAACCAATAAATTTGATGTGGAAAATATGTCAAAGTCGTGGTCTTCTGCAGTAAAGCCTGGCTACAGCATACTCGCAGTCATGACATGATGAAGAGTATTTCTAGTCCGTTTCAAAGACTCTGGCTAAATCGTTAGGATAAAAATAAGATATAAATAAGATTTACCTAATGATTGATATATGCTCTGCTCAGCATAGGTTTTCATTTGTTACCTTTGGTAACATTTCAGACAGGTCCGTGCTAAGGGCCAAGTCCTATAGAATTCCTTTCAGCTATTAGAAGGGGCCACAGAGATTTAATTATGGCCAACTTCAGATTATTACTGGTGAAACAAGCTAGATTCCTGGGCTTCGTTTTGTTACTTACTTGGAGAACACGACAGCAACTGGTACGGGAAGTGAATGAAGAAGGCAGGTTTGTCTTCAAAAGGAAAAAGAGCTCAGGGTGTTCTTTTCCTGAGATTTTAATTATAATCCCTCTTTTCCATGGAGTCACTGCAGTGGCAGGTGATATATAGTGGCTTGCCACGGGCTCTACCGATATTTGCTGGCAGCAAGGAAGTAGGATGATGGGAACGTCCCAGGCTCTGTTTCAGGCTGTGGTTGGGAGCATCTTCCTCCCATTCTCCTCACAATTTGGTTTCTCTGCACTGACTTGTCCCCATCTTTTCTCCTCTTTCGTGGCACTTTCTTCCCACACCGTCACCTTTGCCTATTTGATCAGTCCTAGCCTACAGTTCAGGATTTCCAACCCCAGCCTCCTCACCCAGCCCATCCTTTCTCTCTTCTTTGTTCTTCTGTTTCCTGTCTCATGTGTAGCCCATTCAAACACACACTTCACACATATGATCCCAGGTCCCTCCATCTGCCTCCCTGTCTCACCTGCCTCTTTCCTTCCCCTATCACATATTGGCTTCTTCACCTCTTCACCTTGTCAGGCAAGATGTGATCTGTACATCTCCATTGGGTTGTTTCTCTCCCCTGACAGAAAATTGAATTTGGAATTTATGCCCCTTAAAACAGCTGTATAAACTATTATACCTATGACCTGCTAGTAAGGGAAACAAGGGCGGTCTGGTCTGCTACCTGTACCAAGACCATTCACATGATGCATTAAAAAAGAAAACTCAGAGTTGCTTCCCAAAGACAAATAACTAAAGATGCTAATGAGTAAGGCCATAATTCCTTCTGCCTATGTATAAATGTCATCTCAATGTTCTCCACTTCTTTGCTTCATCGGTTTCCATGATTGTTCCGTGGCTGGACACTCACTGCCACCCCAAAAAGCTCCTGCCTTGCCTGAAGGATGCAGGGCACCTGCATGAAAGCCCCGCTCATATAAACAGGACTGGAGTGAACACAGTGCACACACAATGGGGTATACAGCATCTCTTGGGATCAGTCCCCGCAGTAGCAGAAGTCCTTGAACCTCGCTCTGTATTATCTACTTTTCTCCCCCCATCGCTAGAAATAATGTGCCTTTCAATTCCATGTAGCTTCACATTCCCCTGCATGCTTATTATTCGGTTGTATTTTAAGTGCTCTTCCAGTTTTCCCTCTGCATGTGACCACCCACTTCTCCACCTACAGTCTCTATAATGTGATTTCTATCTACTGTAGCTTATAATGGCTTAAATTATGCTAATTGTATTCACAGATTAAAGTAAAAATCAGTACAACTATTATTCTGCCCATATACTGTACCAGTGCTGGTAGTTATTCACTTCAGAAATGAACATGGGTAATAAGATAAGAAAATTACACTTGCATACAGCTAGTCAGTTTCATATTTAATTAGTGAGAAAAAGCTATTTCCATGGCTTCTTCTTGAAGCAAAATTAACTCTTTTGCCTCTGACTATGCTTGCTGTTGAAACTCCACAAGAGCTTGAGATTTGGTTTCCTAAATCACTTAGACTGTTTTGGTAAACATTTTTTCTTGAAATGCCACAGGCAAACACATCCACACAACATCATGGTGGACCATCAAGCCATGCCTTAGCAGCATGCACTGGGAGTAACGCACTCCCAACAACCTCGCTCTCTATGAAAGCACAGGAGTTCGTTCCACACGCATTTCCTGGTGTAATTTTGTTAATGTGTCATGAACAGGCTGGTCTCAAATTTAAGATTAAACCTCTTAAACATTTACTGTGGGAATCAAAAAGTGCCTTCAGAATTTAAGACGGCCATGATATGCTGTCAGAAGAGGCCAACACACTCCCACACTTGCTATAAATAACGAACCAGAACACAAGTACAGGCTAGATTTAACTGAATTCCTTCAATCACTGCAAAGCACACTTTGCTACATGTTGAAGAGATAATGTGTCACAACACATTTTGCATAAAGTGAAGAATCTATCTATGAGAAACACTTCTGTTTCGGATTTCCCACCAGCCAGCATCACGGCAGGGACCCTCTCACTAAAAGTGATCTAAATCTCAATTTCAAGCAAGTGGACACCATTTCATGGAGGCAAATAGGGCCTCAACCATCCACATACAGGTGGGGTTTGCCATGTGGAGCTTAACTCTGGTTGTAGGCAGATGGGCTGAGTGCTCTGAGAGCTCTTGTACCCATCTGGTTTCTCTGACAGAAGTTCACAGTATCTTTTTAAACCCTATGGTTAGTTTTAGATAAAGCCACAGGTGAGGATGTGCAACCAAGTCTGCTGGAAGGAGTTTGATTTTGTTTGCCCATCACCTTTCAGAATATTCAGGGCTGAGGTTTTCAAAAAACACTTGTTAGCAATGATGAAACCCCTGCTGTAAAACCAGCATTGTGCCCTGTGTAAGATGGTTCAGGTACAGACTATTTAATGTCAAGGCGCTTCTGAACTTCATGTGTCCTGGGGCTGGGATACTTTTGGAATACTAACTTAGAAAAGTCACTTTGCTTGCCTTAAGTCACTAAAATCTGAATGCTCTCGGTTGCACATTACAACTTCATCTAACTGTGACTCCAGAGCTTAATCCACCACAAGTGACTCAAATCCAAAGCAGGTTCAGCCATGTCAGTGCAACACGGCTATTCCATTTAGCCTTTCCTTTTAGCAGCATTTTATAGCCATCTCCACATGACCTCTGCTGTAATTGCTACCAAAGATGTAGGGCAATGGAAAATCAATCATAACTATTGTAGATGCTCTGCCTTTCCTGTTATTGGACTTTCATTCTTTATTTTGTTTGTGTCAAGCCTCTTTTTCCAACCCTGCAAAATTTATTTCTTTATCTAAGATTCAATATGTTGATATGCTCACTATAACTTGATGAGCTACAGGCTGTGTGTCTATACTGCATGTTAAAGACTGCAATTTTAAGTAACTTAAAAATCAGGTACATTTTGAATACAATTCAGTATATATTTAAAAAAAAAAAAGAGATGGAGAAGTCATACTGTTCTACGCTCCCCTCCCCAGCCATTTCAAACCAATATTTTTAAACACACACACACACACACATGTGTATGTTGTTATCCTCCATGTCAACAGGAAGACTTATGGACAAAATTTGCATTTTATCACCATTGTAAAACCTACAGTGCACTTGCCTAGAACATCAGAACATCTAATCCGTTAGCACATGCAGAAGAATCTTTTTTGTAATAACAAAATCTGGCTCTCTGCCTGAGATGTTGAATTTCTTTCAAGCTAGCAGGGTTGTGGGGATTTAAACACCTGATTTATAGTTTTTATCATTCTCCTTAGTGTGTTGAAAATGTTTCTGAGCATGTAACTGATGAAACTAAGAATTTGAAATGGGCCGAATTTAAGAGATACAGATGTGTTACAGAATCATATTATTTTAAAAATAGCTGCAATTAATTATCCTGGACCATTGCAATCATTGCAATGGATGGCGCCTTTGGGAAAAATGTGTAGTTATGTTTACGTAGCAATTCCCAAGATGCATAGCTGTGGTAGGGCTTGGGCATGAAATTATTCAGGTAAAGGGCAACCTGCTTCAGCACCTTGGTTTGCTTAAAGCAATTATTTGTCCTTTCGTTTTCCTCCTGCAGCTTCCAATTTCCATGGCCTCCTGGGCCTCCAGAACTGCTTGGCACCACCAGGCCTTTCGCACTCTGCCATATCCGTCTTCCCACAGGGGGCTTTTCCTCTGCCCTCCACCCACAGGGCCATGCCAGGTCTTTGCACATTTTCCTCCCTCCAGGTGCCCAAGCCCAATGTTAGTCTCTGCTGTTTGCGCACAGGAGAGGTAGGCCCACCCTGCCAGGTGCCATGGAGAACATCAGCAGGGCAACCCTTGATCTTGAGTAAGACAATAAGCCAAAAAGCTTTTGCTATACCTGGTGAGGTAGAGCTTGAGAGCATGGCCAGCAAGGGAGCTTGGCAGAGCGTCGCACAGCACACCAGTGACAGAGGACATCCTGGCCCGATCATGAGTAATCACACTCAAGCATGTTTAAATGTCCAGCTCATTAGCAGTCCAATGTAAACTCCCATCCCTCTATAGCCGGCAGCAACACTCTCTAAATTGCAGTGAGGAATTAGAATTTAATGGAACCACATTATCACAAGCTACCTTCCCCAAGAACAGCAGTAAAGCAACCAGGCTTAAAAGTTGTTATCTCACAAGAGTGACATTATTTCTCCTTTCTGACATGATCTGTTTGACATTGCTCTTCAGGAAAGATCTTCCGTGCTCTCCTAGCTCATCAATAAGTAGCTTTCTATAGATCATCCCCATTAATGATTACGTCTTCCTGACATGGAAACCTTGACATGAAGTATATGACAATTGTTCTGCTAGGAGGGTAACAGGTTTTGTAGCAGTAGTATCACCTATAGCCCTAAATGAGTGCCAGCCCAGTCATTATTGGGCAAAAAGGTGGGTGGAAATAGCTAGAAGTTGTAGGATCCCAGTAAAGTTTGGTTCCACTGGCACTGTGGCAGTGCCTGTGTTCTAACTTGGCTTTAGCTACTACTAGAGATACTAGCTACAGCCAGTATCTCTAAGTTCTGGAGCTCATATTTAATTTTATCCATTTAAGTTTCCTTGGATCACTGACACTGGGTCACTCAATAATGCATCTGTGTTGCCTTTAAGGAAAAGCATTGAGCTTAAACCCTTCCCCATGAGGGGAAGTCAAATTCTGTATCAGAATTAGCAGTGATTGATAGGCTGTGGTCCAGATATGAGTAACACTCAGTTTTACAGGAGATCAAGACTGGGGCTCTGAAAACAGAAGAATTGATTTATTGCTCTGCAGAACAAAACACCTCAGTAGATCTCAGCTGCTTCAATAAAATGGGCTGTTCCTGGGCTCTTCTCCATCACAATAACCTCGGCTGGGCACTGGGGATCTCACTGTGCTCCTCCCACCTTCATTCTGGTCTCTCACACAATGCCGCCACAGACCCTCTGTGTGCTTCCTGGGGACCTTCCACATGCACAGAAAGGAAGAGAGGGATCAGGCTTGGCAGAAGATAGAGCTGAACAGTTTTTTTTCTGCTGATGAAGCAACAAAACGTCATGGAGCAATTTGTTTTTGCCTGAAGTAATGATTGCGATGTCGCAGAAAAGCAACTGATGCCAGAAAGTTAATTATCAGACCCTTTGCACACTTGCTTCCCACACTCCGAAACTTCAGTTCTGTGTGTCGGTGCAAGCTCATCATATTGCATTGCAACCATGAAACCAAATACACCAAAGTGACCGCTCTGGATTTTACCATTGTTTTTCCTGTGATTTGTCTTAACTGTAGTCGAGGCATTGCCAGGTAAATGAAATCCACACCGGTGGATCACTGCTGAACTGCTCAAATTAAAATACACTTCAATGTTTTATTTTGTTATCACCCCAAACTATTAATTACAAAGCTCATCTAGAGATGCACAAATGGAAAGCAACACAGCCACTTATCACACAGACTTAAAGAGATTACTTATAAGGATTACATAATTAAATGGTACAGAAATTCTGACTACCACTTAGGAATGGCCTTTTTGGAAAGGACTGGAAACACAGGGAAACCTACAAATCTTGAGCGCTGGAAGCTCAAATACTAATTATTCTTACTTAATGATACCTCATAGCATGACTCCATGCAGCTGAGGAAATAAATCCCTTACCTCCTTATGAATCCAAGAATAGCTCCTTCTGCACTCAGCAGCTGATGAGAACCTCACCCAGATTAACGTGAGTGCTTTCTAGAGCACTCTGCTTGGAGTATCTCATCTTTCCAGTATTTGTTATGCTTATCTGAACTTTTGTTTAACTCCTTTGCTCTTCTGTGTTTCTCTCTGAAATATTGATTTTGATCAGAGGCCAGAAAGAGGGTGGAGTTTTCCAACACTGGAGCCACGTCAGCTGGGACTGTGAGGATTAAAGACATCAAGGGAGAGGGCGGCCGCTTCTTTAGAATCAGCACTTCACCGTCATTGCTGGGAGAGTTCATAAATGTTCACAGCCATTAGCTAATTACAGACGCCTGAATCAGCTCCCATTTTACTTCTCTTTTGCAAGGCCTGTTTGCTTTGTCACAGTTAGGATTTCTTGTTAGAAAACATTAATAGTCTGAAAGTTAAGGAAGAAGTTACAAGCCCCATGGATCCAGATCACTGTGTCATGGAGCTAACTACATGATGCTGTTCTATGAGACAATTTGGGCAGCCCGGACAGAGCCCAAGCGGCTGGTGAGCACAGCCATGGGGTTAAGGTTCAATCACAACCTCCACCTCTCCTTCCCCCGCCACGACTTCCAGGTTTCAGCTTTATTTCAGAGCCTGTCTACCCCAAATAATACATATTTGGAAAAAGCCTCCAGCTACATTCCTCCTATGCAGCTTCAGATGACATCCGCAGCAAGGCAAATATACAAATTAATAACAAAAGCGTGTTTTATATCCCCTGAGACCAGCTGCTTGGCTTTCTTTAGCAAAACTTCAGTTTTCTTTTTCAGATACTAAGAAGAGCTGGGTTCAGCTGCAAGTAACTACTTAGCAGTTGGAGCACAAGGGTAGATGCTGATTCATCCTTAGCACTGGTCACACAGGCTCAGGCTCCTTCCTCCCATGGGACTTCTCAGCAGGTGGGCTGTCATGCACCATGATCAGCAGCTCTCCCTTATGTGCTTTGGATGACACCCATGCTCCTATCACATCTTCCCAGAGAAAATCAAGCACTTGGATTACTTGTTGTGAGAGGTCGTCTTTCTTCAGAGTCTCAACCAGGCACGTAAACGCCACTGGAAAGGAGAGGGTGGCACGTTGAACTCGTCTCTATGCCAGGCTGGACCCAAAACATAACTTCCCTTTAAACAGGTTTGAAAGAAGGAGAGTTCACACATCTGAGATGGTCTCAGGACATTTTGATAGGAACAGCCTGTACCTCCCTTTGTAGGTGAAAGTAGGTCAACTAGTATCGTCGAAGAAATAAACATTTGGGTGTAGCAATCTTCTTCAGGTGTATGGCATCAATTTCAGTGACATGACTGGGCAAAATTTGACGATTTAGCAGTTCTTCCAGTCTAGGAAACATGTGGCTTCAGTCTTGGTTAATCATATTAAATATGCTGTACAAACTTCTCCCTTGCTTGAGGCTAAGACAGGCCTGGAAATCAAGAAATATAATTCTGTTTCTGATAAGATTTGCCCTTCTATTGTGCTTTCTTCACCTGAGATATATGAAGCATTCATTAAACATGAAATTGCTGATCTTGGCAAGGATTTCCTGAAATACATGAATACCACTCATATTTTTATGTTGGAAGCTGGGGCATGAGTAAGCTATATGGACTGACTACTGTCATGTATTAGTAGAATCAGGACATCTATCTTTTTCATTATAGTTATCTAACAACCAGTTGTTCTTTAATACTTCATCCATAGGCTTATCTGGTTTCAGAGAGCAACTTGTGTGGCTCTCACTGAGCTAGCTGTAAACTAAATAGCTTAGAAGCAAGCTAGCTGTGTTGGGTTTGAAGCTGGGTTTCCACCCTCTCCCAAATATCCAACATGATGGGTTTTCCAGTGGCTGCTGATTTTGCAGCTTCCCAGGTATCTTATTTAAAATCTTACTGTAAGTTGCAGACTATGTGTCTCAGAGCTTCCCATTTACCCATAGCATCTCCAATAGAGATGGAGCAGGGGTTTTTTTCAGTAATTATTCATGTTTTGTACTCATTCCAGTAGACTCAAAAGAGAACTCAAAGTAACGAGAAACTTTCCCACTGTAAGAGTTTCAGCTCGGAGGTGAAACACTGCAGCTGGCTAGTTAGCAGTCCTTCACAGCATCTTAATTTCACAGCTGTAATTCTCTATTTCCAACAGCAACAATGAAGACACATGTGAGACTGGCATGCCTTTACCACTTCATCTTCCCAAGTTATGATTTTACTGAAGATTTGTAGACCTGGATCTCAAACATCACAGAAATAAAAAAATGCCAAGCCTGTGCGAGTTCACTACGCCATTTCTTTTATCCACAACTTCTGTTGAGTTCGTTTTACCCCTGCAGACTTCATACTAGCTGTCTTGGGCTTCCAAAAGACCTTTCTGGGGTCCCTTTTTGCCTCCTTCCCCTCCGTGAGCATGGAGTCTCCAAACTGGGTGAAGCAACAGTGGCCAGCGGCAAGCAATGCATTTCATCAGCAGAGGACAAGCCACCAGGCTAACATTGGCAGCAGCCATCAGGCAGCTGTGTTGCCGACGTTTTAGAAAGACCGTGTCCTGCTCCCCATCTGCGTGCTGTTTACAGATCCTTGCTGTTTCAGTCTTGTTGAGTTCTTGCACTTTCGATTTCTCCAAGTCCTTCACTTTTCAACACAGTGTGTGTGGCAGGGAGAAGAGGGCTTGCCCGGCCCATGGGATTTATGCATAGGGTAGAGGTCCCAAAGGCTGCAAAGCATCGAGTTGTGTCAGTGCATGGAAGCATAGGAGGAAAACAATGTTTGTTTTCAACTCTTGTCCATGCCTTCAAGTGGAGTCCCTGGTGGCACTTGCACATAGGCTGGTAGGGCTCTCCCCCAGATCCCTGGGTTTTGTGGGCAAGTGAGGATGGTGCAGCAGGGGCAGAGGTGCAACTGCAACCAGAATGTGACTGCAGCCTTTCACCTTCGGCATCTTGCTCCTCTTGGTCTCACAGACATTGCATGGGGTCCAGCAGGCAAATAGGTCTCTGTGGAGAAAGCTTAGCTCAGGGTTCATGGAAGCACAACGAACTGCATTCAGAGAATCACAGAACACCAGGTTGGAAAGGACCTCAACAATTATCTGGTCCAACCTTTCTTGGCAAAAGCACAGTCTAGACAAGATGGCCCAGCACCCTGTCCAGCTGAATCTTCAAAGTGTCCAATGTCAGGGAATCCGGTTGAGCCTGTCTGTGCAGGACTATCTACACAGTAAGCTGCTGAGGCCCTAAAGGAAATGTCCTAGATGGTGAATGAGCTTACTCAAAAGGGCAACCAGCCAGCACTTTATGATTTTGACAGAGGAAAAGCAGCACAGCACTGACCCAGTGCAAATGGATCTGACTGTGAAACAAAAGCCAGACTCAAGATATGTGATGCATAGGTAACCTTGTCAGAGCACCTGGGACTTAACACAGGGTAGTGTCCATCCCTGGGACTCTGCAGTGTCATGGAGCACGATGGCCTGCCATCCCTCCCTGTCAGCATGCCTGGGTGTGGGGGGATGATTTATCAGGATATGTATGTCACTGCCAGCATCCGTGGGGAATCCCAAGCCTAAAAAACCCACAAAATTATTTTATATCCCCACCTACGGCAATATTGTAGGCTGTAAATTTTGCATGTGGTCACTGTACTCTTACAGAGTCTGTAGGTGGCTGTCAGCTTCCTAATCCTGGATTTATTGGCTGCAATGAGAGGAGAGAGGAGGCTTTTGTCAGGAACCAAGAGGACAAGCCTATTCTTGGCAGTTGAGAGGACTTTCCTGTTGGTGTTCAGATGCACTGGCGTCCCCACAGGCTCCCATGAATGTCACCCTTCCCAAACCTGAAGATGATCCACCCCTGCAAGCAACCCCCTCATGTTTCAAGTAAAACCCACTGCCCTTAGTTTTTCCTTCGTTTCTCATACCCACATATTGGATGATAATTCAGCAGCAGCACCCTCACGGCCACTGACGAAGAGCTCAGGTGGAGTAACTGGCCCAAGCTCTATCTCCCTACATGGAGGTGATTTCCCAGGGCAGCATCTGACCCCTGGAGCAGAAAAGGAAGACTTCGGGAGAAATGGCAGTGCTGGCCTACAGCTGCACTCTGCCCAGGGTGAGACATGCTAGGGGCCAACAAGTCCCACCTGCCAGAGGTGAGAAGCCCAAATAAAGGCCTCCAAAGACCCCAACTTCACTTCTAGGACTCCTCTTATCCCCATAAACCCTCATTTTCTAATACAAAGTAGTAGTAGATATTGCAAAACCATAAGCTGGAGTTGCCGGCATTTTCCTCCGTAGCCAGTTGAGAGGTACAGGGGGATTTTGCTGAAGTGGGACAGCAGACCCAGGGTGAGTGTGTGGCTCTGTTCACTTCAGAGGCACATCTGTACACCTCCAACCTCTCACCTCCTGCAGCACAGAAACAGATCTTATCATTCATCTGTAGCACCTTCTTTCTGCTGTGGCAGGAGCCTAAAGCACCATGGGAAGGCAGCAGGTAATGATAATGCACACAGGCTGGTTCCAGCTCCTGGCTCTCTGAACCAGATCTACTGGTGCCAGGCTGATTTTTTTATTAAATAAATGAGAGTTCCCTCACTGTCCTCCATGGATTTTCGCATATTTTTTCAGAAACAAGAGGGTTGTTTGTCTGTTCGTTCCCATGAAAAGTACCTTGGTCTGGAGTGCTCTTCTATGAAAGCCAGGCAAGAAAACATTTCAGAAGAAAAGGAAAAGCAAAGAAACCCAGAACTGTTTCCTTACACTATGCACATGCACTCTGCTGTCTCAAGACAGTCGAGCTCAATTCAAGTGTCTCACATTGTGCAAACGTGAGCATCTGGCAGAAGTGCGTAGCTTACACGTTGCTAGTGTAAGTGAGTGGAACTCTTGCATCCAGCAAAGAGCAATAAGTATTATGCCATATAAATAAGTGACGGCTTTGGAAATGAATTCATTTTAAAGGAGCCTGTCAACTTGTAACCTAGCCGCTTTGCAAAAAAATAGCATTTCAAAACATTTTCAGGTTGACATCTTCCCTGAATTTTCCCCATCACTCTGAGCATCTCATTTTTGTATCATTCAAACTTGCTCCCTTGTTCTGCTGTGAAGAATCCCCACACACCCCACCCCCACACAAAAAGAGCTATATAGGAAAACCGATCACCTATGCAGATTTACATGATAAGACAAAACAATGAATGTGTCATAATTGAGAAAAATATTAACAAAAGAAACGAACATAAACATAGCTGGTAAAATAATTGTTTCAAGAACTGGAGAGGAAAGTAGGAGAGGGTGTTAGAAGACTATCCTCGTAAAACAAGTCTCTAACATACCTGCAATAAAATTGAGCCTCAGCTGTATACCAGGACAAGCAACTCCAATCCTGCAAGCTGTGCAGAGACCCCTGAACCTATGCAAGTCACACTATTTTAATTTCATTTATTTGCTGTTAGTGACTAATGCTACAGTTTAGAGCTACCTTCAATGTGCTATGCCTTGGTGCAGGGAACTGGGTTTTCACAGAGCTGTCTGCAACAGCACTGATTCCAACCAAAAGGGTCTCAAAAGGCTTTTTTACATTTCCCTCTTTGGCTTTATCCAGTGCTAAAAAATGAGTCTGTTTAAGCATAACTCACAGCTATCTCTTTCAGATCATCTGTAAAATGTTAACGTAATATGTTCCCATTTAAAGATCCCTTTGCACTGCAAGGGCCCACATGAAGCAGTCCCTGTAGACAGGAGCTGTGCCCAGATTAATCTAACATGGAAGCAGGAGGAATAAAGAATTTCGCAAAAGCCACAGGGAAAATCCATGCAGTGCAAGAGACCCCATTTACCATGTGGGCAGACAGCATGATTAGCAATGGGTGACACTGTCCACCCTGGTGCCAGAGAGCTTCTTGGTTCGATTCTACAAACCAGGCAAGATGTGACTCACGCAGTTTGCTTGCAAAGAAGGAGGACCATCTGCTAGTCATGAGCAGATGACAAATTCACTGCATTGCGTCTTGTCGCTACTTCCAAATTTGTAAGTAAACACATTTTGTAACCTCTCTCAGAATGCTTGAGAGCTTCGATAATGGAAAAGTTGAAATTTATGTAACGCACGGAGAGGGAAGGGGGAAATTTCTTATTCCGAATGGGGTCCGAAAGCTCCCGCTCCAACCCGGTGCCAGCCCTTGTAAACCCCTGCCCGTGCGGCGAGACGCCGGTTGCGGCGGGGCGGCCGCGGCGGCGGGTGCGGGCGGCGGNCCGGCCCGCTCCGGCTGCCGCCTGCCCCCGGCTCCCCCCGCCAGCATCCATCCCTCCGGCCGGGCTGCACCCCACGGCCGGCAGCCCGGGGCCCCGCACACACCTCCGCTAGAAAACGGGAAATCTCTGGTGTTCTGCCACCTCCCGCCCTGCCCGAGGCTGAGCCCCTGCGGCTGCTCCGCGGCGTTTGGTTGGGGTCGGCAGCCCCCGCCTCTGTCCAGGTCTTTCTGGTCTTCCGCAGCCAAACGCATTTGTCGGCAGGTCCTAAAACACAGGTTAAGATGTGGCCTCCTGCAGTGTCAGGGGCAAGGAAGCTAGGTAGCAGGGAGGCAAGGGTTTGGGCACCAGCACCTGCATTGACAGCCTCTGCGGCACAAACAAGTCAGGCCAAAACACAGGTTCCTACCCTTGCATTTAATTTAAGCTTGCATATCCAGAGGAATCTAAGGAATTTAAGCATCCATATCTCACCATCTCCCAGCCTAAAGACTGAGAAAAGTAATGCGAAGCGTGACCAGGAAACACTTATTCGGCTTAGCAAGGACATTGTCCAGACATGGTATCCCTATGCTTTTTGAAGGAGAAGAGTCTATGGCAAACAGAAAATTGCATTAATTACAGCTATGGAAGCTGTACACTAAATGCAGATATAAGAAGGCCTAAAATCATAGGACCATCTTGATGTTATGTGAGTCCAGCCCTTACTGCTTTTAGACACGATACAGTCTCCCTTGAATTGTATTAAGAGTGGGACTGTCCTTTTCAAGTTGTTCTCATGGTGAATAACTATTTTGCTTTGAGTCTCTGTCATCCAGACCAGACCGACAGGATGGTGAAAGACTATCCATGAAAAACTGAAAACTGAAACCAGGGAGTAGGGTGCTGATGAACCCTGTGGCTGTGCAATTCACATGTTAGCTAGCCTAAGGAAACCCTCTGTTGCTATTCTGCCTCCTCTGTCCCAGTTCCTTGCGTTCCCTAGTGTGTCTGCCTAATTTCCTGAATTCAATACCTTTCAGCACCTCTGCTTCTTCTGGGTTTCAGCAATGATGATCTTCCAAATGCTGAAAGATGATGCAAGACATCCCAGCCTGTCCTCTGTCTCCCTGGTGTTTGTTGACACTCGAGCAAGGGGAACAGGGCAGCAAAAGACAGAGGAAGAAAGACAGAGACCAGCAAGAGACCTTTGCAGACCAGCTTGTGAAGCCACAAGAAGTGGTGCACAGCCCTGAGGAAAACACCCGAGTCTTTCACTGGACAGGCACCCATGAAGCCGTCATCCTCACTTGATAGCCCACTGGCTTCTCCTCTTTGCTTGAGTCTTCTTTCTATGGATGCTTTTCTTCACCCATCCCACTTCCCAGGGACTTCTGCATCTGCTTATCTCTCCTGCTCCTCGCTGTGTCTTCATGCTATCTCTGTACAGCCTCACATACAAGCACAAATACAAATTCTCTTTCTCTGTCCCTGGTGATGTACAGATCTGCTTCCCTGTTCCACCTATCCCAGTGGAGGCCTGTCCCTCTGACGCCACCCGAAAGACACCTCCCTACCAGCTGAAGCCCAGCACGGTGGGAACAGAGCTGCTCAGCTGACAGCCCTGGGATGTACCGCATGGCCTCAGTAACATGCTGCCTGTCCCACATGCACCCCTAGGAGACATCTTTGGCGCAGACTTCTTCTCACATCCTCAGTGAATTTTTTTTTTCTTTTTTTTTCTGAATACCATCTTTATGCTGTGGTCTTTCAGCTCCTTTCAGCTAAAACTCTTGTGTGGGCTTCTGGCATTTCAAATCTCAGCTACTCCCACCTCTTCTTCTTTCTGGCCTCGATGAACACTGTCATATCCAGCTTGTACCCAGCTTGAACACTGCTACGAGCATCCTTTCCTCACGGGTGTCTTTGGCTCTGCTGTTTCTGCCTCTGCCCCCCTTTCCCTGCTCTGCCACGTGCAGCAGAAACCCCTTCCCTCTGCTCTCAAGGTCCCCTGGTGCATCACTCACCAACCAGATATAATTTCTGCCCTCACCTAGCCCTTAATAAGAGCCTTGCCTGCCTACTTGATGGATTTTCAGACAAGCACCTTTGCCCATACACTCCCACCGCTCCTCAGGCATGAGACGGGCGCACCACAAACACCCGCACAGGCACTCCCTTGTCTTCTGTCCAAAGAGCCTCCTGGATGCTCTCAGAAAATCTTTACTGTGGACTGCCCCTGTGCTGAGCTCATCTCTGGCCTGCCGAACACTGCTGTGCCAACATGTCCTTCTGCTTTCCCTTCACCTACTTCGTCATTTCCCATTTTCTGTGCTCTGGTGCTAAGCTCTCTAGCACAGGGCCCATCCTTTTTCCTTAACCATTCGATACTCAGTCCGTTGATGTCCTGGTACTCGATTAAGGTTCCTGCCAACTATGGTGAGATGGATAGTAAATCATTAGGATTGACTCCCTAGTTCTATACTGTCACTCTAGGCATTCACTACAGCTCCTCGTAGCAATTTGTATTTAAATTTGCTTCAGCACCTCAGTTCTGAAGGTAGGAAATGTGTGATGCTAGTTACCTCTAATCATTGATGGCATTAAAAGTATTGGTAGATAACCTATAGAAATAAGTCTTGTAACTCCTTGTCTCAGAATGCAGATATTGGTTTCTCTAGTGTCACATTTTTTTAACCCATTTTGCTGAAATTTACTGTAGTTATTTAACTTTCATTTTCTTCCAGCTGCTAACCCCTCACCTAGTTCAAATGATTCATCCCCACTGCATTCACTGCCCAGGAATGTTGGCTTTCAACAAACTACAGCAAATAATGTAAAATAAACACGAGTGTGCTTTCATCTCACAACAATCTGGGTTAAGTACATATTTCACACACTGCACCACAGGATATGTTAAATTAAAATCAGAACCACCAGATTTAAAAATCCTATGCCAATTCAAACCATTGCCGAGTTATTTCTGTATTCAGTTATATGCAATAGTGGGCATGAGTAACAGCCATTCCTTTGTTAACCCTAAAATGTGCTGTTTGACAACTGTTTCCTCCATTAATTGAGAAAACCAAGAATTTTTATTTGAAGCTATTCGTAGTAGAAATTACTCTTATACACTGTCGAGTATCCTGATCTCTTTGAACAGATCTGAGAGCCTACAGATAATCATGTCTCCCTCTTCCTCTTATTTTAGTGTTCTACATTTTCAAAATTACTTTCAATCACACTGTGAAAAAGCAACCTGGAATGGCTTCCTTGAAATGATAAATGTGTTTTTAACTGTCTGCTGCTTCATTCTGCCAGAATCAAGCAGTTTCGGTCCTGAATGTATTCATTTTCTAGTCGAAAGATGTAGGGGAGCTACATTTGAACAAAATACTGTAAAACAGAGGTTGCAGAGACTGGGATTTGACAGGAAAATATCCATGTACTGGGCAAGACTCAGATTAAATGAACTCTTACTCTACATTTCCATAGCGTAACATTTTATGAATCTAGCTTGTTGTTCCAACAACACTAAGATAGGAATCTTGCTTGCTTGTTGATTTATTTTGAACATATGCAGAATAGGCATTATCTTTCCTTTAGACTTTAAATGCAAAACTAGAGATTCTCTGAAATTTAGAAAGGCTGCATTTCAATGCCATGTTGCTATGTTTAGACTTAAGCAGAGTCTAAAATCCAGAAAATAAATTCTGGGGCTAGCAAGAGGAAAAGAGAATTATTGTAGTTTGTCTCTCTTCTTTCTTCATATTATGGTGTGATTAGACCATTGCTTTCCCTCTGCAGCATCTGCTTGAGGAGATAAACAGGGACATTTTGGGGAGTTTTGCTAACACGCTTGTTTGACAGCAAGACTCGGCTTTCTCTGAGTTGCTTGGAAGGATCTGCGCTTCTGGGAATGGCTGAAGTGTCCTGTGGACAGAAAAAGAAAAAATTTCATTTTAATAGGTTAATGGTTCCTGGATCCTGAAGGATCTACCACTTGCCAAAACTTCTGCTTGCTTTTCTTCTTTCAGCTTTCATGCCGCTGTAACGCTAGACAACATCTTTCCCTGACCAAGGAAAAACATTGACCTTTACTGGTGTTGACAAATACAGCAGAAGACAAATCCAGATACAAATATTTTCATCCATTGCCACAGAAACTCTTTGAGGGCCGTATAGCCTTGTCTGGTCAGCTGAAATGTGAACGCAGTCCCTTGGCTGAGAATGGATGGAAAACCTTTCTTGCAGTAACAAAGCAGCACTATGCACTCTTCCGCCCAGCACAGGAGGAGAAACGTCTCTATTCCCGCAACCCTGCTTTGTTTCTCCTCTAGGTCAGGTTTTGTATGAGGAGGAAAGCTTACTCTTAGGACTAGAAGTTGGAGGAGGTGGTGGTAAGAAGAGCAGAGGAGTTGGCTTTAAAAGATGTGCAAGTTAGGCCTTTTATTCTAGCTGAGACTTTGAGAGACAACGGAATGTCTGTATTCCCAGAATTAGAACGGCTTTTTTACAGCTCTACTGCTGTAATTTAGGTTTAGAGCTCAGTTCAAAACCCAGTACTACCACAGCTGGTGTTGGTAAAGAAAAGAGGATAAGTAAGCTGGTAGTTTTTCTGCCTTTGAAATTTAAAAAAAAATAAATTATAAATGTCAGGATTTTAAAAATTACTTGAAAATTCAGCCTAAAGGATTTTCTCAGTTGGCTTCAGCGATCTTTGGATCCAGTCTTTGGAGACAATACTGCTTCTAGAGCAAAATGTAATAACAAGGGAGAAGAGCACTGAATCTCATAGAGACTGTAGCGCAGAACTAGCTCTTACTACGTTCCTGTGGAGGTCTTTCGACTTGATTAGAATAGCTTTTACAGCTTCTTTCAGTGGTCGAAGCCTTTTTTGTCTTAATCTCCAGTTGTGCCTATATTACATATTAGGGGACTGGTAGGGCAGGGTTGTGTTAGGAGACGGGGAGCCGCAGCAGGTACACCATCAGGGGAGGAGAAGGCAGAGGGAGATCCTGCTTAGAGTTTCGGTCCAAATACTTCTCTTTTCTACCACTGATTGGTAAATCATCCATGGTATCTTCACAGGCCAGCCCACTACAGACCTGCACGGAAATCTTCTACAATAACTTCTTTCCCACTGGAAAAAAATGCTGACTCATTAAAAACAAAGGGTTTTATCTAAGTAGGACAAATTCAAAGAGAATTCACTTTGAAAAACAGATTTTTAGAGAAAGTCTTCCAAGAAGGTCTCACCTGAAATTCCTGGAAGGAAATGTTTCAGTTTTTCAGGTTGAAAAGACAAGTTTACCAGGATTTTATTTTTGTTTTACAGTACATGAAAAAAAAAAAAGTATTTTCAAGGTGGAGTAAGAATGAAACTTTGTGTTTTGATCAAAACGAAACATTGAGAGCAGTTCTAGAAGGGTTTTTTTACAGATGTGTTTTAGGGGTTTAGTTTGGCCTCATAGGAAACTTGCGAGAAAATATTGAATTCTTTTGCTCCATTTTGAGAAAGAAGAATTTTTCAAACCCATTTATTTTGCTATAGAAAAAACCAAAAAATCCAGCTCTCACCCATCCCCAATACTCAGGAGCCTGTATGTTTTGCAACAGCAGGGCTGGAGCTGTGCTGTGGGTGCTTGGTGAGAGCACAGCCAAAGAAAAGCACAAGTGCTGTCAGCAGGGGAACAGAAGATTCAGCTCGTGGGTAGGAGTGGGTGAGCCTGAGAATTACCCATGCTCGTCTGAAAATTGGCAGCCTGGCTGGAAAGCATCCAGGATCTCCAAGTGCCCAGAGTTTCCAGGCCAGCCCAGGAAACAGCCTCCTTTAACAGCTCTGGGACACCCGGGAGGCCTTTTTTGGTGAAGTGCAAACCTTTACTCACACGCACACGCCCCACCTCAAGCAGCAATCCAGTCATTCTCAAGGAATGTCTTAAAAATAATTAAATGACTTTACATCACGTTCCAGGAGATTAAATTTTTCTGCCTTGCGTTTCTTAAAGCTACCAGCTTACGAGGTAGCACGTCAAAGTAACAAAAGGTCATACGTGGCACTGCTTGCTGCCTCCAACAAGAAGGATTAGCCTGGTGCCTTACTACCCCTTTTCTATGCTAAGGAGAGGAAAGAAGAAAACTGCACAAGTCTTGGCTTAGACTAGGTAGTGTCCCGTAGGCTCTTTCATACAAGTGCAGGATGCTGCATTTGGGATCACTTTAGCTCCTGTTAGGTTGCGGATGTCTTCCAAACATGTGTTGAACGTGAAAAGCATGTCCTCCTCAGGTGGAATTTGGAGATTCCCTTCATTTCTCCAGTATTTGTAGCAACAAATGAATAAACAAACAAAACCAGATTAAAAGTGAGGAAAAGCTATAAGTAATGGCAGTGTGGTATCACCTGCTGGGCTTCCGGGGCTGTTTTGTTTTTTCACTTTCATGAGACTTAAATATCTGTATTTTAAGACTATCTATGCTGGAGAAAACAAACGAACAAACAAAACCAAATCAAAACAAAAACCACACAGCAATGCATCATCAGCAATAGGCAGAAACAGCTGCTAGAAACAGTTCTCAGGATAACGCACTGTGAATAAATGCCTCAACCTCACAGTGAGACAGAAAGGAGAATAAACGATGGGGCAGGTCAGCTGGTGCCCCCAGCGAGTTGCCTTCAAGACAAACTTGGCTTGTGTGTGGGCAGCGTGGCCATCCCTGACCAACCTGCCTGGTCCTTGGGCTCAGTGGTGGCTCGGACACCCCTGCACCAGCACTGGTTGTGGCACCGAGCCCTGGGTCACGGCCCAGCTGCACCAATGGTGGCAGGGGAATCTTGATGGGAATTTTGACACGCTTCTCTTTCCCTCCCTGTTATGCCACTGTTACAAGCTGCCTTTTTTTTATTATTATTATTATTATTATTTTTTAATGCTTTTCAAGTCAGCTTAACTGTGATTCTTAAGGGAATCTCAAATTTTTTTTTCATATTAGGATAATGAAAACTGTAGGTGCCATTGTCGGTCACTGCTCTACATTTCACACCCCGTGTCTCATTCCAGTCCCTGGCATTCCAAACCACACTACAGATGCAGCTCTAATAACCTCTCCTGGGCAGGCTGTTATCCTCCTCGGGTGAAGAAAGGACATGAAGTAGAATAAATATCTCAGGATAAATGAAAAAAGCTTTTCCAATTTTTTCTCTCTCCTCTCAAGTGTTTGATAAAAACGTTATCAAGGAGGAAATAAGGACTAAAAGAGAAAATGACAGTCTATGGGCTTTGTGTCAGACTCGGAATATGAAAGATGAGAAAGGAAAGAAAGAGACAAAAGAAAGGGAAGAAAAAGTACGAAAATGAATGAAAGAGAGGAAGTGGCCAAGATATGAAAAGAAAGTGAGAGACAAAGTGGCGGAGAAAAGAGGGAGAAGAAATTTCGAAGGAAACATGGTGAGGCTGCAAAACAGTAGCTGTACATGTCTCTAGTGGAAAATAGTCATTATGGAGCACATATAAGCAAATATGACATTTTAAATTACACAATAGCAGATAAGTAAAGGCTGTGGGTAGGTCTGGATAGTTCTCCTCCAAATAAGGCAGCTGAAAGTTGGTGTTCCCTCATTGCAGCTATTGTGAACCTAAAGTTCACTTGTACTGAAATGTTTCCTTACTTTGTACCGTAGTCTGATAAGTGATTTGTTCCACTGGGAGAAAACCTTTTATCACCACGGCCCATGTGTGTTTTGTTGGCACGGTATCTGAAGTCCAATTATTCAATACACTTTTTCAGCTGGTGGGTATTTGTTTGAATTTTTAACAAAGACAGGGTAAAACAGTGTTTTTGAAAAATTCTGGTTTGCACTTTCTCAGCTCTTCTTTCGCTACTTTTTCTCTCTATCTACAGCCAAATCCACTCCCTAAAGCACTGAAGCACTGCGGCTCCTGAATCAAAAATCCTCTGGTTGTTCGTGATACCCTACTCACCCACAGACACGCAGCTTCTTCCAGTGGCCGTTCCCCCCGCCGCTGTGCTGATGGGCTCTGAACACGTCAAGCAGAGTCACATCTGCTTTCGCTGAGCAACCACGGCGGGGACTGCGCACATAGCGAAACCAAGCGCAACCGGTGCATCGGGGCAGCTGGTTTTCCCAGCGCCAGTGCAACCACTGTTTGGTGAGAGTTTTTACAACACTCCTGCACTTGTTAAATTCCTCCTCTCCTTGATTTCATATGCTGAATGGTAGCCAAAGCCATAAACTGTGATCTTTCTACCTTGCAAGCATCTTCCAGCCACACAATATTTAATAATAACCAGGTGTTCTGTTACAACTAAAACTACCTGGAAATGGTACAGAACTCTTCTGAAATGTGCCACGTAAACATTATGCTTCTTTTCAAATTTTTTTTCCCTTCCAACTCTATTTAAACAGTAACTTTCTTCTGCTCCACTTTTTTCTCTTTGGTTCTTGAACAATACAGGCTTTAAGTTAAAAAAAAAAAGTTAATCCTTTCCTCTGCCTATGCAGACATGTGTGCCCTTGTCTAAGCTGAAGAACATCACAACTTCCTAGTATAAAGCTTCTGATGTTTTATATAATAGTACATTTGACCATTTTAACCAATAGTCTTTGTGAGTGAAAAGTACATAGAAGTTAGGTAAAGGTTAGGCATTACATAAACATTATTAATCAAGAGAGGATGGTAACAACTGCTTGTAAATCACGGACATGTTAAAACTCGATAGTTCAAAAAAGAAACAATTTTATTTCTTTGCAACCCTCAGCATCCCTCACATTTGATAATGGCTGACACAATCAGAACCACCCCCAAGCCACTGACCACATGTCTTCAGATGTGCCCCTAGGGACTTCCTTGGAGATAAGTTGCAGATCAAGACATTGGAGTGCTACTTGGCTGCAGCTCTGTTAAAAATCAGGCAGAGAATGAAAGTAAGGAGAAAGGAATCATATAGAAAAAAAAAAAAAAAAAAAAAAAGTGGTGGCCCTGGGTAGAAACCAGGACCCAAAAATTCTTTTGGAGGGAGAACTTACCGAAAAGTCCAACCATCATTTCCCAACAAGGAAATGAACTTGTTGTTTGTTCCCTCTGGTCCAGGAAGAAAAACAACACAGGATAAATAAACAGGATTGCCCCAAATAAATATTTGTCTCTGAATATCAGCATCAAACCAGCATCCCTCTGGAAACAAACTGGCAAGATCCTGAATGTTGTCTCTTCTGCTGGGACGAGGAAAATACTAAATGCAGCCACTGGACATCACATGGACTTATCAATACAGAACTGGGGAAATGGGTCATTGCAGTGAAGACCTGCCTCTCTGTCATTTGCAAAAATCCCAAGGTCTACATAAGAAAATGCCTGTGAGAGAGAGCAGCATAGGGTCAGTCTCATTTCTCAGGGTGGCATGCCTTCCCCTTTCGCTGAGCCAGAGTTGTCGCCCTGTTGAGCTGGCCGAAAACCAAAGGGCATTTTGCCACTTGCAACTGTTTACATTTCAAACAAAAAGACTTTCAGATTTCCTGCAAAGCAGAAATTTCATAACTCTGGCAGTTGTGGCACATCTTTGTATCTGCTCACTCCCCCTTTGCATAACAATCCTTCTTTTTATCCAGTTATTACATTTGAGAGGTATGGAATGTGAAAAGATCTCTTGAATCACTGTTTGTGTCCCACTCATACCATATGTAAATACATCCTATAAGGATCTTCAAAAACTTGCTCAAATTCCACCTTAGAAAGGTTTTTTGGACAACATGACATAACACAAATATTGACACTTGTCCTGATAACATTCTGGCTGCAAGCTTTGAAGTAACCTTTGAAAGTAGTACAAGAGGGTTATTTTCTGCTGTCAGATCACATGCTATTCTGCAATGACATTTGCCTTCTCTCTGAGTGTGGCACACCGTGATCGAGAAGTGTGTTGTTTGTCTTCTGTTTGCAATCGCTTGTAAAGATCCTAAACATCAGTGCCACATCAACAGCCATCCCTCCTATTCTCTGCTACGTTGTCATTCATCTCTATGCTCAGTTTAACATTCTTGAGCTAAATTTGAATGCATGGGACAGCATAGTACTTGTTCCAGCCACATGCTGAGGTAGGATCTTCTAAGCATTTCTGAAATCCCATGTGATGTTCTGTTATGATCACTCCACCCAAAAGTTTTATGAAACAGTCAAGTTTCAAGGCAAGGAGTTACCATCACAATCATCTAACCTTCTGCGTAACATCTGCAGTATTTCATCCACTCAATCCCTTAATACCCCTAAGGGAATTACTGTTCCCTCTTATGTGAATGAACTCTCCTGAGTCAAGTATCTTCTGTTTAAAGTAAAAATACTCCTCGGAAAAAAAAAAAAAAGAAATCCAGCCTTGCTTACATCACCTTTCAATATCAAATACGTTCTCTTTAAATAAGAGGTAATAAACTCTGAGCAAGCCATCTGCTGACTTCATCAGCAAGATAAACAAATGGAGCTTCAACTCTCTCTTTGTGAAGCATATTTTTCCGCATATTCAAGGCTTTTTGCACACCCTCTTGAACTCCTTCCGGTTGGTCTCATTCATTTTGAAGAGGATGCCAGAGCAGACACAGCACTCCAGAAAAGGGCTTGGGGTCTGTCTCAGTCCAGATATCCAAAACATGGGTGCCGATTGCTGAGGCCATCCCAGGAGCCAAACCACTTGTCTAGAAGTCTATAGCACAAGTTCCCTGTGCTGCCCATGAGAAGCTGCTTTAGGGCCAGGGAAACATGAAACATTTATTTGAACCTGCATGAGGAATCCAGGTAAAAGGCGAAGGTTACAGACCAAAGCTCTGGGGACAGG
The DNA here is from genome assembly GCA_013399365.1 of Pampusana beccarii. Taxonomy (NCBI): domain Eukaryota; kingdom Metazoa; phylum Chordata; class Aves; order Columbiformes; family Columbidae; genus Pampusana; species Pampusana beccarii. Next base: position 470,049 of record VWYH01007500.1, read on the forward strand.
AACAAGGGAGAGAACCTGCTTTTGAGGTCCTGACACAGTTACCTGTTTAGGAGATAGGCTTTTATATGCACATTGTCCTAACATTAAGGAGCTGCAGATGAGGGTCAGAGCCCCACTGTGCTGGACATTACAGATCCAAAACCTAAAGCTGCTCCCTGCCCTGTGAACAACAATTTCTTTCATTTTTTTGCTGCAGAGTGCTCATAGGGCTTTTGTTTACTGTTTGTCTCACTGTGGTTCATGGTAAAAATTATAGTAATGATCAACCTAGTTCTTCTGTATTTTTTTTACTCAGTGCCTTATTTGTTTTCTTCCAAGACTCCAGGAGTGTTTCCAGTGGTTCAAAGGGCTTGTAAGCTAGGACATCAGAAAGCAGGCTGTCAAGTCTACCAGACTTGTACATATAAAAAATAATAGTAAAGACTTTTTTTTTAATATTTTCATTCCTGACCTATAATAAAAAGATGTATACAAATGTTGTTACTATAAGCAAAGCAGGAGGATCAGGAGCTGTCTACAGATATCAAAAATAATGATTTAGTACTTCATTGGAGTTTACTTTCCTGCCTAATTCTCAGTCACAGCTTTGCTCACCATGCCTGGCTAGTAAAGGTGTTCAGTAAAGAAACTGGAGCTAAACTCAATAGGAAGCATTTGTGAAATACTTTTATGACAGAGCAGCTTTGTGAGGGCAGGGATTGTGTTCATTGGTTTCACTGTGAAAAGACAGTGTTGGGATATGGATGAGGAAAAATTAGTTGATACATGCTGTTACTCTTCGCTTTATTCTCTGAATAACAACTGAGATGAATTCAAGCCATGTCATTCAACTCCGAATTCGTTTAGAAAGAGGTCAAGGAGCGAAGGAGATGGTATCTCATGTGAGGTTTGAATTGCACGTCGTAAAGAGATGGGGAAGATCCAAGTGAACTTAATTCCTATTTAATATGGCGGATTTTGTTTCAGTTCCTCTCTAGGAATAAAAAAGTGGTCTATCCTTATTCAAGAAAAAAAGGCTGTGATAAAAACGATGAAGCAAGAGGTAGAGGCCATAGTGGGAAGATCCTGATGGCTTCTCTTCTCTAGCTGCTCTCACAACTCTGGTTTTTATCCTGTGAAGTCTCAGCTGGCCTCAAATGTGGCTGCTGTCTGTGATTTAGCAGATGGATGGTGCTGTGGCCACAGCACCAGCCCAGCATTCAGGAGGCATTGGTTCCATTTCAGGCTTTGACACAGACTTTCTTCATAATGTTGAGCAAATCACCTAGACAAAGAGAAAGCAGAACAGTAGTGAGGCAAATTCGTTCAGGCCAGTGCTTAAAGAATAGAGATTATAGCATCTCAACTTCAGAAACTGTATGCTTTTTAAAAACTATATGATTTTTAAAAGAAACTTAACATCAATATTTTCCCTCATATCTGGTGATAAGAGTTTTCCCCAAATAACAATTTGGATGATTTTGTTCTTGGTAAAAACAAAATTAAATCCTTAAAGAGAAAAAATAGCTGCTTAGAAAACAAACAAACAAACAACAAAACCACACACACACACAAAAACAAAAAAAGCAAAAAAACCCACAAAAAAACCACAAAAAACCAAACCAACCAACCAACAAAAACCAACGACAACAACAAAACAAAAACAAAAAAAACCCCACAACACCAAACATCACACACACACACACAAGTAAGTGTATGTTATTACTGCTCTTCAGCAATTAAGCCTATCTGCAATCTGCTCTCTTACTCCACTGAGCTAGTGTGGGCACACAGACCCTACATGAAGTGAAAAGAAGAGGTGGCAGAGGAGAAATGGATGAAAAGCTCAACAGATAAAATCCAAGAGCAATGCTGAATAAAATGGGTGAAAACCAGTAAGTGTAAATGTCAAGTATGAGGTGAGGAAAGCCACCCGGTTCATTTTCCTCAGCCTGGAGGGAATGTTTGTTTACCCATTTAAAGTTACGTATGAGTCCCCAGAAAGTGAGATCTCCCCAGAAATTGCTCTGTGTACCAGAAATGGGAAGACCATCTCTCTCAACCTGAATCTTAGGACCATTTCATCACATTGCAGAGATGCACAGAAGTATCTGCCATCTTCCCAGGCACCAAATAGACCAGAACTGGTGGCTGTTCTCACAGGATTCAGAAATAAGATTGTCATTTTTCCTGTTGTTTACTGGAGAGAAAGAAAATTTTAAAGGAGCAAGTGGAAAAGTAATGGAATAAAAGAGAAGAAAGAGGTTCTGAGTGCTGAATTACTGAGGAATGGAAACAAACAAACAACAAAAACCCCACAACAACAGCAAAACCACAAACACAACAAACAAACAAAAACCACAAACACACAAAAACCACCTTCCAAACCTGTAGTGCTTCCAGCAAGAGGAGAGAGCTATTCAAATACAAAAAGCACAGGGGAAAGAGCAATGACTTCTAAGGTCTAAACCTCTTCCCCTGTGCTGTACACTGTATGCATTTTTGACCTGTTTGTGAGAGGAAGTGAAAGATCACCTCTGCTCTGAGAAGTTAAATTACGAGAGAGCTTTGGGATAGCAGAAGGCAAGCAATATGGGCCTTGTAATCACGTAATTGGTAATGGATATTACAGGACAAGTTGTCTAGAATTTGCTCCTATTCTTGCAAGGCATTAAGCAAGTCAGATGAGATGCAGCAGCTCCACCTTTCTTCCATAAGGCAACACTGGCACCTCAAAGGACACAATGGCCATGGAGAACTTGCTTTTCGTGGTCATTAAGTGCACCTGATGGGTGTCAGCACCATTCTTGGTGCCCTGCAGCATGCAAAAAATACATAGCGCTTGCTAAAAGAAATTTCATGTAAAGGTCCAACCAATGGGAGGGCTGCAAAATCAGCCCCAAGAATATAGGATTTCTGTTTTCAAAAAATGCCTTCCTAATGTGGAAAAACTAGTCCATTATCAAAAATGACCTGGACTCTCAGGATTGTGAATCCTGTTGAAAGTCACCTTAAAAATGCCTCTACAGCTTTTGCTTTTGAAACTGCTGTGCCCCAGAACAACTGAAGGCAATCCACCCTGTGGAAATCATTCTGAGGGCACTGCAGACTCCTTGAATGTCACTGGATTTAGAAAACAGATCTTCTAGCCACACAGTGTCCCCAACTTCCTGCTTACAAACTGCTTCAGCGTTGACTCAGTAGGAATAACACCATCCACTGAATCACCCACCCATTTGCAACACCTGCTTCTTCCTCAGCTATTACGCCTTCCCCGGGATGACTCAGTTTAGCTGCTCTGAGCTTGTGAGATTGGAGAAGACCATGCCTTAAGACACACAAGCTGAGGGGTATGCAAGACCCCCTACTAATTACTGGCTTTCTGCAATCTGGGATGCAATAATCCCTTGTCCACTCCCTGTGACTCCACACAGTTGGGGGTTGTTTTGTGATTTTTCCAACCCTGCCTATCTGGAACACTTTCCTGCCGAGACACTGACTCACTTCCTCTTTAGGAAGCTCACCCAAAATCCTTTTCACTTTAGCTTATAAACTATTATTAACGCCATGTGTAAAGCAGAACTTTACTCATCAGTAGGGCTAACTGGGAATTTTCCAGTGATACACACTTTTTATTGGAAGATGTTGATTTGTTAAAACATAAATCTTTTTTAGAAATACACCAGTTTTGCTTAGGCTTTCATCAGAAAAAATTGCTTGCATCCAAAGAAAGGGAACAGCTCAGTTTAGCCAAGACACTAGTGGTTAGGTCACTGACATAGCAAAACTGGGCTTTTCGGCAAAATAGGGCCTGGATCTGGTTCCCCTATCCTACACAGTGCCTCAACAACCATCATCTCTTCAGAAAGAGCAAGTTCATGGCCTTTCACTTATGCTTTTTTTTAAGTGCCAGCCAGCGGTACAAGGACTTGGTCCTGATAGCTCCTCCATTTCATGTCAGTGCTTAATCACAAGGCAACTGAAATTAAGTTCATTTCAAGAAAACCACCACTTTTAAAAAATGTTAACTTTCCTGAAAAGCTTCAAAAGGTCTCAGGTTGTTCCCACTGAGGAGAAGGATGTTTAAAAATGTTGAAAGTTTTCACAGAACAGGAGTATTTAAAAAGATTCCAGATCAGTTCTACTTACTGTGTTTACCAACAGTAGTCCCAAGAAGGAGGTCTCTCCATTTGCCTTGCAAACACACAGGCTGTAGCCAATGTGCAGCATTTTTCTTAGGACTGGTGGGAAATTTCTTTATGATGTACCTCTATCAGAAAAGATACCACATCAGTCAAAGTGTTTTCTCTGAAATGCCTCATATTTATCGAATTTTTGATGAGTGAGGTGATGAGTTTCTGTGGCTGATGGACACTCCAAATTTGTTACAATAAAGGCACAATTACACATTTGGATTTTGCTACAGATAAAACCTGGTTCATTACCCATCTGTCTATGTTTTTTCACAGGCTAAAGAAGCAAGACTCAATCGGCAAGTGTGGCTTTTTTCTTTATTTTCCACCCATGGCGTAGGATGGATGTCTTTTAGAAGTGGCTTCAGATATTTACTTCAGATCAAATTCTGAAATTTAGATATATATTCAGTAGTTAACGCTGCATCTGTCTTTCTGTCTCTTTGAAAATGTGCCTGTGTGCAGTAAGAGCAATGCCGTTATCATCTGAACTATATCCCTACTTTGTGTTCCTACAGTATTGCTCAGTAGGAATCGTAGGTCTGATGGAAATATTCCCACTCATTTTGGTTTTGTAATCTGTTATTCATCAAGTGTTGAGCTTCTGTTCCTCAGCTTATGCTGGGCATCTTACAAACTATAGGTTTCTCCCCACCTAACAGCCAAGAATTCCCAGAACACTGCTAACCACCATGGTCCTACAAGAGCAATCATGTGTTTTCCAGCATGACTGCAACAACCACCCTTTTCGGGTTTTTTTTGTTTGTTTGTTTTTTTTGTTGTTGTTGTTTGTTTGTTTGTTTTAAAAAAAGGGTAATACGCATCTCTCTGTAAAGCAAAGGCTTTGGTTGCTATTTAGTCTGGAATACTGTACTTTATGAGGACAAACTTCTAAATTGTGAGACTCCATAGTGAGAAAGGGCTTCTTTTCTTCTCATTTCCAGGAAAATGCTTGTCATCTGTTTCTAGAAAAGATATTATTTCAAGAAGATTTAGCCTTGGCCATGTCTGCTATCTGCGTACATGCTGTGAACCCATGTTTGCTGCTAGAACAAAAGGACGTGGAAGGGAAATGTCTGTGCAAATGAAATTTTCAGCCCAAGAGTGAAGAGTCTCAAAGGGTTTGGACTGCAAAGGTATAGGAAAGAAAAAATCCAAGCCAATCTGCCTTTTCCACCCCCTCTATTTGTCAGTTGCTCCCCCTCCTTTAGCCTGTCAGATTTCACTCCCATTCTGCTGTATGGGCACATAAATCTTGCCAGAAATGGTTCACTCACTTAACACCTACCTGCTGGAGCTTAGATTCAGAGAGAGGGAGAAAAAAACAACCTCAAACCCTGGCAATTCTTATAAATCACAGTGTTGCTAATCTCTTTTCAAGAGAGTCAAATGTAAAGTCATGTTCCTTCTTGTGAAAACATTACTAGCCTGTGGGTGTCAACACAGCCTTCTTTTCCAAGAAATCTGTTGCATCCCACAGCAACTCTAGAGAAATTGCACTCTGATGACAGTGAAGAGAGGCTGCTAGAAAAACATCACACACCAGTTCCATACAACAGCAACCTCGACAAGCACTTGTTTTTGTAAGATCAGCTCTCTCTAGTTTCACAAAAAGCAGCACTGAGCTTCACCAGGATACATTTTAGGGGTTTGTTTTTACAACATCATTGTCGTGAGTTCTTTCCCCATACCAAAATCACATTTTCAGCTTAGTTATTCATTCCATGCCAAGAGACACTACCCCATTTCTTTACAGCTCTCACGAAAAGTAAACAACAACTTCAGCCACCTGGCTACTACTTTTACACGTCCTTCTACACCCTGTCTTCTAACAGTGGGATGGTCTCTTCCTTGGGGAGAGCGCCTCCTCAGCAGCAAGCAGGTCACCTATGGCAGCTGCCCCGTTTTGATGAAAGCCTTGTCCCTTCCTGATGAAAAGACCCTCAAACCCTTGCAGAAATCCATCTACTCGTGAAATCTCAGGGGGATCTCATGCTGCTCCCATGCTGCTTCCCGGATTAGTATGTGTAAGGTGTCTGTAGACCACTTGCAGGGAAAGAGCCTTTTCCAGGAGGTGTTTTTACAACTAAATAAAGGAAACGAGATGCTTTATGAAGAGAGGGCAGAGCCTCAGGCAGTCAGCATCCAATACATTACTGACAGTACCCACGAAGTACTGTGGTTGCACCTGAAGTCACAGAGAATATGGAACTCTTCTACATTAGAGGTAAATTCCTCATTTTCAGAGCAGGAACATTGTTTGAATTTATGTGAATGATAAGAAGCACCATAAGCTGACCCAAGTTACTGCATTAACCAGCCTGAATCACTGGGGTTTACAATTTATGTCTGTGCACTTTTTTTTTATGTATTCATTTATTTGGACAGAGAGAAAAGTTCATAGATCTGTTTGCGTGTGTTGGAGTAGCGTCTAGAGCTCAGACCACAGCTTCGCCTTGGCTGTGTTTCTGTCCAAAATAATGACTCGGCGTGTGACAAGTTCATATGAAGTCATGGGGCTGTCTGAGAATGCTTCACTCCAGACGACACTTAACCTTTCTGATCCTCCAGCTTCCCTCTCTGCAGCTACCCTGCTGCCAGAGTGAAATTGAGACACCACCTTCCCAGACTGCCCTGGATAAGCAATAGCACATACCACAGCCTGTGTCTGTCAGCCCATGCATGCACACCTCAGGCATGAACAGGCAAAGCTTCATGCCTCACAGCTCTTTATGGGCAAGTTCGCTGGCTGGCAGATGTACGTGTGACCATGTGATACTTCATTACAGAAGGGCTCGTTAAAAAATAAACAAACTTTGAGCTACCAACAAAAAAAATATTTGTTGAAATGCAACTATTCACGAAGAAATAAGTGCCTGCTCAAGAGGACAAGAGAAAGCAATGAGCTAGTTCAGCTTAACACATTGTTCTTCACTTTAACCTCCAAATCAGCAGGAGAAGAGGCCACCTCCTCCTTCTAAAGTTCACCCTCTCAGTCCATTACACAGTGGGGAGCTGTGGGGAACTGCTGCTTTAGTGCTGGTTTTGGTAAAATTTTCACGTTTTCTCTCTCCTTGTTTATGATTCCATCTCTCCCTCCCAGGTTCCAGCCTGCACTCCCAAGACCAGGGAAAAATCAGCACAAGAGCTGGCTGTGCAAAGTGGCTAGGGGCAGCGACCCCACCAGGGATCCCACCAGAGTCCCCACCTCGCAGCACCAGCCGGTCCCACTCCCTGATCTTATCTCACCCTGGCTCCCCCTGTGGCATGTATGTTTCACAGCCCTCTCCCAAATCTCTGTCTCCTTTGATGATCTAAAAGTCTGGGAACGTTTGAAAACCCTTTTCAAAACCCATCAACAATGAGGAAGGAAAAAGGAATAGAAGGAAAAGTCGCTGGAAAGCAAATGATCCAAAAGACCAAAAAAAAGCACATATATGTTTTAGAATGACTATCTGATGGATTTGGAAGAAAAAAAAAATCTATTAATTGATTGCTATTAAAAATTTGTAGCAAATTGTGATCCGAATAAGAGCATTGGAAAGCTGGTGTCTGTTTTGTTCTGGTTCATGCATCCATTCTGAGAGGTAACAGCCCATACTGTGATTTCTTGGCAAGGTAAAGAGGCAGTTCTTGGTAAATCGTAGCTCCACTGACATGACATGGTACCATGATAATTTACACTACACAAGGGCCTTTTTCACCATTTCAGTTCCCTTGCCCATCATATCACAGTTTGTATCCAGGCCAACTTTATTTTTATGGTTAGCATCCTCATCGTTCATTGTTTACACTGTGATGGAAGCTTGAAGTCACAATCAGAATGCCGGATGCAGAGCGTTGGATAATGTGACAACATATGCAATGCTATTCCAAAGAGCCTTCATTCTTACTCTGCTGCTATCTGACATATTCCTACACCTGGTCCATCCAAATAGATTTTCACCAAGTGCTTAAATGGCTGAGCTTTGGCCAAGAATGCACCATGGAATTACTCACAGTGGCAGGCTAGATGAAATGTAAGCATCACCAATTCATCCAATTATTTTTCAATAGAAGCCGAGGCCAGAAGGGACTTTATATGTCATTACTCTTGATATTCCAGACATTCTTGTTTGGAGTTTGGTTCTGCAGAAAGAAATAATAGCCTGTTTCATTGACAGCAGAGGACAAGTAAAAATTAGCACATTTTATGGGACATTAAAAAGTCCATTAGAAAATGATGTTTAGAGAGAGACATTTTTCATCGTGCAATACAACTCTTCAACATGTTTCAAAATAAAATATTGATGAAAAGCATATGACTGTGCTTACCAAACATTATTTTTGAGTCATCTATAAGTTTAGAGGGATTATAAGAGAATAATATTGGAATGTGATGGAGGAAAGTAGGGAGGAAGTAGTGGTAGTTTAAATTATGTCTCTTACGGTAAGTTTAATTTGGGTAGTGATTCGCTTCTATGCTTTAGTTCACTTATTGCTCCTGTAAAACTGAACTTCAGCCTGAATCCAAACCGTGGATATGGGCACCTCAGGAATTCTGGATTGCTTGAGATCTGAACCCAGGTCTGAGTTCTATATATGAGACAGAACAAAAATCTAGATCTGAATGTCCTCAAATACTACTGCTCTGCTTGTGGGTCCACGTATCTTCAGCTGAGGATTCTCTCCACTGGAAACGCAATTATCATCCAAGGAAAAAGGGGAGGACAATCTCTTTAAAAATACTTAGAAAATGACAGATGAACAACTTAAACTATTTCTTGAATGCATGTGGAATGTGCATGGAAGAATCTATAAACAGAAATACCCGTGAATCCGAAATCGCTTAAAATTTTTGTTGTGACTTGAGTTAAATTTCTGGATTATTCAAATTTATGTGAAATTGAGATAAACTTCCAAGATTCAGTCACTTTTAATAGCATGGGATACAGACTTCTCAAACCTGCTGTGAAAGCTGAAGCCTGGGCCAGCTTTTCATCCACAGGCTGAACTTAACATCAGTAAAAGACATCATTCTCTTTTCTCACTTCCTATAACGTTTAAGAAAAAAAAAAAAAAAAAAAAAAAAAAAGTGGGGGTGGAATATGCAGGACAGCTAGAAAAATTGTTTCTGACAAACACACTCCTTTCTCATGCTGGCACTTCCATCAGATGCTTTGTTTTATACATTTACCAGCCTGCATGCACATGCCAAGTCTGCATTGGAGATGTGCAGTCTCTTGACAAGCAGGAGTAGCTTGAGAGGTGCCCCAGGAACCTGCTCAGCAAAGCGCTTGCCTGACACCCGCCAGAGGCTGAGCACGGCTGAATTGGCACCTTAACCCGTACCAAACCACTGCTGCCAACTTCACTCAGGATTTTTCTAACTCCCCATTCCAAAAAAAAAACCAAAAAAACAACAAAACCTCTCCAGCCAAAATCCCCTCCTGGCCTGCAAATATGTTCAGGCATACACCTCTGTGCTGTAAATGAAATATCTGGTGTATCATGAAACTGCACTGAAGGAGCCAACTGGAACAGAGCAGAGCTAGCACTGGGAGAAGGTGTTTGAGCTGTTGAATTTAGTGACTACGCATATGTCACATCCAAAGGAGCATTACACATTTCACTTCAATAGTCATGTTGGAGGGTATGAATTTATCGCCTGGTCTTTTGACACCCAATAATGGGTATTTTGAGGAGGACTTCTTTAATTGCCTTATGTGGAAGACAGCTGTCATCTTGATTGCAAAGGAAAACAAAAGTTCTTGTGCCATCCGCTGACTTAAACAATAAGAGATGTAAGGGATTTGAGATGCCCCATCTAGTTCCAATATCATAGTTAATGGAGGAAAGTTGTGCCCAGACCACATCTTTTCAAGTCCAGGACAAAGGAAATGGGGCCAGCCTTTGAAATTGCTAATGAGCACTAGTCAGAAGGCTGCAAGTTATGGGTGCCTTTGGATGTGTAAAACATTTGTAGAAGGACTGGTATGAACAGTTTAAAATTTGATATTATATTTTTTCTGCTTTCTAGATTTCAGCACTTTTTAAGGGGTCACATTAGCAAAGGAGAGAGAAAACGGACAAAACAAAAATTAAGTAGAAGGTATTTTGCATGTTTCTTAATGAACCAGGAGAGAGGCTGAACCCCTTGTCCTCTGGGACAATGAAAAGACCAAAGCAGGAGATCATAAGCTTTCATTCTAAGAGTCGGTTGGTACTGAGAACTGCCCCAGTCAGTGCCAACAGTCTGATTTCTGATGTTTGGTATGTAAGCATTCAGTTTTATTCTAACGTAATACATGAAGTATAGACATGAAATAATCCTAAATTTCCTCAGAGAGCACTGGGAGAATATCTAGCAGTCCTGAAATGCTATGCTGTGTTTATAAAACACTGTATGAAACATTTACTGGGCAGAATTTAATATTACCATCATTTTTCCTCTAGATTTTGCTCTCTGAAGAAGTCAGTAAAGAAAAGCAAAAAAGAGGGCTGTGTAATTCCTCAGGAATCATTGCCGTACTGTTTTCCTGAGGGTATGCCTCTCTACACCAAACAGACATCTGTCTGACCTGGTATCAAAAATCCTGAGCAATGAAGAAACTACTAAGCTCTTGTTAAACTTAGCACACAGTAATTCAAAATAAGTGCATAAATGTGAAGAGCATCTCTAAGGTCCCGCAGGCCTGGGATCACACAACCGTGCAGAAAATTGTGACATGCAGCACCTGACCATGTGAGACATGAGGGTCCTTCCTAAGAATAGTTCACACTTGCAGCTGAGCCTTGCAGACAGAAGATACTCCTCTTACTGCGTCCTGAACAGGCAGCACTTCCCCTCTCACATGCCTGAGCATGAAGCAAGAAAAGAGATTTTAAGAGGGGTAGAAAAGGGAACACAACATCGGCTTGGGAAAGCATAGCCGCCATCTGTATGAACAAATAACAGGCTTCCCTGGACCACCTTTAGCAGGAGTCTGTTCACTTAATTTCACACTTTCCATGTGTGGATGCCTAACAGGTGGATGCTACTTCTGCATATTATCCACGTGGATATTCCCATCTTCCACAAATCAATGCCCAGCAGGCCCTTTGCCCCTCATGTCCACCTTTCCAGTGGTCTGTTCTCCCAGTGCTCAGAGTGCATAGGAAGCTTGCATGGGCTCCCCATTGCTTAGAAGGAAACTCCTCTAACCCAGAAGGTTTTTAGACCCCACTGTAGTCCATTGGGATCTCACTTCTACTGTGATAATTTCCCAATTGGCCTGCAGTTTGCCTGTACGAAGTCTCCACATTTGGGCTTTCCCTTCAGTCACCAGCAAGGGGACACTCTTCTCCTTGGAGCTTCTGGCTGCATGACTTACAAACAGTCTGGGATCTGTCTGGGATATTTCTTTCATTTGGTGGCCAGGCCCTTTGACACCTTAGGTACTGTGCTGTCACCTGAGTCCCCAAGGCCAAGCCTGCTGTGATGCGTTTCACTCAATGCCCAACGTGGAGAGCCCTTGGTGGAACAGCCGACTCATGAGAAAGTACTAGTGCTTTTCTAACATCCTCGAGCAACTGTTGCCATATCCTATGGCAGACTGCAGGCCCAGCAGGCATTGCCCTGTTACTCGGTGAATTTTGGGGCTGCATTGTTAGGGGGCAGCAAGGGACAGCTGCTCCTTAGATGTGGAGGGTTGACCCTGGCTAGATGCCAGGTGCCCACCAAAGCCACTCTATCACTCCTCCTCCTCAGCTGGACAGGAGAGAGAAAATAGAACAAAAGGCCCCAGGAGTTTGAGATAAGGATAGTAATTGGAAGAGGTAACAGGCAAAACATGGACTGAGCAGAGCTAGAGAGGGAAAAGTGGTATGATTGTGGGGCATTTCTCTTGTTGTAATTGTGGTGAAGGGACAAGGGGTGGATGTAGATAATCCGCTTTCGTTTGTTGGTGTGATGATGCTACTTTGATTTTGGTGTGGGGAATTATTTTTTGTTGATGTGCATAAAGTTTATGAAGACTGTGTGATGAACGCGGATTTTAATGGTAATTCTTAAATATGTGATTCATGGAGGCAAGGAGTGGAATGTGCTAGGTTTACATGGCAGTGTTTTGGTAGCAGAGCAGTACAGGGCAGCTTCTGTAGAAGCTGCTTGAAGCTTCTGCTATGTCCGACAGAGCCAACGCCAGCCAGCTCCAAGACGGACCCGCAGCTGCCCAAGGCCGAGCGCATCAGCGACAGTGGTAATGCCTCTGGGATAACATATTTAAGAACGGTGGGGAAAAACTACGCAATTGCAGCTGAAGAGAGGAGTGAGAATATGTGAAGAAACAGCCCTGCAAACACCAAGGTCAGTGAAGGAGGGCAGAAGCTGCTCCAGGCACTGGAACAGAGATTCCCCTACAGCTCGTGGTGCAGACCGTGGTGAGGCCAGCTGTGCCCCTGCAGCCCATGGAGGTCCATGGTGGAGCAGATACCCATCTGCAGCCCGTGGAGGACCCCATGCCAGAGCAGGTGGATGCCCAAAGGAGGCTGTGACCCCATGGGAAGCCCATGCTGGAGCAGGTTCCTGGCAGGACCTGTGGCCCCATGGAGAGAGGAGCCCACACTGGAGCAGGTTTGCTGGCAGGACCTGTGACTCTGGGGGGGGCCCACGCTGGAGCAGTCTGTTCCTGAAGGGCTACAACCCATGGAAGGGACCCACGCTGGAGCTGTTCAGGAAGAACTGCAGCCCATGGCAAGGACTCACATTGGAGAAGTTCGTGGAGAACTGTCTGCTGTGGGAGGGACCCCACGCTGGAGCAGGGGAAGAGTGTGAGGAGTCTTCCCGTGTGGAGAAAGGAGCATCAGAGACAACTTGTGATGAACTGACTGCAACCCCCATTCCCCATCCCCCTGCACTGCTGCAAGGGAGGAGGCAGAGAAATTGGGAGTGAAGTTAAGCCCAGGAAGAAGGAAGGGGTGGGGGGAAGATGTTTAAAATTTAGTATTTATTTTCTCATTACCCTTCTCTGATTTGATTGGTAATAAATTACATTAATTTTCCTAAGGTGAGTCTGTTTTGCCCATGACAGTAACTGGTGAGTGATCTCTCTCTGCCCTTATCTCGACCCATGAGCCTTTCATTGTATTTTCTCTCCTCTGACCAACTGAGGAGGGGAGTGATAGAGCAGCTTGGTAGGCCAGGGTCAGCCCACCACACTAGAAAAGGGGAGCCAGGAGCCCAGCCTCCTAACAAGACACAATGAGCTCCAGGGCTCATTGGACTCACTGTTCCCTGGACAGGCAGAAAAATAACATAACAAAAAGAGAAAAGCGTAGCTGTTTCCTGACTGAAGGAGCCAAGTTAGTTCATGGCAGCACCTGAAGAGCACAAAGAGAGGGTCAAGGGCCATGCAGGCAGGTGTGGGGATGGGGTACGGCATGAGTAGAGGAGGAAGTTGAAGGATGCAAGATGGTGTTCTTAGACGTGGCAAACTGTAACACTGGTTCACCTGCTGTAGGTGAGCACATGTTGAGTACACCTTGTCCTTTGTAGCAGGTGAACCCCTGGCTAGCAGCTTTGTGGAAATGGGAACTGCATGTCCTCCAGTTTACCTGTTGTGTAATAGCGAGAGATCTCTCCTCTCTGAAGCATCTTTCTGCCTATAGTTAGATAAAAAGCAGTCCTGCTCTTGTTCTTTCTCTTTTTACCTATGGATGGGAGTAAAGAGCTCTTTACCTCTCAAGCTCCGAATCACTGGGCTTACATTGAATATATCAAACTCCACTTTAAGAAAATGCAAGATATAGGAAGTGTTCACAACAGTCAGGAGGGATAGATTATCACATCAGACAGCCTTGGAAATATTTATAATTTTTCATGCATTTATACATCTCATGTGGTGCAGCTGACGTACTATACAACTCAGAAAAAGTAAGTTGGCCCAGCTTGGAAACATCTTGTATACTTCAAGGTATTTGCCTAGGCTCACAAAGCTCGTTTTCAGTTTTGCTTTAAAATTCTACAGGGACACAGAACTAACCACATACCAGCTATTCCAGACAAGGCAATGTGGTATTTACAAGTTTAATATTGTAATCTTAAACCTGCAACTTCGGTCTGCTCACCCTAATATACTTTCCTTGGAGCGATCTTTTGTAATCATCTTTAGGAACTGCACATGCGCTGTACATGAATCTTGTCCTCAATCTTGCATTTTCTATAAAATTTGTAAAAAGCTAAAAATAAGTAGTAATTTTACCTAAAGCACAATATAAATGCCAAATATGTGTTTTTAAAAGCCTGCATCAAAATACCCAAGCAGATGAAAAATACCAACATATATAGAAATGAGATAATGTTTTCAGCTTACTATTGTTTAAAATGAAACTAGTTTGGTATGAGAGTACAGGTAGAGGTTTAATACTCTTCCAGATAGGTTTCATGGTTTTTGATGCATGACTGACAGAACATTCCTTTCAAGAGAATGAAATTAAAAGTATTTTATTTTTCTCCCTAGCACAGCCTCTTTATTCTAGCTAAAGCACATCATGATGAAGAGTAAATGCTTTTATCTGGTTACCTGGCCAAGTTTGCAGGGAAATCTGGATCATATCCCTACCAGGTGAGTTTCTGGACTCACTAGGGTCAAACTCCCAGGTGATGCAGAGAGCCAGAGACTAATTAGGTTGTAGGCATCCACCGCCCCCTGCCACTTTTCCGGAACGGCAGGTAAGTAACTGCAGGGCTGTGGCACACACATAGTCCTGCTTTCAGCCCCAGATGATTTTCTTTGTAGCTTGCCTAAGGAACTGTCTGTCTCCCGCCCTGCATCGTCTCCCCTCCTCTCCTCTTTTTCCTTCTCTCCCAAGCCCTGATGAAGCATGATGTTTCTGTGCGAAACACGCTCCCATTGTTTGCCCTGTAGCACACTGAGTGCAACACAATTCGTTTCCCTGATTCAGTTCAGGAAGAGTATCAAGCTAGAGACTTGAAGAGGTCCATAGTATAGTCTGTCAAAGAGAAGACTGAATATTGTTTTATTATAAGTACCTCATGTGATTTAATCAAGCAGAAGACAAACATGAATCTGGGAGTTAAATCTGGAAAAATTCAAGTGAGAAATAAGGCACAATGTCTTAAGATAATGATTAATTGTCTGCACAAACTACCACATGAAGACATGAATCCTTTATCTCAAACCGAGGCACCTTTCTGGAAGACAAGCTTTAGGCAAATACAAGATACTGAACTCAGGTTAAGGGTAACTGCGTGAAATTTTCTGGAAGTCAGACTACTAGTTTATTTGGCCTTGTAGTGCATATATCTACTAACGACCTGGTTTAAAACTGTGTTTCACTTGGATACAAAGGATTCAAGGCAGAAAAATATGCTAAAGCATTAAAAAGTCAATCTGTAGTTTGTATCATTCAAAGCTGGTAAACCACAAGATGATATTCTCTTCACCATGGAAACACAAATACTCTGAAGAAATCAAAATGTTGGTTGTTGTGTGATAGAAAACAAAATAGGACATGAGGGCTGTGAAGTGAGTCGTTTAAAATGAAAAAAAAAAAAAGAAAAAGAAAGAGTTGAGGAAATCTGGGTGACTTTGTTACAGGCAGCATAAAAAGACCCAAGGACAGAGTTTGTAAAATGCATCTGGTAATCAGAATGGGAGGAAGACAACAAAAGACATGTTTCTTGGGAAAGATACTGCTAAACCCCACAGACCACACTCAGAAAGCCAGGCATGCAACAGCGAGTCAAGGAGGAAGGTTGTAAGGTAGCATGGCGAGATGGAAGACGAAGTAGAATAAAAAACAAGCTATACAAAAAGCTGGTTCAGCAGTTACTAGATTGAAAAAATTATGCCATTTTGTAAATCTGAACTGATTTTAAAAACATTCATTTCTGTTACAGTGAAAGGACAACAGTGTGAGGTTGTTGGTGACCATTTTCAATGTAGCAATGCTTTCTGTTGCTAAAACACAGATGCGATATTTCTGATTGCCTGAACTTGGTTATCAGTGAGTATTCTATTAGAAATAAATATGTAAACTGACTAATTCACTGTGGATACAAAAACTGATGTCACAAACTTGAAGGACTACATACAGAGAAGGACAGCTATAAATTCAGAGCTATTTTGGTTTCTGGGAGACCATGGGCCCAGCTTCTTCTCCAGCCTCCATTCCCAAGCATCCTTAAGCAGATGCTCTGGTTGGGAAAGACCTATGTGAATTCAGCCCTCTACAGTGCAAACATCTACACATGAGAAAATTATTTGGACGCCCTTTACTGTTGATGGAGAGATGCGCACTGTGGCATGCCTCAGCTTATTTACATGCCTGAAAAGGGTCGGACAACTTGTGCCCAAGAAGCGTCTCTGTGGCTCTGCTGACCCTGGAGTCCAGATGAGACATGTGAAGTCAGGCAGGATGAATCCTGCGTTTAGTCTCCATGCTTCAATTCCTCAGACACACAGCAGTATTTCTGTATCTTGCTGAAATATCTCTAGGATAGGTCCACTAACAGCTGTGGGAATGTTACTGAGCTGTGGACAGGTGAAGCGGGGTGTAGCTGACACCATGAGAGGAAGGAAACTAGAGTTAGCAGTTCTCAGAAAGAGATGGATCACTACCCGTTCATTACCCTATGTGCCTTAAGTCTTCTGGTCTATAAATTATGAAGTTGTGCGGTCTCATTTCTCTCCAGCAACTCCAAACTTCCAAAGGAAGCTGATAGCAGCTTGTCTCCAATAGTCCTCAGTTTCCAGTATATTTTTTCTCTCCCTCAATGAATATTTTTCCTCTTTGAACATGTTATCTTCACCCTCTTGGATACTGTTTTGTTTCTCCCTGCAGTAAATCTCGAAGAAGTTGAAGTAAGTAAGGGCCAAGGCCCCTTTCACTCTTAGCAGCTTCTGGGAGGGTTTCCCAAAATCAGGGGACACTACAACCTGTCACTGAGGGATAATGAGGATTAGGTAAGTACCTTCTGCCTTGCCTTTTGTTTTTTTTCTTCCTAGAAAAAGCACCTTTTTTTTTTTTTCCTCAAAGCAACCCCAGCAGTCAGCCAATATTGGGTAGCCTGAGGGTCCTTTCCATAGGGAAAAGAAGCTGGTGCTGGAGCTGAGTGCTTTGTGCAAGGCCGATTATTGATAGAGGATGTCAGGAGCCCCATTTCCCTGAACTCAGCATGGACAGACAATAAGACTCAGTTTCTATTTCAAGACTCTTTTCAACCAACACAGTCCATAACACAAGCTCTCTTTTCCCTTGATATCTCTTTCTCTCTCCCTCCACAGCTTCATCTTAACTTCAGATGATGAATAATTTTTTGGTGTGTCCTCGTTTTCCATCTCTCTATTTCTTTTGCTGCAGACAGGACGTGCACACTCGGCTGGTATTAATTCAGTCCCTAGGTCTTTTTGTTCTCTGTGTTCTCGTTCAGGCTACTATTTGCATGGGTTTCTCCCGTCAAGAACAAAGAGAGCATTAATTTTTCCACTCTTTCGCTGACTAGAAGACATTAAGCTCAGCAGATTCAAAGCAGAGATGTGACTGCATATGTATCAAAGGCAAGATATTCTGAGGGCCATTCACTCATCAAGATAATAGCACCTCAGCTGTAACTTCCTCAGTTTCTCCACTTGACTTGCTGGCATGTGCGATGACAAGTTTGTTTCCTAATACAGATGAGTTCCAAGCCAAAACCTTTCTGTTCTGAAAGCTGTGTCATACTGGTTTATGTCCGCTTGAGATGCAACTTTCTAAGGGTACAAATTCAAAAAAAGGGAAATAGTTCTCCCAAACATAGAAGGGTATTTGTATGAAAATGTCAAAGTACCTATACAATTATCTTTCTATCCAAAAAAGACTATTTGGTCGTTAAATTGCTTGCTTTTGTGTGGTATGGCTAAAACACATCCTAGCTCAGCGTTCTGGAAGGCCATGCGTAATGGACAGGTGGACACTGAGTAAACCTTCAGCAACTCATAAGATAATGTGAGACAGAGTATGCATGAAAGCATATGCAAAAGCTTCAGTTCAGTTCCTATCTGAGCAAAAACTGCTGGTTTGTTTATTACTTATTTTCCAGGTTGGCTTGCAAGTTGACTGTTTCCTGTCATACTGAGCCTCCACATTTTGAAGAGCCTCCTGAATCAGAGCTGTGATAGAGTAGCATATAAAACTCAACTGTCCAAATACATTTTTTTTTTAAATCAGGTCATGTGTATGAAAAGAGTGACACAGTAGAAAGAAGAGAACAGGGAAAAGAAAAAAAAAAAAAAAAAAGGATGTCTCNTTTCCTTTTCACATTTAGCCTGAATAAGAAATTCAGGAGAGGAAGAAGGCAAGAGGAAGACAGAACTAGAACAAAACTATTTCAAGCTCCTTTATGACTGACAATCTTTATTATTTACATACAAAACCAGACTGGACAAAGCACTAAAAATACACCATATCTTATCGGGAACAATCCTATACCAGCAGGGGAATGTAGCAGTTGACATAAGTGGCCTTTTTCTATCATTAGCCTCTGTGATTCCATACCGATTTCATCCACAGCATGTATGCTTCTTACAAGTCTCTCTGTAATAATAGTACCAGAAATACAATCCACTGTAGTGCTCGTTCTCTACACTACTAAGGAACTGGCACTTTTAAATGCTTGACGTATTGGCATGGGCATTGATGACAGACACCCTGATGCTCCTCTCTATTCCACCAGTTTTATACCAGCACAATTCAAGCAGTAAAAGATGTACAAGCAGAATATCTCATGCAGCTTTTGGGGTGATTTCTACTGACAAGAACAGATGACACATCTTTCTATAAAACTCCTGGAGAAGATGAGCACCATTATACGCCATTGATATAAACACAACTTACTTATCAGCCATTAAAGAACTGCCTTGACTTTTCCACTTCCTGCCAGTTCTCCAGGTCCTGAGTTACCTGTCTTGATTATACTAAAGGTATGTTGTCAGTCTTGCAGCAGAAACTATTTTTACAGGGTAAATTCCCCTGACCTGATACTAACAGGGAATCTTCATTACCAAAAGTATAAGCCCTACAAACAGTTTCAGTTAACATCAGATTAGTCCCTAAAGCACTCTCTGGGAAAGTAGAAGGCCATAATGGAGGACTGCTGTATGTTTTGAAGCCTGTCCAGTACTCGAATATCGTATGTTGTCTTTCCCTTTTGAGGTCACCACCTAGCGGGAGACTCCAACCTAAGAATGTGAGTACTCTAACTGAAGATAAAGCACTCAGGAACTCTGTTCAACCAGTTTTTTTGTTTCAGGCCCTTCCCACTGAGGTTATCTGAAGATAACCTGGGATGTGACTTTCTAGTTTCTGTGTATTATTAATGAACTGACATGGCATGGCATGAAGTTCTGTGCCAGGCAAGTATTATCTAGGTTGGCATTCATTCAGCTTCTCATTGCAGGCTTGTGGCTTTGCTGTTCAGTGTGACCAGTCCTCAGGGAAAGGGAGACCTTTGGGCTTGGCTGGCCCACATTTCTTATTGCAGATGCTCTTGCAGCACATTGTGAAGTCCAAAGGTCGACCCAAATACACGTGATAGTCTTAAAAAGATTAGTAATTCCAAACCAGCACCATTTCAGCTCAAAGAAGAGATATGGTCTATACACAAATTGCCCAAGAATCCATTTAGCATCTTCCCTCAACTGCAAAAAGATTACTGTTATGTCAGAGTTAGAGTAGGTTGCCCTTAACACATTAATCATGAACTCACTTCAGTTGCTTCTGACCCAGTTGTATCAATTTAATGAGAGAATATAGAGTATTCCTTGTGAAAGTGTACACTTCCTATTCAAGCTGTCTAGCCTATGATGTTTGACATTCAACTTGACTGATGATTATTGCAGCGCTACATGCATGGAAGGGTGTATCAAATGCCTGCTGCTTCCTCCACTTGTGTTTCAGATTGCGGGCACCTGTCATGCCACGGCTTAACAGCGGGAGCAGCAGCCAAGGCAGCTTGTGCAAAAGTCCTGAAATGCCATGTTTTACAAGCTGAAATAGGGTGTGATAACTCCAGGAAGTTGGTTCGTACTTTGGATAGGTGAATAAGAGACGAAGCAAATGCATGGGCAGGAATGAGTGAATTATTTAAGCCAACAGTTCAGAAATGCCAAGCAGAGATGTCAGGTCTCTGGAAAAAGCTGAGCTGGATTGTACTCCTTCATCATCAACAACAACGTGGGTGTTCTGAATGCTACCAAGTCCTGGATTTTGAAATGAAATTTTAGGTCACCACACAAAAAAAGAAAATCTCTCCAAATTCATTTTCACCAACACTTCTGTAATTTAGCAGCTTTACCAGTTGCATAATAAAATGAAACTGGGCATGCTGCCTTACATTGGGCATTTTGGTTTATTTACGTTTTGCATAGGTGCCCAAAGATCATCAGACAATGACTGATGAGAAATTTACACTATCCTTGAAGGTTCTTAAATTATTAAGGGTTCTTGGACAACTGAGGTATTGTCACACGAATGCTGAGAGAGCCAGAAGGTTTTTAACCTTCTTTTCTTAGCTAATGAGATTTGTGTATTCCCACTGTACATGTATTTTTAATTACGTGCAAATACGAGTACTTGGCAATACTTTTAAAACCTGTTCATCAATTTAAAAGAAAAAATATAACAAGAAGAGGAGATGTCAAAGATACAAATTTCAGTGAAATTCATTAAAACAGGCAGAAAAAGACCTAATTAAAATCTACAGGGCAGAAAAGAAAGGGCAAGAGGGAGAAAAAGAATGAGAGACTATAAATGTCTAGCTATGGGCACAGCTTCAGTTGCAGTTCATATCTTTGTAAAAATGAAATTGATCAAACTTAAAACAAAACCCACAGTAAACTAGCCTTCTTTTATTCCAGTGCTTGGGGAGTTACTTGGGGTTTTGGTTTCTTTATGCACTGACATTTTCCTGTGTATTATTCCTTACACATACTACTCCGCTACATATAAAAGGGATTTAAACAATGGGAGGCTGGAATATTTAATGGATAAATTTAGAAGTGAGAGAGGGATTCTGCTGTATCAATTGGACTTCACCATCTCCCTTTCTTTGGCATCCGGAGGAAACTCCATTAAGAAAAGCATGAAAGCATGACAAAGTAAACCACAATTTTTTCCCTACTGAGAGCTTCAGACATACAAATGAGTTCTCGCCAGATAGTAAGTGAGATTGTATCACTTCCAAATAACTGACTCAAAAAAAAAAAAAATACAGGCACCTTGAGAGTCCTCTCAGACTCAAAATTGCAGATATTATTTTGCAGAAGCGAGCTTTCCTTTTGGATTACAAATGTTTGTGCCAAATTTCAGTTTCAAATGCTTTTGCCTGTGTGTGAATATGTGTGAAATTATTAATCCTTGAAAGCAGGGATTCATAATAATGGAGTTATTGACATTTTATTGGCTCTAACATTGCAGATGTGGTACTAAGGACAAGAAATATTCCCACTGTTTGATGAAAGGGGTTCCCAGGAAACACTAGCAGTAATCATTCTTCAAGCAGAAGATGTTTTCTGTCATCTGGTTCTTGACAACTATAAATAAAGGACTTAGTCTGATTTGTATACACTATTTCTATGCTGTAAGACACAGAATGATGTACCACACAGTTTGCAATGAAATCCATACACACAGTGATGAGATTATAAACAAAGTATGTATGCACCACAAATGTTTGTGTTTTAAGCACTGTTGGGAAGCAGAGGTTCACAACTGCACTTGTTGGCCTTGGTTAATGTAAAAACTCAATTTCTTTTGCTGTAGCTAAAGTGTTTCAGGGACAGATGTCTATACACAGGCAGAGGATTAAACCAGTATTTGTTTGCTAGCATAAAAGAACTGTTATTAAAAGATACCAAAGTGAAATGCTACCACTTTTTTTTTTGCTTTTCCTCTGCTATGTCAAACTAAGCTATTTGAAAACAAAAATATAGACAATACAGTGCAGTACTTATCCCTGAGCCTGGAAGATCTCTAAATGAAGGACCAGCATTCCCTTGGAGACCAGGTGAGTTGGAGAGCCTCTGCAGGGTATGGTACTCCTCCTTAAGCTCACAGCCCAGCTCTGGTCTCCTGTTCCTCTGCAACAGCAATGAGTTGGGAGCCCACCAGGAAAGGTGCAGAAGAGGTAATCAGTGAAATCTTCATTATTAGAGGAAGCAAAAACTTTGGAAATATCTTTACTTCGCAGTGCGGTGTGATTCAGTGGGCCCTGAACTAGCACTGGTGCAAGTCAGACAGCCCAGCACCCTCCTCAATGGGGATAACGGCTTAGCCCCACATGGGCAAGGCACCAAACTCAAGCTTCCCTTCCCTTCCCTTCCCTTCCCTTCCCTTCCCTTCCCTTCCCTTCCCTTCCCTTCCCTTCCCTTCCCTTCCCTTCCCTTCCCTTCCCTTCCCTTCCCTTCCCTTCCCTCTTCTTTCAGTCCATTTCATAACCACTTAGGAGGAAAATGATAAACATAAACCACAAAAACCTTGGAGCTACTGAGCAAACAGGTAAAGAAGGTAGCAATCCAACACTCTGCATTTGAACATTTATTTTTCTGTTTTTTTTCTTATTCAAAAAAATACTCTGTGGCCTGAATCAGCGTGGGCTCCCTCTCTATCATCTCTGAGTTCCCAGGAAAGCACTTTCCTCCTCCCTCTTTTCTTGCTGTAGGATCACGGCCATTCAGTCATGTGGAATCCACGGCCTGTGTGGTTGCAACACAAGGCAGAGCAACAGCAGGCAGAGAGTGAAAAATAAAAACTGAGAAAGTTATATCTGCATTAATATATATTAATATATACTATATTAATACATATAATTGCATTAATAAATCTGTAATGAGGTTACATCTTCATAACCATACTTCAGCACTGGAAGACTATGCACATCTTTGAAATGCAGATTTAACTCTCTGGTCATTCCCCTCTGAAAACCTGCACTGCAGACTTGCAGCAACTTCTACAGAAAGAAAGACCTTCACTGCATCATAGCAGTATCTGTTTGCAGGCAAATGACCACATGACCACCAAATCACCGGAAAGCGTGAGTTCCCAGGCTATCTAATGACTATATCAGCATGGATGTGTCATTGCTGTTCTCGCAACGTATCATAGACCCTTGCACAAAGTCATGTGAGAGTGAGTGAGAAATCAGCTGAATCTATTCAGAAGGAATGGGATCATTAATACGAACTCTGTGATAAACTGTTGGTAAAGTCATATGCAGGGTTCTCTGTTTAGATGCTTGTTATTCAACCAAGCCCTAGTAAAGCTGAACTGTCCCCACAGAGCACAATGCAAACAGAAAAACATTTTCCCCATCCTGACAGTGTAGTCCACAATTTAAGCTGATCATATTTTTCAGTTTTTCACAGAACTTCTCCACAATGTGAATAGGGGCAACTAAACTGTTATTAAAATGTGCTAGATGAGGAAACAGAGGCAAGCTGGCCAGAGCTGCTTGGAGATGGCAGCCCCATTGCTTTCTGGCTTCTCCTGAGTCTGCTCAAAGCATGAGAAAGCAAGCAGATAATAACAGATTTCTGGTGAGACAAGGGAAGTACCAGTGAGGGAAGCTCTGTACAGAATTTCAAGCTCACTCAAGGAAGTTTTCTTGGAAAGTAGCTTTCTCTTTGAGAGATATCCAGATAAACCCAGCATTGGCAGGATATGTGGAATCTTACCCACCCATGATGCTGCATTGTAGGCAAAAGGAAACTTTAGTCAGCAAAGGGGAGGGTGGAGAAAAGAAGCATCAGGCTGGCTGTTGCTGGAGCAGTAGATCCAAAGTGACATGACATACTCCTGCTGCCACAAGCCAACCAGTATTGCTTCTGCCCCATCATCCACCTTAGACCATGGTAAATGCTCTTCCTTTCCCTACTGCCAAGGACTTGTTTGCTAATGGACTGCTGACAGATGGGTAAGAACATTTGTTATATTTTTGTCCTTTTCTTTTTTTCTAAAAAAACCAACAAAACAAACGAACAACACCAAAAAAACTCCACCAGCAAAACAAACAAAATCCCCACCAACAAACAGCAACAACAACAACAACAAAACACAACCCTCGGGAAGAAACAAGTACCATCTAATCATCCATTCTTCTGCGGTCTAAGGAAATATGGGCAACCCCCTGTTGACTTGAATAGCTGTTTTCAAAGAGAAAATAAAACAAAAACAAAGAAAACCCCACCAAACAATCAATCAAAACAAACAAACCTACAGTGTCCTGTTGGGTGAAATGCAACAATGCAGCATTAGCCTTTCTTCCAATTTGTGCAAGAAATGCAGTCATGTAACAGCCTTAGGCACATCAAAGCGATGCTCCACGGCTGCTGCTGACCAACAGTAAACAAGGCCACCACAGTTGTAGGGCAAGGACATAAAATCAATATGCATCAGGTTTTAGTGAAAAATCTAGGCTGGAAAGCAAGGCAAATACGTGAACAAAGATATAACTGAGCTGGAGGACTGCACAGTGAATGCATTTCAACCTGTATTTTTCCCTTTTTTAGTGTCCATAATCACAATGGTTTTTCTTCCTAGGCCTTTCACAGGTCTGCCAGAGATGTCCCAGGCAGAAATGCATGTGCCCACATAGGATATTACATACTCATGGGCCTTTACGCATCTTCAGTGTGTTGGACTCACTATGCTTGGGCAGAACATCTGCATAGGATTCGGATTTCCCAGCCGTGACTTCTTTTTCTGCTCAGAAACTCTGTCCAGACAGGATCTGAAAAATACATGTCCATTTGGCCTGAATTTCTAGATGTTCAGCAGTCCAGAAGAAGTGGTATTTCCAATCAGAAAATGAGACAAGACAACAAAACACAGAAACATGACAGCTGTACTTCTTCCAACACAGACAGACTGGATGCATGCTCCCTGGGAAGACTTTTTACTTTATACCTCTGTTTCAATCACTTCTATTACAAACTGGAGTCCGTTATATCAATTCACCTTTGTTTCAGAAAATCTCAGCTCAACTTTGCTTCTAGGCTGCTGCTAATGAGCCCTGACTGGCAGCTGAGGAAATCGGAGTGTGTTGCCTAACTGGAGGGTCTTGGAGAAACAAGAAGTAGCTCCATAACCCAGACAGTGGTTAGTATTCAAGTGTGGGGCTTTTCATACATGTAAGGGATGTCTCAGTGGAGAGAAATAGAGACCAACCTTAAATCCAGAGCACAGATCAAAGAAATGTGTGTTCCTGAAGCGTTCTCTGGAAGAGTAAACCGCACCGCAATAGCAGCAGGTATGTTTGTGGTAGAGCAGATGTTTCCTGGGAGCGTGTATCTATCACTCCACTCAAGCAGAAAGGCAGTCAATACCAATAAGGCAACAAAATCCCCTCCCAGAATAAAAGTTCGAAACGAAAATAGAATACGTGAATGTTTGGGGTTTTTTCTCTCCTGCATTTTCCTGTTCCTTTTTTTCTGATTAGCCACACTAGATCTGTTTGAAGGATTTTTTTTTTTTTTAATTCAATTATGTTTCATGAATGAAAAAACATGTGCAAAATGTGCAAGGTAAGGATACACTAGACAGAAAAATGGCCAAAGCCAGGAGGAGAAAAGTTTCTAAAAGCTAATAGTTTCATAGATTCAGTTGCACTTTGTTTGCTTGTTGTTGTCTGGTACGTAGTAGATTCTGGTAAGAATCCCCAAAACTGATGTTTTTATGGTTTGAAGCACTCTGTATGCTATTTATGTCAGAATCAATAGAACAGTTTATATTAAAAAAAAAAGAAGTGTTGCAGCAGTCAATTCAAACAGCAATTTGTATGCAAGTTAAACTGATCAATCCAATAAAAATGATTGCCAAGCCTCCTGAGCCTTATAGAAATACTTTCAATAAACACGCTTTGAATTTAAAAAAAAAAATAGAGAGAGATATAGCAGCATAGGATTCAAATGGAAAGCAAACCTTTTCTGAATAACTGAGGAAAAAAATTTACACTTTGATTAAAACCTGATTTCATTCAACTATTGATGGAGTATGGATATTTTAGTAAGGACTATTATTTATTTTTCAATCCTGGATTGTTCACTCAGAACCCATTTGTCCATACAGTTATTTCAGGAGGAAGTGTCTAACCCTGGAATAACTTCTCTTCCCAGACTTCAGGAAATAAGGTGCATCTTTGAGCTTGTATTGTGGTATCTTCACAATAAGATATAGAAATACCTGGCCAGAAAAGGAAGATGAGGGGAAAGTATTTCCTTTCACTCAGCACTCCTTTAACTCATTGGTGCTCAGAGTCAGGCTCAGGCCATACTCAGCCTAACACAGATGTGACTGTAAGAAATGTTACTTCTTATGTGTCAGAAAGGGTCTGAAATACCAGTTTAAGAACACAACATTTTCTCTTTAAAAAAAAAATAAAATCTGGAATAGAGACTACAGTGGAAAGCAAAGCACACAGCTGGTGTCCAGCTGAGTCAGCATTAGTAGCAAAAAAAATGGTAGGAAGGAGAGGATGCCTCTTTAGATATGGGCGACATAACTCCTCCTTCCTTCTGACGGTGACACGGACAATTTTATATGACGACTCCCCCATCCAAGTTAAATCATGATGGGTTTTGCTCCAGCTTCAGAGGTTGGTTTATGAGACTGTTGGGTGCGTGGGTGATACAGTGTGTGACCTGCAATGTGTCATTACCTTTGCGTGAAGCGAATGGGCACTTGCCCTGCTGCGTGTATGTCAGTAGCTGATCAAAGGCAAAAGCACTGCTGTTTGATATGCATGTGACATCCATTCTCTCGCTGTAACACTGAGCTGTGTTGTGATGACCTGCTTACACATCACCTCTGGGTAGGTGGGGAATGCTTGCCAGAGGGTTCTTAGGTCACAAGATGAAAGAGTCACTTTTATGCCATGGCCCAAGTTTTTTCCTTACACTGACACATTCAAAGAGGCGTCTGCTGGTTTGCCAGTTAGAAGGAAACCTAACTTGTTAATACTCACTTGTAAAGAAAGTCCTCACTCAGGTTTCTCAGACATAGAAAGTGGGTTTGTAAATGATTTACAGGATATGATCTGATTCAGTGTCTATGGGATTCATTTTTTAAATTACAGTTTCAGTGAATGGACTCCCTTTTCAATCACCTTAAATTTATAAGCTCCTGCGTGAACCTAGATAAAACAGTGTCCTGCTCACTCACCCAAGACATGTGCCCACCCAAACTCTGTTGCCTGTTGGTGAGAAAGGCAGAGTAAACAGGTTACAGAGCTGGTTGTTGTAGGAGCCATTTCTCCCATCCGCTGCCATTCCTCCAGCCTCTGGGGAATCATGACTATTAGCTGTACAATAATTACATCAGTAAGAACAAAACCATAGAACTGAGGCCTCCCCACCATGGTGACAAGCCCAGATGATGGAGACAAAACAAGAAGCATTGCCACTAGTCACCATCAGGCAGACTTAGGCTTGCGTATTTGTGGGGTACATGAAATGAATGACCTTTGGCGTGATACACACTTAGTCATTAGTACACAAAACCTAGTCATTCAGCCTACTGCTTCTCCTACATTAGCAAACTGTTTTCATATTCCAGAAAAGAAGTGTTCTTGTGAAGTCATCCCTCCCAGGCTGCTCTCTTTTCCTGGATTTTAGCCCTTTCAACTTGAGACCAGAACTCCAAATAGCAGCCTGGGGAAAGCAATCATTAGAGACATATTTAATTAACCTCTACCATCCAAACTTGCAGGTACAAGGCTAGTCATTCCTGACATCGAGGTTGCCAGTGACATATGGCAGCATGACATAGATTTGTGTGAAACATGAATAAATGAATACCTAAAATGAGTGAACAAGCCCACAGTGAGAAGTAGGTGAGGTAGCCCGGAAGATGAGATCTTTTGACATTGCAGTACCATTTTCGTGAGCCAGAACAAATTCAAAAGCCTGATAGTGACAATCACAAAAGAGGGATATGCCTTTACTAAAAGTTTTTATTTCCTCCTCTGCTGCTTAGTGATGTATTCCATCAGATTCAAGTCCACTAGAAGGTCAAGGAGGCTGAATAAGACGTCAGCTTCACAAAACTAGTCTGAAGAAACTCCCTCTGATTTTATCTTCCAAAAGACAGAGTTGTTATCGCAAGCCCTCAAAATTTAACTCGTATGTGCAGTAACTCGTGTCAAAGTATTGGCAGTACATGCTTGCTTGATTTCTTATTCTGACCATCCTCAAACTTCCCAGATTTGTCCTGATAATTAATGCTAGTCACATATCTTTCAACAGAATTTTCCATCAGAAAATTGTGCCTTTGAAAAACTCAAATGTCTGTTTTGTGGCATTTTAAACCAGAGAGAAAAACCCTAAAAGTTTCATTTCAACCATGTTAATGCCTTTGTTTTGACCTGCGGGTATATTGCAGATTACTGTTCTCATGCTAGTAATAAATTTAAACATCAAATAAACGCTGCAACTTTATTGAAAGGGATACCCAGTATTTCTGACATAACCTGAAAAGGTATTGTGCCAGTGATTTAAAATTGTAAAGTTTTACCGTGTTTTGGAACGAGAAGAATCACTGGCACAGTACCACGACGTTCCCTAAGGGAATCATTCACATCAACCACAAACACAGATAAAAGTTTCTCAAGAGCAACCTCTATACGTTTTGCTGACCACAGAACACAAGGAGGTAAAATGTCATGCGTTAGCCCTCCTAATGAACAGTTTCAAATTATTGAAAATACTGAAATAGAAAATTCAGATTCAGAATCCTGGATCTTGGGGAGCTGCAGATGGAGAGTTGAGACCCAGCAGCTACTTTATGTTCCACAGACAGTGCTGACATTACAGTGTAGTCATTTGATGTGACAGGGATCATATGGATTCCCAAAAGCAGCTCCTCAGGCTTACAGTCCTTGAGCAGTCGTAAAAATAAGATCTCTCTTGAGACATTTCAAAGATAAGGCTGAAGAGAGAAGGGCCATGTGGTTTACAGCACTCTTGGATAAATCCAAAGTAACCCTCTCCTCCCATGATGCACCAAGACCATTTGTAAAGTATTGGGTTCCGCTCATGACAGCAGACAGAAGTGCTGTGCTAGGGGAGCAAAATAGGAAAAAGCATTTGGAGCTTTGCCACTTGTCCAGAAAACTGATGTTTAAATGAAAATGCACTCTCAAAAGCATCTTTGTAATCGAATTTGATTTTGGTGTTGGATTTCTTAACACACATCCCCAACACCTGCACCCCTACCCCACCAGCTTCTGCCCACCAGGAGGACGGCTGCTCAGGGGGCTGCCCTGCAACAGCCTCTGTCAGAAAGATCATAGACACTTTATTGTAGATTTACATAGCTTTGTCAGTTTGTGCCTTTAAGGCATCTGGTATTTAGTCACACAATCGTACGAAGGAAGCCTATTAGGCTTAATTTCTGCCAAGTTTGGTGCAATTAGTAGAGATGCTCTGGTTTTTAACATCTGTGCAAAGCACGTCCTAGTGTGGCGTTCTCTGTCCTTCTTCCCTCCTTTTCCCACCTCCTCTCCGAGATGTCATCCTCCTCCTCCTCCTCTTTGTTCTCTGGCAGCACCAAGACCCAAAGCAGGTGTTAGCAGGATTCGGCAGTGCTTGGTGGCCCCAGGGGAGCCAGGGTCTCAGGGGTGGCCATGCCATTTGGGCGCTCTGGGCATCGCCCTCCCAGCACGGCTCCTTGCAGGAGCAGGGTGCGGAAGGCAGGGCTGAAGCTTTTGATCTGAGATCAGAGGTGGGGAAGGAAGGAGGCTTCACTTCAGTTCCCTTGCCAGCTGGGGTGGTTAATCTTTACCCGTACCCGCAGCAACAAAAATTGGCATTTACGTAACACCGGTGGTTCACCTTGGAAGCACTTTGCTGGCATGGGCGAAGCCTGTCTCGGCCTTAGGTCAGGGGACACCCCTGTCCCTGGAAGGGAAGCCCCTCACTGCCAGGGTGCAATAAGAAAGGCCCCCTGCTGCCTTTGGGGTGATGGCTCACCCCCTGGTGAGGGGCTGGGGGGGCTTACACTGAGAGTAACACAGTGGTGGGGGTCAGCACCCACCTGCCTAGGTCCTCAACACAAACAAATACTCCTCTAGCCACAAAGGACTAAAAAAGTTTATTTAAAGTGGTCTCAAAACAAATCTTTACCAATTCCCTCCTCTTGTGCTGCATATAAAAGAAGAATCTTGAAGTGTTATTTACTCTGCTATTTTTGGGGGGAAAAAAAAAATCCAAATATTAAGTCCTGGCTTCCTTATTTCCATAGGGTTCCTTGGAGGGCTGGAAAATGTGGGGAGCTGCAGCAGTGCAAGCATCAAGCAGCAAAACCCTGAGCAACGGGAATATATTTCATGTAAAATGCTGCTCATGTTAACATCTCTTCAGCACAAATGCCTGTAAGAACACTCAAGGGACAAACTCTCTTTGTAGAAATTTCAATATCGCTGCCTCTTTCTCTGCAGGCAAGAAAGAATTCCTTTCCAAAATGGGAAGGAAAAGTGTGTGACAGTCTGGATATTTCTAAAGCAGAAAAATAAACAGATAGCATTTTAAATGAAGTACTTAAAATATTTACATTGTTTGGAATGTGGTATATATGATAAATTGGTAAATACACAGAGAATTATCCATCTATATAGAGAACTCTGCCTGTATGTTATGCACAGAAGTGTCTACATAGACAGAGGGGGATATGCAGTGACATGGAAAGCAATGCATTCCGCAAGTGTTAGGGGGCAGTGTGACACACCGGAGGAGGCCGGACTAGAAATCACAATACCTGGGATCAAAAACTTGCTCTGGCACCAAGGTTTGGCATTATCTTGGGGAAAAAAGTACTTTGTCTCTCTGTGTCTCTCTTTTCTCCTCTCTATGCTTAAACTGTATCTCTGAGGACTTTCAGTTACCATGTGTTGGTACAGAGCTTTTCACCGTGGGGATCTCTAGGTGCTGCTGCCATAATCCTCAGCGGTTCAATCCAGTTCTCTTTTTGAGGACTGTCTGTAAATCTGGGAATGCAAATGAGAGAAATACATTCCCTTTAGATCTGACAGCTTCCAGATTGCAAGTCTAACAGTTTCAGTTCCCTCAAGTTTACAAAAGACTGTGCTTTGAAATGTCAAATTTCATACATATTTAGGTAAAAATCTTATTCCTAGGTAAGATTTAGAAACGAGCAGTGTTTGTATCCTTATGGATCACAGGCCTTCCCATTCTGCAACTCTGAACTGAGTAAGTAAAAACTTTTTTAACAAGATCAAAATGAAGTGGTTCCCATGTCAGAACTGTAAAGATGCAGCAGAAAAATACACAGTCCTGGACAGCAGGCTGATTTAATTGAGGCTGGTTTAAAGAACTCAGCTTTTCCATCATGACAGAAGTCTATTCACTTGTGTATTTTTGGAAAATAATTCAGGAAGGTTTCGACACCAATTATTAGCTAGTTAGTATACTTACTTATTTATCATTATAGGGAGAGGAGGGTAGGAGTGTAACTGTGCAGCAAGCTTTTACTAAGGGAGCAGCAGGAACCCACCAGGGTCCCCCATCCTCCCTACTTGACCTGGGCAGGCAGATGAGCTCCAGACTAGCTTTTTGGTGGAAGTGATAATTTTCGCCAGCCTCAACCAGCCGCAAATGGATACAGTGCTCTTCCAATTCTTCCAATGCAATCCTCACAAGAGTGAGCATAAGTGAAGTAGTCCTCCACCAGCTGGGCCAGACCTCTTACCTAAGCAGGAGCAAAGAAGCAGTATGGAGAAGAGGGAAGAGATTGGTATGAATATATGAAAATTTAAGCCCTGGTAATGGTAGGCACATCAAAAGGATTTTAAAGCATGCCTTATAAGTGGGGATATAGCAGATGCTGGGGGACTTTTTAAATTAATTCTTTGTGAATACAAGGAAAGCAAAGATAACAGAGCATTTACACAACTGCATGGTGCCTGTTTATTTTCTCTCTCTTAAAGACAGTTATTTGAATTCTAGTGGTCTGGCTACGGATTTTGTATTATAACTACTTTATAAATTGCTTTGGATATTTAAATTTTATGCTGTGAAAGACAGCAAAGGTAGAATGAAATGTGTTTGTTTGTGTGTGTATATGTATTTTTGATAGGAGAATCAAATGTTTATTATGACTCAGCTGTGATGCTTGTTAGAGCACCCTAGAGTACAAAAAACGTACTGTCTACAGATAGGCAGTTCAGATCTAACAACAGGCAATTCATTCTATGCATTGATTGCTCCTCCGAAAATTTTCTGTGAGAAATACATCTTCTCCACAAAACAAAGAAAAAAAATCCTAGCAATATCTAACTTCAAAACAGCGGTATCACATCCCCAAGTGGAGAATAGCATAGATCAGCTTTTCCAAGATACCTGCAGGGAGGTAAATCGTTGTTTCTACTGGACAGCACTACTCTGCTCATAATGTCATCTGCGTTCACTTTTCAGTTTGGTTGAAACATTTGTATTTCTCTTGGAGCATCTCCTAATGGATTTTCATTCAGAGTAGCTATCACAGCACCAAATAACAAAACCAAAGAAAGAGACAGCGTATGTCCATCTCTATGCACACATATGTATGCATACATATGTTTTGAAATAGCTGAAAATGCCTTAATGTGACAGGGGTTTAGAGTTTAAGAAAACATACATCAAAGGGAGGAATACTACCTAATTTACTAATACAAAGTATATTCATTCTCTAAGGCTGTATATGGTCTTTTATAAAGAAAGAGAGTGTACAGACCCTATATCTTACCCTACGTTATGGTAGTTCATACTCTAAAGAAAAAAAATCACCCAGAACTCCACCCAAATCTCAGGCTAATTCAGAACACTCTACATCCACTCATTAGGTTAAACACATTTTGAACCTTTACAGTAGTTCCTTCCTCTTTACAGTGCTCAGACTGGCTCCCTCCTCTCCCAGGCTCCTACCTCCAAAGGCTGAGCAGCTCTTTCAGCCTTCGCGGCCTTGAACGCATCCATCACCCTCCCGAGCTCTGCTGCTGCCACGAGCAGCTCCCGCACCTGCTTACTGAGGTACAACTGAGAGCAGCCCTCACCAACACAGCTGTATCGCACATGAAATGGACTTAAACACCCAAGGAGGTGTCCATATTCCCATGGGAGCTGAGGAGCCCTGCAGCAAGGCGTGTGGCAGCAGGGGGGGACAGGTCCAACGCGCCCTGGACACCTGAGCAGCTTCCCTTCCACCTCAGGAGAGCACTGAGCCTCAGACCAGGACCTCCTCCGTCAAATTCAGGATCGGCTTCTCGGCAGCTGAGGAAGAAGGAAGGAGTCAAGTACCAGCATGAGAGAGAGAGGGAGCAGACCGGTGCTTTAGGAGGTGGTTACAAGCTTTGGCAAAGAATTAAAACTTTCTGCCAGAAACTCCCCCGTTTGCTGCAGGAGTGCTCCTTCCAGGCCCGGTCCCTCGCCTGCAGGCAAACACACACGTGCTCGTCCTCTCCTCTGCTGGAGGGAGCTCTGCTCAAGGGCAGCTATCAGGATGAGACCTTTGTGGCGACTTTGAGCACACCAGCGCATTGTGGCCGGTCCGTAGTGAACAGAAGGCTGGGCAGTAGGGGTTGGTCACTTGGCCACTAAAGCAAGATAAGACATTTTCACTGTCATCATCCAAATCAAATATTGGGCTCTGTTTCTTCAGATGATCTCTCTGCTACTCCCTCTCTTCATTAGCCGCACAGCAGAGCTCAAGCTAGAAGAAAACAAGGCAGCATGAGAGAGATAAGAAAGTCCTCCTCTTGCTTTTAATCTGCTATTTCAATAACACTTCTCCACTGTCAGCAGCACCATGCTTGGCACAGACAGGGATCCCCCAGGCTGCTCCAAACTGCATAATTGCCTAATTGCACTATAGCCTGGGGCAGATGGAAGAGGCTCCCAAAGTCCTCTGACAGGGAAGGGACTGGTCCGTGCCAGAAGCCAGGACCAGTGTTGAGACGTGGGTAATCTGACCTAATACGAAAGTTAAGTAGTATGTGGAAGAAAGAACTTACCTATGAAGAGAAGTGTATTAAAAAAAAAAAAAAAGAAAAAAAAAAGAAAAACTTTCTTTCAGATTAACTTTTCCAAGAAATGACAGTGTTTACAGTGTTTGTAATAAGCACATCTCAGATGGAGAGGCTGCAGGAGACGTGGTAAGCACATTTGTGATAAATGCTCTCTCTGAAGGGTAGAAGACACCAATCTGCCATCAGAAAGAGCTCTGATAGAGAAAAAATGTGAGAAAAAGTAATGAAATATCTGGGAATAATTCAGTTTTGAAGGGAAAGTGTTGGTAGAGCAAGTGTTCTGTTCCACTTTTATATTTGAATACAGAAGTTTGCAAGCAATTTTTAATGTATTGGACCCCCTACTCTAATGCTGTTACCAGTCAAGCTCAGCTTGTAGGAGCTGGTCAGAAAAAGAAGGTCAGGGATGTCCCAGCTGTGGTAGCTGATTCACCCAACTGAAGCTGACGTAAGAACTAGGCATCCCCTGCACAGACCTTTGATGGTACGTGGAGTATAGAAGACATTCTGACATCAGATCTTTAACAGTGGTCTATCCCAGAGAAGTTTTCCTTCCAATATTTCCTATGCTCACAAGAATGATTTTTTTTTTTAAATCCCCTTGCAGCTGTTAAGCTCTCTCCCATTCTTTTAATTTGAGCAAGTGAATAGTTAGGCAAGAGATGCAGGGCACAGCACAGTACCTGCCAACAGCACTACAAGCACAGTTGAAGAATCAGTCTCCCACAGTGGAAAAGCTGGTTTTGACCCAACTCTTTCAGCATGAGTGTCTTTGTACCACACAGGGCAAAAAAACACAGTGATAAAGTCCTTGCTTAGTGAACAAAATAGCTGGTTTCAGTGTCTCCAGCTCTGTACCTGAGTTTCTTCTGCAACTTTTCCAATGACCCTCTAACATGGCCTTGTGGAAACCACTTCACCATGCTGAGTCTCCGTTCCACACCCCACACTGTGTTTGGACTTCAAGTTCCACCAGGTAGTGAGGAGCTGAATGTATGTACCTGTTAGCCCCCATACGTGCTGGGGAGATGCTAGAGATGTCCCACGGGACTGGTTTGGTGGACATGGCTTAGTCTAATTTCCATTCTCTGTGAACATGGTTAAAACCACTGAATTTTAGGCTCTTACAAGCCTAAAAATGGCTGAAGTTGAGTATCTAGAAATCTGAGCAATTATTTTCCTGTGCATGAAGGAGGACCCAGGGAGCTACAGGTCAGTCAGCCCCGTCCCCATCCTTGGGAAGGCAATGGATCAGCTAATTCTGTACCTCATTTCCAGGCACATGAAGGACAAGAAAGTCATCAGTAGTCAGTATGAATTCACCAAGGGGAAGGCATGGTTGACCATCTCAGGAAACTTTTATGATTAAATGACTTGGCTTGGTAGGTGAGGGGAAAGCAGTGGACACTGTCTGCCTAGACTTCAGTAAGGTGTTTGACACCCTCCCACATAAGATCCTCATAGATAAGCTGATCATGTATCGGCTGGATGAGCAGACAATGAGGTGGATTGAAATCTGCCTGAACAGCCTGGCCCAGAGGGTGGCGGTCAGTGATATGAAGTCTAAGTGGAGGCCAGTAACTAGCAGAGTACCCCAGGGGTCAGTAGAGTCCAGTCCTGCTCAATATCTTCATTAATGACCCGGGTGATGGGGCGGAGCGTACCCTCAGCAAGCTTGCTGGTGACACAAAACGGAGGGAGTGGCTGACAAGCCAGAGGTCATGCTGCCATTCACAGGGACCTTGATAAGCTGGAGAAATGGACTGACGGGAACTTCATGAAGTTTGACATGCTGGGGGGCTGCCCATCTGGAAAGCAGCCTGACAGAAAAGGCCCAGGGGTCCTAGTGGGCAATAAGTGGAACATGACCCAGCAATGCGCCCTTGCAGCAAAGCAGCTAATGGTATCCCGGGCTGCATTAGACAAAGTATCGCCAGCAGGTGGAGGGATGTGATTCTTCTGCTCTCCTCAGCACTGGAGATATTGGAGAGAGTTCAGCAAACTGTCACAACAAAGACATGTAAGGAACTGAAGTGTTTCTTCTGTGAGGAAATTCTGAGAGAGATAAGACTGTTCAACCTGGGGATAAGAAGGTTCTCAAAGGGAGGGTGAAAGAGGACGGAGCCAGGCTATTTTCAGTGTTGCCCAGTGACAGAGCCAAAGGCAACGGGCACAAACTGGAACAGAGGAGGTTCTATCTGAACACAAGAAAACACTTTTTCACGGTGGGGGTGACTGAGCACTTGCACAGGTTGCTCAATGAGGTTGTGGGGCCTCTATTCTAGGAGGTATTCTGGACATGGTCCTAGACAACCTGCTCTAGGTGGCCCTGCTTGAGCAGGAGGCGTTGGACCAGATGACCTCCAGAGATCCTTTCCAACCTCAACCATTCTGTGATTCTGTGACTTGAGCTGCTGGACAGGAGATTCTCAATACTATCTCAGGATTTCATAGGCTTCAGTATTTGGTGTACTCAAACATTGCATATCATTCCTACCATTGGCTTCCAGCTGAGAGTGCCAATGTGACACATCATTTGCAGTAGACAGTTCATTTGATAAAAAATTGTCGTATCTTATTTTGAGCTGCTTAGATCTCCCTTTTGTGCTTTGATATTATAGCTAAGCTGATCTATCAACTAGCTGATCAGAGAGGGGCACTAGCTGCCCGGAGAGGTGGAGACAAGGGTTGTAGGACTCAGCCATATTCAGCCATAACATCCTATGAAAGACCCTGCTCTGACCAATAGATCTGCTCCTCTTGAACATCAAGGTACACCTCAGGCTTCTTGGGCTTAGTCTCTTCCTCACCCTGAAAGCAACAGAGTATGGTAATAAATCATGGTTCTTCTTAAATGTCAGTGATGCATGACACCAAAATATATGCCTGGTATTGAAATAGGGATATCTGGCATTATCCTCTTCCTCTCTTACAGGAACATCACAATTATTAACACTGAGTTTTTAGTATCAGTCCCAGGAACATGCTGAATGAATGCCTCAGTGAGGTGAATGAGTCACTTCACATGTCATGTCTGCCTTGCTTACCTTCATTTCTTGTTTTTGAGGCTTTCCTTCCCAGTCACAGCACCTGGAGCCCTGTCTGTTTGTTAAATGAAAACAGAGTTTCCAAAGATTAAGACAGTAGCTCAGCAGAAAGGAA
Organism: Pampusana beccarii; assembly: GCA_013399365.1. Classification (NCBI taxonomy): domain Eukaryota; kingdom Metazoa; phylum Chordata; class Aves; order Columbiformes; family Columbidae; genus Pampusana; species Pampusana beccarii. The sequence continues at coordinate 507,414 of VWYH01007500.1, forward strand.
CAGCCTTATCAAATTGGCACATATAGGCTATTTCCAAAGTCACTTCCAGTAATTTGCAACTGTTAACGCAGCACCTTGATTCAGTCCAGGAAGTACCAATACTAATGCTAGTCCTTGGAAAAAAATAACAAAAGAGATGAACGATTTACCAGGTCGTATTTTCTCCATTTTAAATCACCTGTTTAAATTCACCAGAGCACTGGCAAGCAGCTTTGTGCATTCAAGCCTTTCTACTGAAGGTCAGAAGAAGTTTATGTACAACTTAAAATACTGAAATTTTAACTTATCAGTTATTATTTTGACTACCATTTTCCATATGTCTACTCTGTTGAGGGAGACTCTCCGTAAGCCTCTGCATCTTGTGTAGAGAAGAAGAGATTAAACTTCCAGGTCCTTTTCTGCTGAGCTGCTTTCCAGCTGAGCAGCCCCCAGTATGTACCAGTGCGTGGGATTGTTCCACTCCAGATGCAGGACTTGCATTTTCCCTTAGTTGCAGTTCATGAGGTTCCTGTCACCCTATTTCCCCAGCCTGTGGAACTCACCTTGGATGGGAGCACAACTACCTGGAGTGTCAACCACGCCTCCCAGTTTTGTATCATCCGCAAGCTTGCTGAAGGTGCACCCTGTCCCAGCATCCAGGTCATTAATGAAGACATTAAACTGCAGCGGTGCCAGTGTTGACCCCTTGGGTACACCACTATTTAGTGGCCTCCAGGTGGACTTTGTAATGCTTATCGTAACTCTTTCAGCTGAGCAGTTCAAGCAGTTTTCAGTCTACCACACTGATCATTTATCTAGCCTGTACTTCATCAGCTTCTCAATGAAGATATATGGGAGACAGTGTGGAAAGCTTTACTAAAGCCCAGTCAAGAAATACCCACAGCTCTCATCTCATCCACCAAGCCAGTCATCATCGCAGGTGGTTATCAGGTTGATCAAACATGACTTCTTCGTAAATCCATGCTGGCTACTTCTGGTGACCTCCTTATTTTTTGCATGTCTGGAGATGTTTTCCAAGATTATTTGCTCCCTCACTTCCTCAGGGATGAAGATGTGGTGGACTGGCCTGTAGTTCCCTAGATCCTGCTTCTTGTTCTTCTTGAAGATAGAAGTGACATTTTCTTTCTTCCAGGCATTCCTCATCACCACGACCTTTCAAGGTTAGTTAGAATGGCCTTGCAAGGACATGAGCCAGCTCCCTCAGCACCCATGAAGAACCCCATGAAGTCCTACAGACTTATGTATGTCTATCCTGCCTAAACATCCCTAGCTTGGTCTTCCTTCATCAAGGGTAAGTCTTCACTGCTTCAGACCTTCCCGCTGGTCTCCGAAACCTACAATTGCTGAAAGCAAATCTTACTAGTAGGCACTGATAAGAAGAAGGTATTGAGTACCCGACCTTTTCTTCAGCCTATCTTTCCTGAACTCTTCTCCATATCCTATCTAGGTAGGGCTGAAAGAGCAGAGGCAGCAAAATGGGTTCAAAATTTACAGGACATGTTAATGAAAAAAAATCACCATGAGCTAGCACATACAGAAATGCTTCTCCCTCCCCATCTGAGGAAGGAAGTGGGTCTCAAATCGTCAAAGGTTTTTTGTGGGATACAGCACCATGTGCACACACTTCCCAAAGCTTACTCTTTGCCCCATCAATGATGGGGTTACTGGGCTACATGGATCTGTACAGACAACTTTCTGCAGGCTCGGACAAATCTGAGTTTGATGCTGAGGCTGTGTGTGCCATTGTCTCTTCTGTTTTTAAGTTGTCTCACATGGTCTTCTCCCTGCTAATCTGCCTGATGGAGAGAAAAGTTGTACTCTTCATCTTGAGTACCTACTGATACCCATATCACAGTCTTATAATGAGACTGCAGAAGAACCAGCACTATCGAGATAACTTTCATACAGATGACGCTGCAGCCATCACAGGTTAAAGCTTGGGGATGTCTGCCAAACCTGCCTAAGTAGGTTTAAAGATTAAGAGACCTAAGAATTATGCAGTTTTACTAAACAATGACCGTGGGCCTGTTTACTAATTGTGATTGATCTTGAAGAACGAAGAGGTGTACTGTGATAGACATCATAGAAAGAGACAGTCATCAACACTGAGCACTTAGAGTGTGAGCTTTAATGATGGAGAGGAAACATCAGATTTTACTTTTGCTTTTTCTCAGACTGCAAACTGAATCTTGGACAGATTGCCTGACTTGTTTAAGACCACAGGTCTGTGGCAGAGCGAGGCCTAAATCCCAATTTCCTAAATCCCATTCAAGTGCTGCAGTCACAGCACAGTGCTGAAGTGTTCTCAGTTTTCAAAACTATTAATGATTTCCAACACTGGCTTCCTGGGAATACAATATGAAGCAAGCTGAAGACACCTGCTTTTCAGAAAACAAATGGCTGGGAAGTCTCAATTTGGACATAGGAAAACTGAGTCACATAAAATTCATAACCGCATTTAAAAATCTTGGACAAAGATCTCTTTCTTCTAGAGCTGCAGACTATTTGGTTTACACTGTATTCAGAGTGGGTTTTTGTGTTTTTCTTGTTTATCTTCTAGGGCCAACTTACGAAAAACAAATGAGAAAAGCTCTTTGGCTTCACATATTCAGAGTGCTCTTACCACTAGTCTATTATCCATAATTGAATACCAAAACAATTGACCATGTTTATTACTAAGGAGAACCTGAAGGCCACAATAAAAACAAGGAACTACAGTATCCCTGACTATGATTGTTAGTTGCCATGGTGATACATTCGGACAGTGAATATACTTAGTCTCTCTTCCCAGCAGCATGTCACAGGGAGAACCACACAGTCCTTATTTGAAGCATCATTCACCAAATTCGGTGACTCTTTTGCTTGAGAAGGTTGAGAGGGCTGGACTGCACATGGTGTGTCAGAAAGTATCTATAAACTGGCTTGCTTGCGTTGGAGTCAAGGAGCTGGGACTGATTCAGTTCCAGAGACTTTCCATGCCCAGTTCCTGTGCAACATTAGCTGGACAAGTTGTGCTGCCTTCCATCACCAGTGTTACCTGTCTATTGGAGAGTCCATCATCTCCTGCTTTCTGTTCACATTGGTACATTCATTCTGCTTTTGGTTCTAGCATCCATACTGTAAGGAAAAGGAGATTTTAATGTAACAGTATAATAACTATTATAAAGCAATACTATAATAGCAATCTGATATATTTCCCCATATGAATCTTCAAAATATTTGATGAAAAATGAGCAGAGGGTACATGGAAGTCTTCATTTTCATTGACCTGCGTGACTGAGACTAGAAACATAATCTGGTAGCTTCTCATATATGCACTCAGAAGAAGCAGAACCAAAATGACAATTCGGCTGGTACAGCTAGGGGCATAAAATAGGCAGTCAGGGATTCAGCTATTTATTTTGTAACAGTTGTTCTGTAGCTTGCATTTGAGCTAAGACTCTCACAGGAGTCTTCAGTCTGTTGCCAATGGGGCCGATTTCCAGTTCTTTGCAGCCATCACATAAGAAAAGAAAAACGTAAGGTAGAAAAACAGAATCAGAAACCAATTCTGGGTCCTTGAGAGGCGTATAGGGCAGCTGATCTGAGAGGTACAGCAAGGACTCTCTGCATGGACTTCTTCCACAAAGGCTCACAGATGGCCATACCCTGAGCCACCTCCTTCACCTGTGGACAAACATACACCCCAGTCAGCTGTGCTCGTCTGAGAAAGTTTCAATCCATCAGCTCTTTATGATGGCCACCTTCTTTCCCCAGCATGAAGGATCACGCGTGCTCCCTCATCTGCTCCATGTGCAGTGTGGGGGCAAGCTTCTGGCATGGGCAGATGTCCTCACGACAAGTCACCAGCAGCAGGGGAAGTGGCTGTGGTGGCAATGGCCGCTCCTCTGCCAGTTATACATCTTCTTCAGGCCTCCCATCTGCAAATCACCTTCGGTCCCACTGGATTTGTGTAAATGCTCTTCCAGATGGTGGTTACAGAGCGTGTGGGTGGGGAGCACCCCAGCAGATCTGACAGCAAGGAGGGGCATGGAGGCAGCAATAGCAGAGCGTAGGCCCTGAATTCACCATTTCTCCCAGCTGCCTGCAGAGCATGTGACTTCAGCCGAAAACGCCCAGGGAAGATACTTTACCCTGCAACATCTTCCACCAGCGTGGCCATTTGTTCAGCAAAGGTCTCTGTCTGCTGCCTTGTGTTTCCCCAAAACAGCCCAGTTACTACCCATTGCCTTGCCTGCCACCTAACACTGCTCACCTTCAGTGAGTAAAATCAGGCAGTGATTTAGTGATACTGGATGCAGGCTGGGGCAGATCCTCCTGTCTTTATTCACTGTGAGTTGTGCCCTAGGCAGTTACAGTCCCAAAGAAATCAATGGGATAATGAATATTAATGAGTGGCAAGTCACAGTGGAAGAATCTGGGAGAACATCTGTCCTTGCCCCAGGAGTGGGAGTTCCTCAGGTCCCTGCCATTGTCACACAGTTAGGGGGCCCTCACAATGCTGTGGAAAGCAAGATTTTGAATATTTACAAGCGGTGTAAAAATTGGCCCCAAAAATCACTTTCTCATCAGTTTCACTAAGCCTTAATTATAATGTAAATTGCAAAATTGGAAGGAATTCAGAGACAAGCAACAAATACAATTAAGGGGATTAGAGGATTGATTTATGAGGAAAGATTAAGAGATGTAAGAATTATGCAGTTTTACTAAATGATGACCGTGGGCCTGATCTTGCAAACTTTTCCCAAAGATGGCTTTCCAAATTGAAGATGAAGCATGCTTTAAAAATACCTACCATGTCCTCCAGTGAGAAATTCTGCAAAACAGTATTCCAAGCTGAGACAGAGGGAAGCGTTAGTTTTCGTCTTGCAGCTAGAAAAAGTAAAAATTCCTAGTGTCAAAGCTCAAAAAGTGATTGCAGTTTTGGGGGTGTTATATATGGGGGGTGGGAAGTATTCACATAAGATAGAAATGTAGGGATATGTGAAGAAATGACCAGCATAACAGGAGTGATAAGGAAGTTATGCTTTTTACTAGGAACACTATTAAATGTATTTATTTGTAACTTTCTAAAAGTAAAGAAGAAGTTTTCAGCCTCTCCCAGAAGTCAACAACCTGAACTGACGAATTGCACCTTTGCATGGGTACTACACAGCTTTTTAATGCTTTTGAGGATGCATTTAAGCTCTAGAAAACATTACAGGGATGCACAGATCTCACAGGACCAAGCATACAAAACTATTCAAATGACAGAAGAAAACAACAACAAAATTGCAGATTGAGCACCGCAAAAGGAAAAGGAGAGATGCAACACCAAGTGTGAAATCATCCTCTTGCTCCACGGCATGTCTGCCTGCTGGAGTACAGGACTCTGCTGCAGCTGAGCCAGCCTCAGAGCAACATGCTGCTCGTGATGGTCCTGCTCACGGTCCTTTTCCTTTACTGGCTTTGGTACCTGGCTGGGGTCTCATGAAAAGCAGACTTTGGGTGCTAAAGTTACAGAAAGCCACTCTTTATTTCTGGTAGAACTACTGGGGGTTTTTGATAGTTTCTTTCTCTAGACTTCTTTTTCATTGCAGGCTTGGACATGTGTTGGTGCTGGCACAGCGGGAACAGTGGTGGGGCTATAGAGCTGACCTGGGGAAGGCAGAGACTGGCAGCACAGCTCTTTCTGGAAGCAGCTAGCTGATGGATTGCCAGCCACATCATAAAACCGCTCTAGTTGTCTGGTAAGTCCTCTAATGGTAGAACATAGACTTCTGGGACTGAAAGTATTCTCTTGACTGTCATGCTTAAAAGGTTTTCTCAGTTCCCTGGAGGCAACCAGTCTGTGAAGAACCAAAATTTTCCATATCTCTGTTCTACTAAACTTTGTAGCATGGAAAAAAGAAGGTGCAGTATATCACTTACCAAAGCATGCTTTCATTACTATTTTAATAGTCACCACAAAATGAAAGAAATAAGATCTCAGAGCAGGCAATGTGCTGCACTATCCATATGTAGAGCATCTTCACTGCTCTACATGCAGGTCATGCAGGCTATAGAGCTCAGAGAGGGTTATTTTTCAGCCTTGTTTTCAGACAAGTGAGGGACAACTCAGCACCTTTGGGTCTCACAAACTATTATCTCTTTCACAGTCTTTGGTGGAAGTGAATGTGTATGCAATCTAATCTTCCATGTGTAGGCTTTAATGAACAGCCATAGTGCATGTATGGAGGGTTGCAAGTGTGGACATGGACGCAGTATAGGAGTAGGAAAACAGTGAAAAAACACCAGTCATTCCAGAGGTTTTAAGTGGCTGTATCCGCCCAACTTGGGTCAAATCAGCATCACTTAATCTCTGCTCCTTCCCCATTCAAGCTGCGCATCCCTAGGTCATTCTAAACTTGCTGTTCTAGACCCCAGTCACTTGCTATCCCAGGGTCACTGTGCATCAGAGCATGAATGGCTGGAGAAAAAAAAGTGTTGAAGGGAACAGTGAACATGCCAAAATATCAATTAAAATCAAGGATCAGGGGACATGTTTTCTTTTTTTCTCCTAACAATAATGTACCAAGTGATCGATGAAGTGGAATCTATGCTCTGCAAACCTTGTCTCTAATATCCTCAGATCATCATCCTTACAACAACATTCACGCAGAAAATAAAAACTCTCTTGCTTTCATTCCACCAGGTTAAATGGAGCTGAATAACCCTACAAGTGAAATAAATAATTTAATTTTAAAATTGAATTTTGGAAAGATTAAAGTCTTTGAGAATATGCCATAATTGGCAATATTTTTCCTGGAGGAAAAAAAGATGAGGTGGTATTTTTTTTTAAGTCAGACTGAAATGCTTTATTTCTGAAAAAACAACCTTCTTTTTATTATATTTTGGAAATATGAAAATGCTCAACTTTTTTTTTTTCCTCAATTAAAAATTAATCTACTATGGTTTAAAGCAAAAAAGTTTTTAAAGTGTCAGATGATTCAGAATCAAAAACAATACATTAATTGATCAAAATGTAGTTTAATGGCTTATTCAGTAGGGAAAAAAAAAAAAAAAAAGCTCAGTCTAAGCCAAATCCCACTCATTTTTTTGCCTGTCTTTCTCCAAAATCTACCACTCATCAGGCTCTTTTCTTGGGTAGCTAATGTCCCTGTTGTGCCAGGCCCTGGCTTGGGCAAATAGTTAATAGATGACACAGTGGCTCTGCAAAACAGGGTGCAAGTAAATAATGTCTCCAACCTGGGCATAGGAACTGGAAAACCTCACAGTACTAGTACCAAAACCAAAGCCGGTCCAGAGAGATTTGTCTCTGTGAGTCCCTGTTGCAATGGGAGATGACGATAGGAAAGGATGCTGACATGATGTGACATCCTCAGAGACATCAATTTGCTGCCCTAAGTGGCCACATCACTGTGCTCACAATGGAGAGAAACAGCATGTGAGAGACACAGACACCATTAAAAAAACAGAGCTGCCCACCTTGGGACCCACCTGCATGAGCTCTGGAGGAGGCAGTTTCCAGAATGGGACCTCAGTAGTTCAACAGATTCAGATTTATACCAGCAAGCAGAGCAGAAACAAACGCCCTGCTTTTTTCAATGGCGCTAGAGAAAAAACAGAACAAAACAAAGCAAAACAAAGCAAAGCAAAGCAAAACAAAACAAAGCAAAACAAAACAAAACAAAACAAAACAAAACAAAACACCACTATCTTTTCCAGAAACCTCACAGCTGCTTATCTGAAGCAGTTCACAACACTGGAAGAAGTGGATAAATATGTCAGGTAATGCTGCAATGTGATTTTTTTTTAAGGTAGGCATGATTTCACTTAGGCAAGCAATGGTAGGGTGAGTCAGCAGATGATTTCGTAAGAGTGCTCAGCAGCTGGCTCGGATGCAGTGGCTGTGAGGGAGGTGAGCAAGGCGGGCTGCCTGGTGGGCTGGGTGGGTGCCAGCCATGACCCCAACCTCACATAAGACACAGCCAAGACAGCGAGTCTCCAAAGTCAACATGGAGAGAAGCAACATCTGAGAGAAACTGCTGGGGGAGGGAAGGCTCTTGAGTCACCATCCCTGGAGGTGTTTAAAAGATGCATAGATGAGGTTCTTAGGGACACGGCTTAGAGGTAAACTTGGCAGTGTTAGGTTGGACTTGATGATCTTGAAGGTCTTTTCCAAGCAAAATGATTCTATGATTCTGTAATTCTATGAAAGAAGCAAACATCATGGGAAAAAGCCTTTGTAAGTCAGGGTAGGTTCCCAGATGGTCTCTATGCTTCCTCCCATGGCTGCTCCCTCTTGGTTCTCCTCTGACTTCCACAAAACATCCTCTTAAGGAGGAGGAAGAAGAGGTAGAGAAGTAGGAAGGCTCCGGGTAGCCTAGGAGCTGCTGCCAGACTTTGCAGATCCATTTTCGCATAAGCCTGGGTGGAGGAGGACCCCCACCCCTTACCTCACAAAACAAGAGTGATTGTCTGCTGGTGCCAGCGTTTTGCCACCCACTGCAGCACCTGGGTTGGAGTCAGCTACTCCATAGCTACACGGGAGCCACAGCAACGCAGCCATGGCCAGTCCCCCTGTGGTGTCGAGATGGCCTCTCTCCAGCCACATGCAGGATGTCCACCCAGGAGCCTGGTGGAGATGCAGGGCATGGTGCTACAAGATGTGGAAAGTAAACAGAAAACACCAAAGAGCTCACATGGGGTTGGAGAGGAGCAGGTTGTCTTTACAGTAGTACCCAAATGAGGGGGTGTCGGTGTCCCTCCTCGCCTTTGTGGTTGGGGAGGTCAGGGCTTCCTCCCTTTACCCTCATGCTGCACGAGGAGAAAGCAGGAAAAGCCAGGGAGAAGCCATCAGGGGATTTTGTTACAGGTACCAGCACACGATACTTATGCAAACCTCAAAGGACTCATAAGGAAAGAAAACATCCTCCATGTTAGAAAAGGAAGTAGTGAATTAGGGGCAGGGAGCAAGGGAAAAAATGGAAGAAGCATCAAGAAAGCATGGATTTGTTCACAACATTTGTTTTGTGACGGTTTCTTTTTTTTTTTTTCTTTTCAATCAACTATCATTTTTATTGCAATCAATGCTTTCAAGTAAATTTTGCTTCGTGAACTCCAGTAGGCTCTGAAGTCCTAGTCTGATATTCCTTTTCTGCTTGATATTTGCTTTGGTTATTACTGCACAGGTTCACACTCACCATTACATTACCTTCTTTTTTCTTCTTCTTTTTTTTTTTTTTTTTTTTTTGTTTTTTTCTCCTCATTTTCTCATTCCCCTTTTCTTTTCCTTTTTTTTTTTTTTTTTTTTTTTTTTTTTTTTTTTCCAAATTCCTTGCAAGAAATTCATAATCAGCTTCCCTGAAAAACTCTGTAGTTCAAGAGTGCCATCTTGAGGTTCATTATATTTAAGAACTAGCACGTTGACTGAACTACTAGTATTCAGGGAATTACTAGTGAGCTTGAAGACCTAGAATGTTTAAAGTAGTGTTTCAAAAAGGCGTGAACATACATATAGAGAAGCGATTCATCTCTGCTGTGTATTATCTGGAGTTAAGAGATCTAGCTAACAGAAATGTTACTCCCTGTCAAGATTTTCAAAAGCGAATAATAATAGTGAGTGCTCTGCTTGGGGATATTCTATTTGAAATGCCTTAGAAGATACCTGGTGTTTGGACTCTGCTCAGTTCCAGCCATCTGAAAATCAATGAACTTTCAAAATATTTTAAGCCAGGCACCCAAAATGACTAATTATGATTTTTAAGATTTTTGTTTGTTTGTTTTGTCCATAAGATACAGGTTTATTTGTATCCTTAAGTTAAAGTCAGAGGCAAAATAAAACTATGACTTTTAAAAATCTACATGGGGTATATACTGCTTTATATATTCCCATGTTTTAAAAGAGAGACTTTCATGATTCGAGGTACAAGTTTAGGAGGTACTATGAAATCATTTTCCTTCTACAGCATTGTCCAGACACTAGTAATTTATCACTGCGGGAGAGCAAATGAGTGGATTGATATGACAAATCATGCATAGGTTGAGAATTTACCATTGAAAGCAGCATGTTGCTTTTCATTCTTCCTGCTGCAACTGCCAGGTGGCTTTTGGCTTGGGAAAAGGATGTGTGCCAACACGTTCACAATAAAGTGCATTGAGGATGAGGCGCCACAGGAAACCAGAGACCCTGAAAAATATGCATTGTTAGCACCACAAGCAACCTGTGTTTCCTTGTGATGTTTTTCATTTTGGAGCTGAGAAAAAAAGTAAATGTTTCTGAAACCATTGCCCATGAGGTATATTCCCCAGTTATCACCACTACCCAAATTGCACAAGTATGCTTCATTCTTTTTTACAAGAATTTTAGATTGTATTAGATGGGAAGTCCTAAAACTATAAATTTGACTGAAGTCTGGAAGGAAAGCAATCTACCTCCAGCTCTGTAACAGTCAATCTAAAGGAAGAAGTCCTGTTTGTTTTCCAGTGCAGCAGCAAACTGCAGCAGAAGGTAATTTTACCCTAAGCATTTAGTACAGCAACGACACCTCACAAAAGAAATCCAGTCTCATCTCTGACCATCTTTAAACTATCAGGGACTGAGTCGTGTCCTGGTCTGAAAGGAGGAGTGGCTAAGAAACTAATATCCCTTCCACAGTGAAGAAAACCATGAATTTTAATTATTTTTCTTGCTTTGAAGTCCAAAATACCTTGCCGATAAATCGCAGCTGTATGTCAGATTTTCCGAAATGGATGGGAGCAGCCCATGGCATCCTATGGACCACGGTTCCCACACAGACCTGCATCCTGCCAGCCAACCACAGCAATGCTGGGATCGCTCGGACTGAAAGAGATTTATGGTGGCCTTGAGGAATAACGTGCTACTGAGCATGAAAGAAGTGGCAGAGTCTGTCTCTGAGTAAGTAGGAGATCGCTGAGACTGAGCTGTGAGCTGGTTCACTTGGAAACTATTGCTTGGGTATGAGCCAGGCATCTATTTTGGGTCCCTCCATAGGCAGAAGCTGCCTGCAGTCAAGCTGGACTCCTTTCTAGGACAGGCCAAAATGTTGCCCTGTATGCTGGAAGGGCAAAGAGCAGGAATAGTGCAATAGATAAAAATAAATTTAAATTTAGTTGCCTCTTAGCTCTAGGGACACTGAAATAATTTTAAGCTTGCTACTCTAATTTTTATGATCAATTCGCAGTGACAATTGGGAAGCCAATCAAAAGGCTCGAGAAGATTTGCACAAAAATTAATTCCACAGTTTGAGAGCTACTGAAAGGTTTTGAATATGGAAGTTTCAAAAAGTATTTAGCTAAATGTTATCTTTACAATTACCAAATAGGGATGAACTTTGTGTATATCTTTGCAAAAAAATCATGTTCTATACTTTGACCTAATCTCTTAATATCCTTTCAAATGTTTCATAAAATTTCCATTAAACATTGCATTACTAAGTTTTATTTGAAGTTTTTTGGTTTTGAATTACTGAGGTGTATCATGAGATGTCTTACACAGGCTGTAAAAGGACATTTTGTCCTGTCGTGTCTTTACGTTGTATTCTAAACAAAGATTTTTACCTGTGTCAGTATAAAATCTAAATATTCTGGAAAACTGTAGTTTTTGGTGCCTTAAAATTGCTATTGATATTTCTCCTACCAGGCCTCTTATTCTATATTTTTATAAGATGGCCCTAGTACTTGCCTTTCATACTTATGCCTTTCTGCAAACTTGACTGATTATTATAACTCAAAAATAATTTGTGCTACCTTATAAAATAAATAATGTATTTAAAATTTTAAACCTTTTTTCTGCCAGACTTAAAACACTTTATTTCATTAAGAGATGAATGAATAAAAGAGAAAAAATATTTGCATTGCGACTGTATTCAAAAGAACAGAACCTGAGGAATAAGGTCCTTCCCCAGATACAAAGTAACTGGCAAGGACGAAAAGCAAAGAAAAGGGAGAAAAAAAGGTGCTGGGAGGAATTCAGAGGGGAGCTTCAATAGTTGTGTACTGGAGAGAAATCCAAAACCAGACAGCAAAGCTGCTGGTCAGAAATTGCAGAATTAGAGGTTTAATGCCACTGTAGGGGAAAGCAGCTCTGTAAGTCCGGAGAGAGGCCTTCTCTTGCTGAGGAGCCCTTGCGTCTGTGGGCCTGCCGGGGTGTCCCCTTCCTCACTGAAGTGTCTTCTGCAGCTTGATGCTCCCCAGCTGGGCTGAGCGCTCTCCTCGGCTGTGTGACAGAGGCAGCATCTCGGCACTCGGGTCCTTGGTGGCATCTGCTGGGTACCCAAAGCAAGTTATGCAGGGACCAAGGGCTGCCCAAGGACTGACTTCTGACAGCAAGCAGGGTGGCATTCCCAGCTCATGTTCAAGAATGAGACCACGTATGTCAGGAGAAAATAATTTTATTGGAAGGAGGAGAGCAGCTCATCTGTCTTGAGTTAAGCCACTGCTGTAATGATTTGGAATGGTAAATACAGCAACATTGCCTGGATACAGATGTGAGGTAAGAAAACCATTAGCATTTCCATAAGATACTTCTGCAAGGAGCACACAAATAACTTTTTAATTCCTGCATGTATGAGAAATATTTCCAGGAGAATTTAAATAGAATCACTTGCTTGAGAGCAAAGTGCTGAAGCTCATGCAATGAGAACAGAATTTAGAAACTAACAATAAAAGGAGACTACTGTTTAAAAACACTCTATCCATGCACTGGGAAATACACAGTGCAGCATCAGTGCTGCCATCAGCAAATGCTAACTGCAGATTCTGAACTGCTGTGTATAACTCTGTGATAAGCTTATGCACATATTTCTTTGCACTGAGCAAAGAAACCTTAGAGTAGGACCTACAAAAGGAGTAGGACCTACAAAAGGAGTAGGACCTACAAAAGGAGTAGGACCTGAAAGAATTGTCCTTGAAAAAAGTATGAAAAAATAAAGCCCTGTAGAATCTGCATGTAATCTTCTTACCTTCATGCATTTTTGATCCAATTGCAAAGCAAGATGCCAAGTTCATTTGCCAACAAGCTGAAGGTCTAGAGCTAGAGAAAGCTGGAGCTGAATTTAAGAAAGGAGACCCAGCCAACCTCATGAGCAAATACGTGCGAAAATCACTACAGAGAAAGCATGAGAGTGTGTGTGCACATGCAAAATCTTGCCATGTGAATGATGGTACATTTAAATACATCTATGCTACCTTGCAGCTGAAGGGATGGTTGTTCTAGAGTCAGTCCTAAAAGCATGTAGACAAATAGGAGCTTGCAAGTGTGTGCAGGATGTGAATTCCTCATGGTGTGAGGAGACACGATGAGAGTTATGTTCACCTACATTAGACATCAGCCAAGCCAGCACTACCCAGTATACAAAGCCAACAATATAAATTCAACATAGATTAAACTAAAAGGCCCGATTGTAAAGCTGCCAATATAAAGAGGAAAAAAAAAAAAATTAAATGCTTGTTTCTGTGTGCAACATCAGCTGCCTTGAGGGGATCCAGGGTTTCTAAGTAAAAACAACAGCTATCCAACTACATCTCATGTAGCAAGGCAGATGCCTTCTCAAGGGGGGCACTTTGCACCAAATCATATTGCAACTGAGGTGATGGGGGTGATGGCCATGAACAAGGGGGCAGAAGGGATAAAACTGTATAGAGAGCTGTGATTGCCATTTTTCTTTGCTTATTTTTTATCTTATTGCATGGCAAGAGGTTAAGACTACCTGTTAAAAACCTGAAGATCCAGTTGGGAGCAAGGCCATAACCAAGATGTCTGTGGCTGCTGATATTCCTAAAGCAGAGTCATTGAGACTTTTTCAGGAATGGTTTTGACAGTGTTAAAAGATGGGAGGTAGAGGAATTTTGCTGAACTCTTCTTCTATCACTGCTAACATCCATGCGGCTAACAGTAATTGTAGGAAATTAGTGCAATAAAGCAGCTGCAAACATAGGCATAGCCTCAAGCTATCAAAGTAACTTCTGAGCATTATTCTTCTCCGGAGAGGAATGCCCAGTCTCCCAGGAAACCAAGTTTGGCTGCATGCTCCTCTTGCTTTTCATGTAACGTGTCAATACTGATTTATAATTGTATTTTCTTCACATAGAGTCAGAATACACACTAACTCCTGACTACAGCTTCTTCTTTTTAAAGTCAATGGAAACACAAGTTTCAATTTCCCTCATTTCTGATTCATGATTAAGATACATCTCCTCCACGATGGCTCATATGCTGTCACTTTTGAACTGAAGAGCACTAGGGAACTTCAAACTTTGAAATTAATTACAGGAATAAAGCCTTCTTTGCGTATTTGCTAATTATGCCTTTCTTTGTTAATGCCAAATAATGCCTTTAGCATCTTCATAGAAAAATAAAGTCTCATTGACCCTGCACTGTGATTATGGCGCTTTCATCTCCCATCTGTGCTGTGAAATCTATAGGCCTTCTATTTCCAATGCAAAAACCTCCAGAATTAAAAAGATAAAAAAGCTGTACAGGTACATGATGTGAGCCATACACAAGGCAAACTTATCCAGTCATGGATGAAGGAGGAAAAAGAAAAAGGTGATACGCCTTTTATTCTGTAATTGTCCCTATGGTCTCATCTCACGAACAAATTAGACCTACAATTAACCTAAAAGTTTTGCAAATGCTGAGAAAATTTGCAGACACTAAGAGTCCATTGGTGAGATTTCTGGATGAAGGGTCACATCCCAGTCAAGGGTGAGATTCGGAGCAAAGCAATCACGCTGCTTCCCCGGTCACATCTGCTTTTTGTTAACACTTGCCTCAGTTGCAGAGGGGACCCTCGCAGGGCAAGCTGTCGTGCACGTCTGCTCTGTCTTGCCCCAGAAACACTTGCATCAAGAAGCAGAAGAGAAAGGAGGGTCCTGGAGGTGAAGGGTCTTGACCAGAGATGGGTGATGACCTGTGACCAGAGCCTGGAGGGAAGGCTGGTTGCTCAACCACAGGAACCAGCTCGGGAGTATCCTTGGGTGCCAGTCCCAGCAGGTGGCAGAGGGCGAATGCAGCTCAGCCCTTATGCTCGACTCAACCCGCAGCAGCCCCATGTCCTGCTTGTCCACTCCTCCCTGCCCAACATCAGGTACCAGCAGGGCTGAGTGTGATCACCTTCCTACACGTAATTCAGTCACCATCCAACACCAGCAGGTGCCTCTGGGAAGAGGTTTTCCTGTACAGGCAGTTTGGCCAGAGCCATGGGGAGAAAGAAACCTATCACTGGTGGCGCCCTGCGTTACTGATGAGATGATACTCCCTCGTGATGGGAGAGGCCTCTGCTCTGGGAATGGTCACTTTACAGGAAAAGAAGAGGTCAACCTCTATTTGCTTTGGATGTTTCTAACCCTCCTGCCACACTGTGCTCTGTGTCCTCTGCTGCAGCATCCTGGGGACAGCACTGAGGCAGGGGCAGCAGCACGGCCCGGCAGGCTGGCAGAGCAGGGTGCACAGGGCAGGGCTGTTGTAGAATTGTAGAATCATAGAGTAGTTTGGGTTGGAAGGGACCTTTGAAGCGTGGTCATCTGTCGGCACGCTCAGGAGTGCCTGGTGCAGGAAAGTTGCCATGGCAGTGTTATGAGACTCACAGAAAAATGCAGGTGTGTAATTTTTGCTGCAAGGACCTCATGTCAGACCTTGCTTTTTTTTTTTTTTTTGGTTTTGGCTCCACAGCTTGCTGTTCTTGTAGTTTGTTCTCATGATCCCTCGAGCCGCGCTATGGTGCCATGAGCTGTTCGCCCAAGAGCTGGCAAAGAGCTCCTGTTTGGCTCCCTGTGTGATTTAACCATTGCAAGTCAAGGAGCATGACATTTATGCAGGTTAGTGACCTGGAGGCCTGGAAGCACTGAAGTGAGGCTGAAGGATGATGAAGTGTTGCGTAGTGGAGAGTCAAAAAGGTACATTGAAAGTTTCATTACAAACACCTGGGGCACAGTGGCTCTCTCAGCCTCCCCTTAAATTGTGTGAACTGGCGTTACGTTGCTTCCCTGATATTTTTTTTTTTCACTCCAGCAGAGACTAAAGCTTTTCCAGAGGAAATATTAGTGAAATGCCATGGAGGATTATAGGTAACACAGCACTGGGGTTCTCCCTTCAAGCAGGACCCCAACAGCTCAAAAACAGCTTCGAAGCAATCAGACCACAGCAGCAACAGCAGAAATAAAAGTCTGATAAAGCAACCAGAGCAAGTTCTTGAATTTTAAGACATTGTGGGCAGAAAAAAAGAAAAAAAACGAAAGAAAAAAAACCCACAAAACAAACAAGCAATAAACAAACAAACAAAACCCCACAACGTGTTTTAAGAGGTTCCTTACACAAAAATTCCACTTTTTTTTTCAGTTTCTTGAAGGTCTTCATGTTTCTTGGACTTCTTCAAAGAAGATCAACAAAACCAGTCAGAAAATGCGCTCATTCCTTACAATACCTTAAATTAACAACTCTGAGGCCCCAGTTCAGGCCTGATCCACTTCTTTAAAATTGGGTTGGCCTGCACTCTTCATTTATTTATTCCCTCAGCAGCCCGAGGGAATATACTTAGTGTGTGAAGTGAAGCACGTGCCTTTGCAAGAGCAGATTTTCAGTCACTAAATGGAAAAATGTAATACTGCAATTGAAGAAATGTCTCATTGGAATTGCATTTATTTCCCCACAAATGCCAGCCAAGATTTTTTTTTAAACATATACCAACATATACCAACACTTTTGACTTCCAGTGCTGCTACCAAAAAAGGGCCTGCAAATGACCTCTGATATGATCCATTGTCTTAGGGTGTTTTGGCTGCCCATTAAAGAGATGCCTGAGGAGCACATAAGCAAAGCAGTTGTGGGGGAAGAGAGAGGTGGAGGATATCTGGGAACAATCCCAATTTAGGAGCAACTCAAAGAACAATGGGGCCAAGGATGAGAATCTCATGTCTGTCCTTACACTACGTCCCACCAAAAAACACTCTTCCCTGGAGACAGTTCCACCACTGCAAGAGCTAAGGATCAAAAGCCAACCTCCACACTTGAAATAAATTTCTATTAAAGTTAGTTTTAATAAAATGAGCTTCAAATGAAATTTCAGTTCTTGAAATGATAGCATGGTTCTTTTTGGTTGGATTCTGTTCGTATTTCCCTGCTTCTGCATCCAAATTTTGCTATAAGCAATAGGTTATGGTCAACTCCTTTCATCTAGGTGAAATTTTGCCTTCCTGGATTAGGAAAAAAAAAGAAAGCAGGATGTTTGCTGTAAAACAGTGTTAGGAATTCCCCCAGCTAATCCTCCTTTGCCTCTCTCTCCAAACTTAGAGACACAAAGCATTGCTTTTGGAACGGGGGTAGTTTGCATATTGTAACTCTGAGAACAGCAGGGCTCGTTCTGAACTCTTGGAGGCAAAGATAGTCCAAGGAGGCAGCTGCATGGCTCTATTGCAAGGAGCTCTTAGCTTGGCCTCTTACAGACTCCTGTGACTATCCAAGCCAAGAGAAAAATGTATTTTATTTACTGCATGGATGAAAGTTACACAATGTTCCTAAAGATCAGTAGCTGCCCCATGAATTCACTCTCACAGAGTTCAACAAGCAGTCAGCAGCTGAAAGAGCCTCTGAAAGTTTTCACTCAGTTTCTGGCTGCTTCCCCTCACCAGCTATCTTCTGACTGAGGTTAAATAAGGACAAGCCTTTAAAACTCTAGTATTTTAAAACAAGTTACCTTATTTTTTGCTGATTTGGCATCTGTTTCCATGGAAACAGAAGCAAGAAGTAGAAGCCAGCAGCTGAAGTTGGCTACACTACTGCTCTTGGCTTGTTCTACTTCCATTTCCATGGAAACTGATGTAAGATCAGTGCAAACAAGGCAAAGTTTGCTTGCTTTTTTTTTTTTTTTTTTTTTAATTAACTCTTTCTTGATTTTCCACTTCCCAATTCATTTGGTGCCAGAACTGCAGGTACAAAGTCACTGGAAATGCAAGGAGGAGCAGCCCACATACTTTCATGAATCTGTCCACGTGTATCTGTAACCTCATCTAGGTGTCCTGCTTCGGCAGGGGGATTGGACTAGATGATCTTTTGAGGTCCCTTCCAATCCCTAACATTCTGTGATTCTGTGATTCTGTGATTCTGTATGTGTGTGTGTGTGTGTGTGTGCACTCCACTTTCTAACAAGGATCTCCGGAGTAGTCACTGATTTTCTTTAAGGATGCTAAAAATCACAAGAAAACAATTAATGTACCATGGGAAACAGCAGCTGGTTATGTCCCCGTGTTGACAGGACACCTTTCTGCTACGGGTTTGTGATCTGCTGCAAACAGATATCCAGGATGAAGGAGCACGCTGTGCCCTGGTACCCCCTGCCCATGTGTCTCCCAAAGCTTTCCTCTCTGCAAGGGGCTCCACAAACTCAGCTCTGCCACCGTTTCCCAGCTCATATAAAGGCTGTTGTGTTGTGTGGCTGTTTCAGAGGGAAAATGGAAAGTGGGAAAGCAGAGGTGGGAGTAGAAAAAGCAGCAGTGGAAAGAAAAAGAAGTGCATGATACAAGAGTGGCTGACATGCAGGATTGTCACCCATGGAGGTTAAAGACAGAAGTAACAAACTGGCCATGGAGCAAAGCAACTGAACGAGAAAAAATGGCACCTTCTTGTTAATTGCTTTCTAGGAGTTTTCTAGAGTGTTTCTCCTCTGAAGCCACGTGTGGTTCCCATTTTGGTTATGAAACCATAGAAACTCAGATTTTAACATACTTTTTTTTTTCTCCTAATATGGCAATGTGCTGAAGCACATGCCACAAGCCTTTAAAGGAGCCTGGTAACATCTGCAATTTAAAGTGGATCCGAAGCATTGCAGGCCATGTTACAGAGTTTGTACATGCTGGGGTTGACCACTGCTCGTGGAGCACGAACTATTCAGTATTTCCTTGAGTTCATTACTGAAACTGAACCAAGATTAAGTCATGTTCAGGGAGTTGATTCACTTACCCTGCTTCATTAACAGGGATATTGATGCCTATCCTAGAAGATCTGGATCCAGACATGAAAACCTCAATGTGATAAAGCATTGAATCATGTAGCTGAGTCCCTCACAAACCCAAACAAATATAATTTATGTATACGCTCAACTGTCCCACAGTGTCGGACCCCAGACACCGATGTTTACATGTAGAAAAGGCTTTTCAGATTGTAACAATCTGCTTAGATCCAGGGGGCTTTGGAGGAGTGTCTTTCATTCAATTGCTCTTATAAAATGCAAGGAGGATGCTGGTGGGAGAAATTGGCTAAAGAGAAGGGAGGTGGCCTAGGTCATACATCTAGTTACCAAAACATTAAAATACCAGAAGAGAAGCCAGGGTTTTAAGAGAGAGATTTTAAAAGTACAGATAAACTGAGCGACTACATGTCATGTCTTGATTAATTTCTCTTTCCAACTAATACAGATAAGGCCAGATTTTAAGAACATGTTTATGTTTGCTCTACACACAACAGGACCAGGTCTGTATCAGCTGTGATCCCACCTGAACAGGAATACAAAAAATTGTTAATGCATGTGGAAAAGGTGTCCCCAATATTGTCACCAGCAAATGTCAGTTGCATGATGCCAAGAACATTTAAGACCATAGGGTTGTATCCTTTGGTACGTGGAAAATAAAAGGTCACTGCCTAATGTGCACTGGTAGTGTTAAAATTCATATTTGAATTCCCTAGTCGTAGCACTCGATATTGGTCAAGACCATTCTTAAATTTAGTCGAGACAGTTTTCCCATCTTTCTCACATACTACCTAACCTCTCATTGCATCCAGACATCTGGAATGATACAGCTGATGAAAAATATGGATTACCATACTCCCACTCAAAAATATTTAACCAGAGATGCCAACCTGATGGACAGAAACCAAATCAGACCAAACAATTGGTATCTAGAAAGAAATACAAGGTTTGAAAAAGATAGTAGTCTGCCACTGCATCAAACATCTGTCATGTTTTATTCTTTCAGGACATATATTTTAAAAGTTTTCCTTTACTAGGTGATTAGGTCACAAGGAAGCTTTTCATACCCATATTTTAAATGTGTTTCAATTTGGTCTTGGAAACAAGACTGATATTTTAACAGCTCCGGTTCATTAGCCAGCCCATTCCAAGAGTGTCTCCCTGCCATACCATTTTTATTGTAGATGATGCTGTTTTGTCCTGCTTCTGCCTCACAGAGGAATTTGATAGAAAACCTGAAGTTACAACACCAAAAAATCTGCACTATTTTTAATCCTTTTAACTGCTGGGACACAGAATCAATAGTACATCCAAGAAAAATACTGTGGGTAGGTCTTTCCCATCCAGAAAATTGTATGATGTCGAAATATTTCTTGTTTTCTATAGAAAGAGGATCTTATTTGTTTATTTATTTATTTGTGTATTTAGCTTGAGGACGGATGGTTTGTTTCTTTGATGCAGTATCGTCAAAGAATATTACAAAGCACATGCAGCTTCAAATACAGTCACATGGACTTGGACTCCACGTAAGGAGCTGCTTTGCTGAATGGCAGTTCCAGGAGCACTGCTGCTTGTGTTTGCAAGGCCACCGCTGATGGAGGACAAGTGCTCCTGGACAAGGAGCTTCTTTCCCTTTCCAGACAGCTCCTCCTCGCCTCTTCCCTGCGTGCTTTGTGCAGGGAGTGCCCAGCACACCCTGATCTGGCGTGCAGCCAGTTTTCTTTTCGCTGTCATTTTCCCTTAGGCTCATGACCCCTCTATCTCACTTTCTGTCTGTGGACACTGAGGCACCGAAATCCAGGATCCTCATCCACGCTATTCGCTGCTTGGCACAATCTCCCACAAATGCTGCAAACAACACAGTAGCTGATAGCATTTGCTGGCCTTTTGTACTGACATTTCAGCCTCTCGCAAACTGGAACTGGCCTTATCTGTTGGCCACAGTGCCTGAGGCTTTTCTTCTAACTGGCTTTTTCTTCTTCCAGCTGCCTAGCAGTTTTCAGAGGCAGAGATTTCTGAACAGCAGGTTTCCTCTTCTGCAGCAGAAGAACATAGTCAGGGACAATATAAAAATACCACAGACAGGGAACAGCAACTGGTTTTTTTATATTATTAATAGAGCAGATTATTGATGATTCTGATTAATTATATCCAGACTTATCAACAATAGGAATTATTTCCCGGTGAGGCAAAAAAAATTTTTTGTTTGTGTTTTGGTCTTTTCACTGATTCGAAATGTAGAAAAATACGTACAAACAGACACACGTTGAATTTTCTCATAGTGAATTGAAGTGCAAACATGCCGTACTAGCTCAGCTGGGGTGTTTGACACCACCCACACCTCAGTGGCCCTTTTTCTGTCTCTATTTGTAGTCTGGGCAGTGGGTTTTCTTTCCTTTCTTGTTTCTCCTCCTCTCCCTTTCTCTTTCATCTCTCAGCAGAAGAAAAAGCAAAAGGAACGGGGTGGGGAGAATAAGAGTGTATAACAGAAATTGTCCCATTACAAATCCAACTGGAACAAAAATTTTCTGTTGCAGATCCCTTCAAAACAGATGTTTCTTTCATAACCGTGCAATAAGGAGGAAAACGCACAAAAAAGGAAGTGATCGCATCCTCCCAAATGTTATGAGTTTTGTGGCATTCAAAAAGACAGATTTTTCGTTCTGAAAGAATTGAAAATGTGTCAAGGCTCTCTAGCTGTTAATCCACACATCCAGCCTGAACTGGGATTGAAGTGATAAGCAGCTCGATATCAAGTCCGCACTGGTTACTTGGCAATAGCTTAATGATTATCTTGGATGTGTTTAATGAAAAATACTATTAAGAATAATCATGTTGCACCACACCCTGAGCTGACTTCCACCTTGTCCTGAGAAGCCGCTCTGTGCAGCAGCCAAGCTCTTATCCAGGCCCTGCAGGAAGTGAGACCCAGGCAGGGCCCACTGAGGAGCTCAGGAAGAGCAGGAACCTCTCCTCTTCCACCAAAAGTTTGATTTTTCCTGTATTTTGTTTCTTTTCCGCATGTGGCAGTGAGATGCAACACCTCCCGAAATGCACTAGGCAATACTCTGTTCCTCAGCAACCCCATACTTGCTGAGACGGCTCTTTTGCAGCAGTAAAACTGACTTGAAGAGAAAAATGAGGTGACGTGACCCCCAAAACCTGCCAAAGCAGCAAAGTCCCTATGAGCAGATGCAGGTCAGTAGCAGTGAGGACCCTGGTAGCAACATTGGCTGAGGACCAGCAGTACTGCACCTTCTGCTCCTCTGCATCTGGTCTGTTCTGAAGCATTTGCTGGCGATTACTCAAATGTAATTAATTAGCTAATTAATAAAAAAGGTCTCCTGCTCTGCAAAGCTATCTCCAGTGTCTTAGCTAGACCCAGATAGCGGAGCTGGCATGGTGTGTGGTTGGGATGAGCGAGCCAGCAGCACCTATGAGATGGGGAGAGGGCAGGTACGAGGCCCCACCAGCACAAAACCCTCTCCTGGGGGAAGCTGGAGCTGCTCAGCAGAGCGGGGCAAGGGACTGGGGTGGGAAAAGGCAGTGGGGATGAGCGGATTGCACAAGTGGACTGGGTGCAGACCAGGAGGCAGGTTAAATAAAAGGTGTATCTCATCCCATGAATACTTGGGAAAATCAGACCAGTTTTAGATGACCAGTAAATACGTATCCTTGAAACTTCCAGGAAAGTATAACTCAAACTGCTTTGTCCAGTCTGTGGGAGGCTGTTTCCCAGCCCAGGTACCATGGCCCGTGGCCCAGCACAGTGCAGGCCACGCACACTGCATTTTCTGCAGCAGCTCAGCAAGTGCAGCATTGTTCCTGGCTGTTGCTTTTCCACACACAGAAATATGGCAGAGCAACATTTCAGCTGCTGCTTTGCCACAGGTGGCCGTGCTGACCGCACATCCTGAAAACCAGGACCCTCACAGTGATTCATACCACTCTTCCACCAAGGAAGTAGAGAAATGAGCCACCAGGAGTCTGAGACACCTCCATGTTGCTGCTGGCCCAGACGAGTCTGGGGCTGCATGCCCCCAAAAAACAGACAGCTGCCATTGGTGCTAAAATCTGCCTAAAAGAGCCTCATCCTGCCTTCCCTTCATCTCCTGAAGAGCCAGCAGCTCAGCAGCAGGGGAGGGCAGGTCACCTCACACTTACAGGCTCAATGAGTAGATGGAGACTGCAGCCATTCCCCTCCGAACCCACAGACACGGGGTTCTACAGACTGGGCTTTTTCAGGACCCAAAAGCTCCACTGCCTGCAAGAGCTGTGGCCAGGAGCGGGACTGTGCTGCCAGGGTGGGTGTCAGCACTGCCTGCAGTGCTTCATATGGGGTACCTGGCAGGTTGCCACAGTCCTCACGGAATATTGAGGAAAGAGAGATCAGAGCCCAGGGGCTAAATAAACCTTTTAACCTCTGTCAGTCGAAACCACTCCAAAAGCTTTTCTCATGCGATTGGTGTGACCTTGATAGGGCTACCCATGCGTTTTGGTTCATATCACAAATTTTTTAAAATGAAAACTTCTAGAAAACTAATTAGATTCTTCCATTAGGGCCATTGGAGCTGCGCTCTCGCGTGGTTAATAGTGTTGCATAGACGTATTTTGTTACAAGGTTTTTTTGAGGGTCCCATCAGGTCGTTCGAACCAAACTATCAGCAGTGTTGAGCTCTAGCAGACCCCACTGTGATCAGCATCCTGAAAATCTGACCTACTACTCCCACCTGGCACAGGCAAAGGATCTACAAGGCTGTTGCAGACCTGGACAACTGCCACATACCACAATATCTGCATGCCATGTTACCAGAAGAGAAGGAAAACAAATACAGGTTTGATGTTCCCTGCTGAACCACCTCCTTGAAAAAGAGGCTGCTTTCAGAAGCGCAGCCCCTCTCACAACACGCAGAAAGATGTGGTTTCCTGGCTGCCATTTTAGGGTAGCTAAGAGGTACGTGTACTCATTTTTCAGCTTTGTTTTCAGTGCCATGAGCATGACTGTTTCCTATGCACATCATCTGTGCTCGGGGACAGCCAAGCCTTAGCAAAAATGCTTGAGGGAATAAGAGGGCTCAGACCCTGGGGGCAAATGCAAATGCCAGCAGCAAGCTCGAGGTGAGCATGATGGATCATCTCCCATTCTTTGAATAAAAAGTTGCTTTTATAACACTTCACACGTGCTACAGGTGTGATACACTGTAAGAAAACATGATTACACGTGCTGTTCCTAGGGAAAGATAAACATTTTTTTACACATGGCTAAACTATGTGAAAGTGCAGAAAAAATACGGCCATCAGTGCATCATTAACAGAACAGAAACCCTGCTATCCATGTAGTGTTTTTTTGTGCCAGAACATGAGGTTCACTGTGGGAAAGGCACAGTCACCAGCCCTGGGTGGTGAAGCCCTCCAGTTTCCATGGGTCGCTGTGAGGCGGTGCAGGCCGAGGCGGCCGGGAGCCTGGGTCTCTGCTCTTAAAATTAAGATGGAAAATTGAAGACCGAAGGCAGACAACTAAAACATTAAAGACACTGAATGATATGTATTTTATATGTTACACAATGAACACAAAGACACGTTGCTGGCGTTTAGTTTTGGTGCCATCAGGGGAATAGTTGGGCAGGGAGCAATGTGAATGTGGCCAGTGCTGCAGAGCTACTGGCAGGAAACAGCGGGAGGGGCTGATTCCTGCGGAGAGGAAAGGAGCAATGTACTGGCAATAGGAAATGCCAGGGCTAAACTTCTGGATGTGGGAAACAGTTAACACCAGTGTTTATCCCTGGTATGGCTCTTCCCACCAGCACATCTCAAATAGCTTTATACTGGGGTAAAAGGCTAAATGTGAACATGGGCAACGCCAAGCTGTGTGCTGAATGCACTTGCTGATCTACCAGCACTCCCCAGCCCCTCTCATTTGCAGTGCTGGCGGGGTTCATTACATCCCCCTTCCCTCTCAGCAGGGCTCATTATCCTTATCTGTGCTGTGCCCTGTAGACAAACCCTAAATGTCAGGATCTCCATTTTGCACGTCAGGACACACTGGGAGATGAAGAAACCTCCCACAAGTGTACAAAGTCGAGCAGAGGCCCCAGAACTCCCAAGTGACACAACTAATGAGTGTCTGAGCTTGCAAGAGCTGTGCTCTCTCCCTGCCTTGTGCTGTCAGGATTGCCCTCCTCCGGCAGGCCCTCTGGAAAGCAAAGGGCAATCGAAGAGCCCAGAGTAGCCTCCTGCAGCTCATACATCCCTTAGCCCCATCAGGCTGCGGTTATATGCTGGAGGGAATAATAAAGGATGGCTACAGCGTGTGGTTTTTGCCTTCAAAAATGCACTAGGAAATGGCTTTCCCACATGGCGTGAGTGGTCCAGCTCGGGGCGGGGTGGAGGGAATGAGAAATCTCCAGAGCCTCGGTCTACTTCTGCCCAGCTCCCGTGGCAAAACACGGTCCATGAGAGCCTCTCATACCAGTCAAAACACAACAAGATGGGGACAGGAGGGAAGCAAACCCTGGTGCCACTGCAGCAGCACGCTACATGCTGTACTGCTGTGGTCTGGGGCCGGGGTACAACAAGGGACGCCTTTTCAAGGTCTGTTTTCCCAGCCACTTCAGGCTGGGCAGAGTAGTCCTGCACCCAGCATCCAGGCCAGGACGGGCAGCCGGCAGTTTCCATAACTTACAAACCTTTGGACTGATGAAAGCGACTTCTGGGTATGATCACAGCAGTTTCCAAGCACATTCGAAACTTCTGGCAAGCTCCCATGCTAGCCCCCGTCCCTTTCTCTAGCTTCTTTCCAGTGCCAGGACCATCGGGAAAAGATACTCAAAAGCACGCAAGTCTTGCTGAAGAGCCCCATTTTCCAAGGGTGGCTTAGAGGCCAAGCTGTTACGTCAGCTGGGTTGGAAATCTTCAGTCTGTCCTGCTTTCCACGGCATGAAACACTGGGATGCAATTGCTTTTAAACAACACTGTTTTCAAGAAACAAAACAGCGATGATTCCACCTGACAGTCATTTCAGTGCTTCTGTGAGAAGGGCTAACTGAGCCAAGAAAGCATCCGAGAAGTCAAGCGATGCACTGTTGCAAATCTCCAGAAATAAAGCAACGCTAAGGGTCTGGCTTCTGGTAAAATGTGCGCTCCTGCCACACTATTATTCCTTCCAAATCAGTTTTTACTAAGTGTCCCACATATGCCCTTTGCTCAAGCGACAGGATATCCTTCATTTGTCTGCACAAAGTGCAGATGAGCACTTCTTCGTGTTGTTTTCCAAGTCGGCTGATGGGAGGGTCAGCAGGGGCCGAAGCAGCTGCACCAAGTAAAGGAAAGGTAACCATGGTAACTCAAGTTATCTGCATCCTCCATGTATTTCCTTCTCCCCACCCTACATCATATCTTTCCCACCCAAAACTCAAGCCGATACAGCCAGTGACCAGCTGGCAGGATGGGGACTGTGGCAGGGTCTCCTGCACCCAATGTGTCTTGCCGTGTTTCGGGACTCACCACTGCAGGCTGAGGTCATCAGAAACAGACCGAAAGTGTAGAGAGGGGTAACTTGAAAAACGCAGAGCTCTTCGCTACTGTAGATGGGGCGCTGGATATGTTGCCCTTGCTCCAGAGTTGCAGATTCATTGATGCTGCTCCTGGTTTTAGCTCTGAGCTGTAATCCTGCCACAGCAGCGACAGCTTCTCCATCTGCACCCCACGTCAAACCCAGCTACAGTTTTGGCCGGACTTTCCTGGGACTTGATAAATGCAACGCCTGCATTGGGACATCCATTTGCAAGAAATTCTTTAAAGAAGAAATAAGGTCAGAAACTCAGCATAGTAATTTTTAAAGCATTCTGCATAGTAACTTAAAAGTTGCCTGTTAGTATTTCCAAGTACTTTAATGAGAGAAAATGCAAATAATAACTTAGCATCCAGTTGCCTTTACAGTGCCTAGAAATTTATTTAATTACTTTCTATAAGCTGCTTCTTTGTCTCTTTTCTCTTAAAGCCACAAAAACATGATCAGATGTCAGCCCTGAATTATAATCTGAAAGCAAGAGTAAAAGGCACAACTTTTGGCATAAAGAGTGGCTCCAAAACAATTCAAGAGAGTGATGGGGGTAGGGAAGAGGGAAGGAAGAAGTCAGTTTGTTAAGAGTACTGGAAGTATTTTATTATGAGCAACTCAGTAAAGGTAAAGGGGGTTTAGCTTGATATGCTTCCAACATACTATGTTAACTACAAACGTATAAAAACGCTATATAATTTTGTACCAGGTGCAAGAACACAAATGTGCAGAATTTCACGTGCATGTTAACCAAGATCAAAAGCAGCCTAAACCTGCCTGAGGCACAAGGAATTTTGCACAATAGGTTTCTTATGCACTCAGAAACAGATAGGGCTAAATTATTAGTACACTTTGGGGAGGTTTCTGTGAGAACTTGAAGGCAGAGGCAGAAGTTGCATCTGCCTCAAAGTCGATGAGACATATGCTGTCCAAGTGGTCGTCGATTGATCCAGTCAGTTTTAGGCTGAAAAGCAGAACATATCTGACAATGGCAGGGAAAATGTTGCCAGTGTATTTAAGGAGAAAGTTAAAAGCAGTGCTTGGCAGAGGAAGGGTTTATTTGGTCTGATAAGATTTATAGAGCCATATGCACTTTCTTTTATAAATATAAAAGCCTGAGGGAGAAGAACTGATTATAGTAAAACTGTATTTTTAAAGCTATAATGTAAGTAGTATAATATTGGACAAATCACCATTTCTATCTTAAACTATCCTATAAAATGTAGCATAGGAAAACTGTAATGGTTTGTCCGGGGTGGACTTGTAATGCCAAACATCCATCCTTCACTTGCTGCTGTTGGAAAAAGGCAGCTCGTGGCTGCACTACGCCAGGGCACCCCTCGCTGTGGCACACCAGGGGTCCCAGCCATCATCGCTTTGCTCTCTTGGCTTTCCGTCTCCCCCAGCTCGTGCCGATGGTAACACCCGGCCGTGCAGTAACACAGGTGCAGCCGCACTGAGAAGGGCCAGGCCAGCAGTGCTGGGTTTCTCCTAGCCCAGCGCAGACTGCTGTCGCAAAAAAGCAGGACGGATTTGCAATCAGCATGTTCAAATGTCTGACATGGGCTGCTGTGGATCTGCAGGGGCTGGGCGTGCGTTTGGGGTACGGCCTGCCCTACATTTTATTATCTGCAGCGGGGTGGCACAGGAGCTTCCTCCTGCAGCCTCTTCGCCACTCACCTGTGCAGGGTTTTCAGGGTCCTACCACCAGGTACAAAGCAGCTTCCACAGGTGCAGCTTGTTGCAGGTGCACTGTCTCGGTTACTCCCGCTCATCCACTGGGGAGGCTGGGGCCATGCAGGTTCCTTCACCCCTGCCAAAAGTAGCAGTAGCCTTCTGCAGCAAGCATCTGCCTCTGGCTGCACTGGGGTGGTGGGAGAGAGGTGCTATGTGAGGGTAGGGAGGAGGTCCCCACGCTGGCTTTCCCTGGGGGACAGAGGGAAAGGGGTGCGGGTGTGCAGAGGGTCCGAGCAGGGTCTGGGAGTGCAGAGCAGCAAACGTGGGAGCATGATGTTTCTGCCTTAGGGAATGTAAAGGGGCTCCCTAAGCCAGAGGTGCAGTTGGCTTCCCACAAGCAGCGCAGCACGCAAATAAATGATAATGTATAGCTCTGCTCGGAGCACTTTGGAAGCGGTAACTTTCAAAAACGTGTTCCTGAGCAGTCAGTCAGCTTCAGGCTTTTCTTTGCAGGGGTTAAACTTGTTCTCCCACTTGATTTCTTAAACAGTCAGGATTTTTTGGCAAGTGGAAGCTTAAACAGGGGAAATTTCAGTGGCGCTTATGCTCTTTGATCCACCCCCGTGTACCTTTCGACATGTTCACAAAGGTAGATGGTACTTGGTGTTTCTCTGTGTTAATCCTGATTGCTTCATCAATTTTCCATCATTTCCAGGAGCTGCAACATGCATTCAGACTTTACTAATGAAGATGTGGGTTTTGTTCCCAGAATGGCTGGTGACACATCTTGTGCTCTAATATTCTTTACTTCCCTTATCTTTGCCCAACTTTATCCATCTGGAAATGAGAATACCAAAGCCTGCCTACAAACAGACAGCAGCAGAAGTTTTCATAGAACATTAGATTTTCAAAACACTGCGAAACAGAGCTGACCAAAACTATTTGCAAAATTGTGCCAATGCTGGCAATGAGTTTTGGCCAAAAGTAACGGGAAGGAAGTTTGGAAAAGCTGGAATGCTTCAATTTGATGCTTTTCTTACATGGCATTCCTTTATTTTTGGTTTTAAGGCTTAACTTGTTAAATTTTCATCTTTAAAAAATGTAAAACTCCAAATGCAAGCAAAATTATTTTGGCTGAAAAAAAAATACTTCATTTCATCCAGGAAAAAAAAGAAAAACAAATTTGGTTTTCTTCAACATTTAGTTCTGGGTTGATCTAAAATCTGTAATTTGTGACTCAGTTATTCACACAGCTCTTACTGAAAGTCTTAATTAAAGCACATTCAGGTCCTTAGCTAAAAGGCTTCATACAAGAGTGAATTATTGTTACAGCACAACTTGATGATGAATCTTGAAAGTATCTAGCAAGTGTGCCAGGCCAACGCTGCGCTGCCCAGAAATGATGCCAAATACAGAATTGCTGCAGCCCATGCCGGGTTCCCAGGCCCACGTGGCTCTCCCCCGGGAGCTCTGCGGAGGAAATCACTCCATCCATGCTCAAACTAGTGCTCAGCCCTGGATTTCACACATCCGTGCGCTGCCTTCATACGGGAGGCAGTGCTTTCCTGGTATCTGCCTGACGTGAGCTCCCCTGAGCACACACCCTTGAGCCAAATCACAAGGCATGTTTGTGCTTAACTAAAAAAAAAAAAAAAAAAAAAAAGGAGAAAGAAAGAGAAACCAACCCAGCCCACAGCCATCTCTTCTCTGTACGTGCCTGGCACACTGCCCTGCTTTGCAGATTAGGCACTGGGAGGGTTCGTGATGCACAACAAATCACAGTGAGGCATAGCAATTATTCTCTGCCCTTTAGGGCTAGCACAAAAAAAAGCAAGGTGTTTATTTTCATGTCAGATGCCCTAATCATAGAGAAACTCCAGTTTCATATTGGGCAAAATGCCCAAATGAATGAAATGCCTGAACCCCCCACCTGCTCATGAAAGAGTCCAGGCTCCTCCACTTCTGGTCAGCCTGCATCTCTGTGGCAAATCTTTTGAAGGAGGCACATGGCTAGAGCTGGAACCGAAGGCAGGGCAAGCCCCAGTATTTTGGGGAGACAGGCTTTCCCTCCCCTGCACAGGCCTGTGGTGGGTAAGGGGAGAGAGGTGCTACCTTCAAGAACGGTCATGGGGAGGGTGATGGTCAACCTCTGATCATGGAGGGTGGCTAGCATCACTGAGTCAGTTATTTGCTTAAAATTAGCGGAAATTAATCCCCCCCAAATTTCTCTGTGCCGATCAGCTTTCAGATTTGTCAGTGTCTTTTCATCTAACTCCAGCTAGCTGATCCTGCAGAGAACCTCTCGCCTCTCCTGTTTCTCTTCTGAGCTATCGGCTTTAATTTATGGTGGGATTAAATTAGAACGTGTTTTCTTACGCACTCGGGCAAGGAGGTTAGGACACGAGGTTTTAGAGGCAGCGAATGCATGACGTTGGCCAAACCAAAGGTCGGAGTTCAGCCGCTTTCCAAGAGTGGGTTACAGACACACTTACAAAATAGGCACCGTGCTCCTCAGCTCCTGCATGTGCGACAACGTCTGTGGGCAGGGCTGAGGGGGCTGCTGAAAGAAAAAAAAAACACATCACAGCCTAATTACCCAGCCCATATGCTCCCCTCCTGTGCCTGTGTAGAGGGAGCAAATCAGTGCAAGATCTCTGTGGCTACAGCAGTGCCACATGCCCAGGGCATGCGTCTCCCTGTCCCCCGCATCGCACCCCGAACCCTGACGCTGCCTTGGGAGGTCACTCATCCCGGCTGCTAAAATACAGCTAGAGATGCTGGACCTGTTGACCCCTGTCCTGAGTTAAAGCCACCACCTTGAAACAAAATGTCTTTTCGATATTCCCAAACGTATTTATTGTCAGGAGGTTTTGTCATGCAGTGTCCCTTAAACTGTTGAGCACTCCTTTTTTGGGCCCCTTTCTCTGGGATTAAGGAAATTTAAAAACTCCAGGGATTCCCTGTGAACTGAAACCCTGCATCCCCCTCCCTTCCCTCCCTCTGTTTACATGGCCCAAAAGACACCATTTGAGCACTCCACCCCCTGCCCCATGACATTCATGACAAGGGATGGTTTAAGCAGGAAGCTAAGATGGACATTTTTTTCCAGAGAACATTTCCTTGGCCGACGTCTTCGGCCGGCTCCCCTCACCCCAGCGCCCATGGCTGCCTGCCCGTGGTTGCTCGGCCTTTGCCGTGCGATGGCAGGAAGCCCCTGGCGCTGGCAACCGCGCCGGTGCTGTGGCGGTGTCCGTGTGGCTTCTTAACCCGCTCTCCGTGGGGTTCTCGTTTTGGTTTGGCAGGTTTGACACCTGGCTTTCTTCTCGTTTAAAGCTGCCCCCCAGCTACCTGCTCAGCTACTCGGGCAACTACACCGACGATGCCAAGAGCTGGCGGCTGGTCGACATCACCCGGCTGACCTCCAAGTACCGGCACGACCGGGCCGACAAGCGCATTTGCACCTCGCTGCTGAAGACCAAGACCTGCAGCCTGGAGCGCGCCCTGCGCCGCACGCATCGCTTCCAGAAGTGGCTGCGGGCCAAGCGCCTCACCCCCGACCTGGTCCAGGTCTGTGCCCCACGGCCCCCATGCCCCCCACCAATGCGGGGAGTGGGGAGCCCTAGGGGAGGTTGCCATGTGGTTTGAGGGTGGGGGGAATAGGGTCTGAAGGAGATAAAGGTGCGACTTGCCAAGTGGAGGGTGAGCTTAGACAGTGCTCGCTCTCTTCTTCTTGCCCTGGCTGGTGGAGAAGGGGCAGCCCTGTGTTGCCCAAGGGGAAAAGTAAAATGAGGTCCTGATGGGAAGAAAAGCGCTGCAGCCTGGGGCAACCCCCCCAGCCCCAGGTAACCCCACAGTGCAGCCTGGCCAGGGCTGGGGCTCAGCCCCAGCAAGGAGGGCACCAGCTCCTGGCTCTTCATGCAGGCTGAGGCTGAAGGCTCATGGAAAGCCATAGCACCCGCTGGCTTCAGGCACGGGGATAACATAGCGACATGCACACAAACATGGCGACAGCTCGAGTCAGGGTATTTCTGCTGGGTTTTTGACGAGGGTAGTTTGGAGCACTCTGCTTGTGGCTGGCAGGGCAAGCAGCATAGGCAGTTGGAGCCGGAGCCTCGATCCCTCACCCGCCTGTCATCTATAGCAAATGATCTCAGGCACGAAGAAGCACGCTGCCCTTTCTGTTGCAGTCCTGGTGTGTCACAGGCAAAGCCAGGACAGGCACACGGGGCGTCGCTGTCACCAGACAGACAGGCGGCCATAGTGTGCACAGACAAACAGGCAGGCAGGGCCGGCGGGGCAGAGCGGGGAGGCCCCAGAGGAGACAGAGCCCTGCCCACGCCGACGGTGGCCACAGGCAGCCAGGGACAGCCAGCAGGCACACCAGTGGGTTTTGCAGCAGCTGGCTTGAGTTTGAGAGCAAAAGTCCTCTCCCCAAATGCACACACATCGCCCCACCCCATCCAAACAGCAGCATATCCACTGGCAAGGCACAGGGGCCTGGGTGCAGGCTGGACATACTCTAAACAAGACTCTGAGAGGCAAAGAAGGATTATTCCACTACTTCTCCCCAGTTCCAAGAGAGAAATGGCTGTGAAAAAGGGACTTATTTTTTTTTTCCTATAAAGGCAACTGTTTCCTCATGCCCGCACGCTGCCACATCCACTCAGCTTTGCTGAGTGCTAAAGATATGCTGCTTTAGTTTTTCCACTTCTGTTACCCTGTGGAGCCACACGCCCGAGGAGGGAGAGCAGGAGACCCCATGGTACAGCAGCAGGAGCAGGAGCAGCACCAGGACTTGTGCCTGAGCTGCTCCCAGAAGGGCTGATTCCAGGTACTGACAGCCTCACATGGGAGGTTATCCTGAAGCCAGGACCCTCCCAAGGGGTGAAGTGCAGGATGACACACGCTCTTTGGAGCTAAACTGTGCTGTATTTTGGCTAGTAACCTCAGGAGAAGGGGCAAATATGCATCATTTCCATCCAGAGCATCCCTCACCTGAGCCTGTGGGCTGTGGGCAGGGACACTTCTTCGCCTCCAGGGTGGCAGGCAGCAGCATCCCAGGCACACACCATCCATTGCTCTCCCCTAAGGCAGCATTGCAGGGGGCTGCAGGAGGGCAAGGCCGGGTGCCAAACATTGCTGGAGTGTCCAAGGGGTTTGTGCAAAACCGTGCTGCCCCCACAGCAGTGCTATGTGAAACAGGAGGAGTTGAGAGCTTAAAACTTCCATTTGCTGGGTGCAGAAGTAACTGGAGAAATGTAGCTCTGTGGTATCTTAGATCTGCTGCAAAGTGAAGTCATTAGCTGAGCCCAAATCCTTCTCCTTAAAAGGCTCTTGATGTGCTATACAGCTTTCCCTACCCTGTCCTTTCTGAAACTGAATCTGTAGATGAGCTGGCTGGAACGCACACACATGCACATGCATATGCATGTACATATGCATACACACATACACATGCACGCACACAAACTAACACCCATGCAGCACCATGCAGAGGCACTGGCTGGAGCACCCTGGGCTTGCGCAGGTTCAGTTTCTCCCAAGTGGTTGAATTTCCCCGTGCAGCAGCAGGAAGCTGAGCTCACTCTGGCTCCAGGGGTGAACCTGGGGGGACATACCTGCGGCCATGCGACATTTCAGCAACCCCTGCAGTATTTTAGCTGGAGAGGGGGCAGGAGGCTTCAGAGAGGCCCAGACCTTTGCACAGTGGCCTCAGGATTGCTCTGCTCGTGTTTTCATGCTTATTTGGTTCTGTGAATCAAGTAGGGAAACCTAATTGGAATATAACTCCTTTCTAACACAGAATAAAATTGAATACACAGAGGAGCATAGCAATCCAGAGGCCCTGGGTCCTACCCCCACCACCTCCAAATTTTGGCATCAATCACTATTTAAGATCAGGCATGTGCTCTGCAAAATGAATGCTGGTCTCACAGTGGTCTGAATTGAAAAACATCCTTCAGCAACAATATTTCAGACATGCAACGTGTGTGAGTTTGCATGAGACCCAGCGCTGTTGTGTGGGCCACCACAGGTTACAGGGTGACCCCGCCCAAGCCATCCAGCCCCACAGAGACATACATCACTGCAAATTTTCACCTGCGGCACTGCTCTTGTGGGGTTTTTTTTGCCCCCTCTCTCTTTTCAGAGGTGTTAACAGCACACTGCTGTTGATGCCTAACATGATGCCCACCCTGTTTCACAAAGCTGTGGTTGCCCAGCAGGTTCTGTACTCCCCTCCTGTAGCTTTTCCTATATAGCAGCACTGAGGAGAGCTAATGGGCTCAGGTAATTTTGTCTTATAGAGCAGAGAATTACAACACACCATAATGTGCTCAAATCAAAATGACAGACCATGAAGTAATGTTTTTTCACTTTACACTGCCTGCCCTGCCTGACCCAACTATCAGCCGTGCTGCCTGCCACAGTGATTATTTCACCCACCACGATGAAAATCTTTATTGGATGCAGCAAAGTCTTCAGTGTTGAGATCCAGCCCTTCTCGGAGATGAGCAGGATTTAGTTGGGGCTCAGCCTGCACAGTAGCCCCAGCCACCCACGGCTCATCACCTAAAACCATGCCACGTGCATTTCCTGTTCAAGGGGAAGAACAACAAAAAAAGCAGGTTAGTTCTAGCACAGATTACCCACAGGGCAAATTTAAAGCCCTGTAAATTTACAAAACGCAACCTGGAAAATGCTGCAGGAAGACAGACAAAAGCCGGTGAAAAGACAGGTGAAAAGCCAGCCATTTTCAGCCACTCTCTCCAAGATGGGCTGTTTGAAACTGTTGACTGGCAGCTCCGCCAGGCCCTGGCAGATGTGCCAGCACCGTGGTTACGTGCCCAGTGCATCCCTTTGCTCACAGTGCACAAGCAGTGGCTTTCGGATCTGGCAGCTGGTCCATCCTAGGGAAGGATGGGCTTTACCAGGCTCCCAGAGCCACCTCCCAGACCTGCCGCCTCTTTGGCCCTGCACCTCACCGTCAGAGGCATCCTTCTGTAAACCTGCTGGCACCACCTGCACCCGGCCCCCTGTGACAGGAGGACAATAGCGGCGGTGCCTGCAATGGGAACCAGACTCGTGGCTTCACAGGGTGTCCCCAGTTTCTCTGTTTTGGAGGCGAACAAAACCCTTGGATTCAAACAGGCCGGAGATGCAGGTGCTTTGACACCTACATCCAAATATTTCCTCCTGGATCCCACCGCAGACTTGGTAATTTGGTGAAGCTGCACCCAGGTGGAGCCACATGAGGCAGGAGGCAGCTGCGGTCCTGAGCTGTGCTGTCCCTCCTCAGGCTGGCTGAAGAGAAAGCAGAGTGAGGAAAAGTTGTCTTCCAGAGGTCGTCTTTACGTCAGAGTGAAATCTGTGTGCATCCACACTAGATGTGCACACATAAGCATACAAGGGTGTTGAAAACATATCTTAATGGGCAGTAGGGAAAAAAAATAATCACACCCGAATGTAGGTAGCCATTGCAGGAGCTACTCATTATCGGGTATAAAAATGTGGAAATTTAATCAAAGTAAATAAGAAGCTTTCCATATCAATGACAAACAATGCATCAGGCTGTCTGTCAAGTCATACTGCAAAGGACTTCGGATATTGTGAGAAAAATCAGTATCTCCAGTGTATCAAGTGTGTGTTCTTCAGATTATTCTCCCATCTACGTCTTTTTGTCTGTTTTATGGCTTCAGCTCTTTTTCTGCTGTAGAGAGGTCAGAAGTGGAGGCCTCGCTCTGCTGAAACACTTGAGCAGGTGCTGAACTTTGTATATTTGAATAGCTCTGGCCCCACTCTCCTGGTGGATGGGACTTCATTAAAGCATAGGAAGCTGCACTGATGGTTGATATAAATGTGGCAGCACCCAGCCCTGCTCCTCTGCTCCTGCACCGCTGCTGGTATGCCTGGAACGATTCCCCAGAAAATGAGCAGCCCTGACCATTGTGTGCCCACATCCATGTCTGTCTTAACATGATGAGCTCTGACCTTGGAAGAAATCCTAATTAAAACTTTCACACATTCTCTGCCACCATGGTTTCTCTTCCTCCTGTACACTCCTAAGGGTCTCAGCCTCTGTGTTGCAAACTCCTGGAGGCAGCAAGGCTTTCTAACTTTGGCTGCAAATGTTTGCATATACACTGAACTGCCAGATATTTTCTCCACCTTTTGTCTCTAATACAGCTCTGTTCTCCTCAGTTTTTCTCACTTCTCCTCCAAAGGGAAAGTGACAGAGTCAGCCACAACATGCCTGCAAGCGCTGCGAGTCAGAAATCCGTAACCATCACTTCCCTCCCCTCCTTCTATGGTTTTAGATAATTAGTTGAAAAAATACTTCCTTGATAAGGCTACACCAGAGGATGGAAGTGCATGAAGACTTGTAACTAGAGTTATTTTTGACAAATTCTTTTATTCTCTTGGGAAAAAAAAAACAACAAAAAACAAAACAAAACAAAACAAAACAAAACCACAAAAAACAAAACTTGGTGAAACAAGGCTGCAGTTTTGGTTGAGTTTTTCAGGTAGTTTTGACCAGTTATTGGCATTCAAGGCTTGTTTCATGCAACCAATGGCCAAGAAGGGGTGGTTGGGACCCCACTGAAGCTGGCAGGGAGGCAGGGAAGGAGACGTGGAAAGTCTGGTCCCCCCTTTCTACTTCCAACCAGCAGAGCAGCACACTCCTCCTTTCCTTGTTGGTTCATTTCTTTGTCATGGATGGGTAACTAAGTGTTTTATGCCAAATGAACAGCTCACACAGGATGGGTTGAGAGAGCCCTACCTCAGAATTAACAAATGATTTGGGGAGATCCTCAGTCAAACCTTTGCTCTTAGCACGAAGAATGGCAGGGAGCTCCCTTTCCTCTGAAGCACATCTCCAAGCCATCAAATTATAAACCAAGCCCAAAAGAGTAAATCTGGCTACTGGCATTTGGAAGAAAAAGCCTTAGCAAAAACATAATTCCCTTCCCCAGGAGAGGCCTGGTAGGGCAGCACTTCTGTGCCACTATGGGCAACTCTCCATATGTCTGCTCTCCTTAGCTATTAATGAAGACTGACTTCCAAACAAAAGACTTTTTCGACTACTCAGGTATAGATTTCTATGCCATTTGTCCCAGCCATATATTGCTTGTGCAATTTTACAAGCTAAACCTCCGAATCTGAAAGGTGAAATACGGTGATGGTTGACTCCATTAGCCCAACAATTCTTTATTTGTTGCTGGTATTTACAAAAAATAGGCAGAGGCTGTTGGTTTTGATAGTTAATGAACAAGTTTATCGGAGAAAAAATATATCCTGTGCTTGTACCCGCATACAGTGTTTATTTACACTTTCAAAGCATGTTTACTGACCTTAGCAAATAGTGTTTCCAAGAAAGCTGCTCACAGGCTAAGCAAATAGCGAAGTGAGGACATTATTTAATGAGGGGAGTGACTCACTGGCTTAACAGCAGGGAGGCCCCCACCAGCGAGCCAGGATGCTGGAGCTGGAAGCCCAGGCGGAGGGAGGAGGCCTCCTGGTGTGGAGCAACGCGGTACCATGCAGTCGGGAGGAGATGAGGTTTGCAGCATCCGCGGCTCTGCCACTAAGACTGAATGCCATTTTGGAAGCCTGAGCTGTGAACAGGCATTTTTGGATGGCACCATCTTTTTTCCTAGGAGCGGGTTTGCTGTAGGGTTGCCCCTGTGTGTCTGTACCCATGAGCAGCTGTGCCACGGGGGGCAGAGGTGCAGTGGGCAGAGCGCAGAGGTCCCCGTAACCCCAGTGCTGGCCAAAAACATCGTGACATCTCGGGCTGGAAAATAAACATCTTTGTCGTGTCTCCCCCTCTCTCCAGGGCCTGCCTAGCCCCATGCTGCGCTGCCCGTCCCAGCGGCTCCTGGACAGGATAGTGCGGCGCTATGCTGAGGTGCCAGACGCTGGCAGCATCTACATGGACCACCTCACCGATCGGGACAAACTGCGCCTGTTGTACACCCTGTCAGTGAATTCACACCCCATCTTGTTACAGGTACATACCGCCTCGCCCTGGCTTGAAATGCCACCCTGCAGCCCCCCTGCAAGCAAAACCTGACATGAAATGTGCGCCAGCACCGAGCTGAGGAATAGTCCCAGCCCTGGCCTTTGGCAAGCTTCCTATCCTTCATGAAGTGTGTTTCTTCTGTGGGGTTGGGTGGCTGAAGACAGGCAGACTCGTGCTGTGCTCCTTGCATCAGCCTGTGAAGTTGTGGAGAGAGAGGGATGCCCAGCCCCTTAAATAAATCAGAACCCAGGTGGGTTATTGCACTAGCACACTGTGAAAGCCAGGGTTTTACACATCCCTGGTACTTCACAGTGCTATGATTGCTAATATATTATTCAAAATCACAGCCTCTTTAGAAAAGAGAAAGAGCATGCCTTAGTGTGGGAGGACCAAGACACGGAGTTGAGGTTGAACATGGACTTGAGGAGCATTGATTTGCCAGGCTCCATATGCCAGCACTGTTCTTCTCATTTGCATGCCACTGATTACTAGCTCCATGCCATAGTGCAGCTTTGCAGAGGCATTTGGTGGAATCCCAAATAGAACTGAGCCCTGAGTTTGAAGGCACAGAGCTGGGAGGCTTCACACCCCTCCTCTAGTCCCCTGCTGATGCACCTGGCTCCTCTTTTTCCTTACACATCTCCCTTTGGGAGTAACCTCGCCCTTCCATCACCACCGTCCCACCTTTATAACAGAATCATAGAATCATTCTGGTTGGAAGAGACCCTCAAGATCATTGAGTCCAACGATAGTCTAACTCTAGCACTAAACCATGTCCCTAAGAACCTATTCTATACACTTTTTAAACACCTCCAGGGATGGTGACTCCACCACTTCCCTGGGCAGCCTGTTCCAATGCCTGACAACCCTTTCTATGAAGAATTTTTTCCTAATATCCAATCTAAGCCTCCCCTGGTGCAACTTGAGGCCATTTCCTCTCATCCTATCACTTGTTACTTGGGAGAAGGGACCAATACCCTCCATGCTACGACCTCCTTTCAGGCAGCTGTAGAGAGTGATAAGGTCTCCCCTCAGCCTCCAATTCTCATTGTTGTTACCTCCAAGCCTTTGACACACCACAAAGAAGAGAGACAGCATCTGTCTCCTGCCCCAGGAGTGGGGAGCACACAGGGCTCTGCCCAGGAGATGAAATGGTGCTCATTCTCTCGGAGTCTCCCAAGGGTCATTCCGCCACCCCAGCCACAGCTCACTGGGGCATGAGGCTGCGGCTTTCAGCACTGTAAAGATATGGGAATGCAGCTTAAACAGGTGAGAAAAATATGCTGAAGCGAAATGGCTTGATTTTACACGGGTGCCCAAAACGCCTTTACAGCAGAAGGACAAAGCAACCTTAAGCATGAAACTGGATGAGTACATAACTCTGCCTTGCCTGGGTCAGTGGTGCTGGGGAGACAGACGAGTTATACTGCGAATGGCAGAAAGCTTTGTGTTGGCACAGCTGAGTGGTCGTGCGGTTTGTTTTCCAGCTGGGATACCTGCCCTGCTGGCACAAGCTGCAGTGATGTGGGGAGCCCAGCCCAGGTGTCCCCGCTGTAGCAGACAGACAGCACTTCTGTCCCTCAGACTGCAAAGTCTCTTGCAAAATGGCCAGGCAGTTCTTATGAATTAGTGAAAGCTGTTTTAGCCCCACCTCACCTCCGAGTCATGACTTCAGCTATGCAGTGCTCATGAGAGACACATCAAAGTCTCCATAAAGACACCTAAAATTATCTCTTCTGTGCCTAAAATTTTCATGAATTTGAAACCTATCTTGGACTTTCTGGTGAGTCTACCTCATGGAACAGGTCCTGAAATATCAGATATTTCTTAATTTTAAAAAAGAGGAGAAAAAATAGCAGCAGGAAGGACCAGCACCTTCCCTGGCTGCTGGAGAACGCTGGGCTGTGGAAGGGTGGTGAGCT
The DNA here is from genome assembly GCA_013399365.1 of Pampusana beccarii. Taxonomy (NCBI): domain Eukaryota; kingdom Metazoa; phylum Chordata; class Aves; order Columbiformes; family Columbidae; genus Pampusana; species Pampusana beccarii. Next base: position 547,557 of record VWYH01007500.1, read on the forward strand.
GCTTCAGAAAGCAAAACACGAGCTGACCAGAGCACTTGAAAGTCCCTGGAGAGGGAGGTGGGCCTGTGGGCAGGGTTTAGCGGCCAGAGGGCAAGGACAATCCCCCCATTCCCCCTTCTCCCCGGCAGATCTTCCCCGACGTGGAGGGATGGCCCTTCCCACGGTACCTGGGCTCCTGCGGGCGCCTGGTGGTCAGCGCCAGCACCCGGCCCCTGCGCGACTTCTTCGGCTCTGCCCCCGAGGTGGCCGCTGACCTGGCCCTCCAGCTCCTCGCCGTCCTCCGCTCCATGGGCACCAACGACCTCAACTACTTCTTCTACTTCACCCACGTGGATGGCGGCACCTTCGGCGTCTTCAGCAACGGGCATCTGTTCATCCGGGATGCCAGCACGCTGGGGATTATCGACAAGGAGGAAGGTACTCGGCAGGCTCCAGGGCTGCGCTTCTGCTGCAGGAGGGCTCAGCGAGGGGAAGGTGACAGGAATTTCATTTGTGGAGTCAGTGGTTTGGTGACCGACCGTGGGCGCTTACATCCTGCCTGACCCCCTCTGTGGCTGGCAGCAGTATTCAACATCCATGGTGCTGAGTGCTTGCATTTGAAGCCTTCCTAAATCACCTCTTTTTAATGTTTTGCCACACAAATGTCAATATTTGCAAGTAGAAATTTCAGAACTTCATTTATTTTAAGTATTGGGTCAAATCAGACTCTCTTCAGGTGCATTGATCACATTAACTAATAATCATTATTATAACAACAAAATCTCCCTTTTTTTTACATAAAATCATATTCACTTTTCGCAGGTTAGATTGATCTGTTCCTGGAAGCAGAGCTAGTCAACTATCCCACCAATAATTTAACAATTTTACTTCAAATGTTCAAATTTTCAAAAGGCCTTTGCTCATCTCATACATTGAGCTGAGTAGATCTCAAATATTCAGAAGCAGCTGTCAGAGAATTTTTCACTGGGTTTCTTTTTCTTGTCCCAACAGCTATTGATGTTGACTTGAGTCCAGCTCGGCAAGCTGTTGTTGCGATTTCATGATTTTGGGTAACATGAAAAAATTATGGGTTTGACTATTTGCAGTAGTCTTTATAGGAACTCCACATTTTAGGTTAGTACTCCAGTTCTTCTCATTCTTCTGCATCAGTTTGACTCGACGGACTCCTCTCCACTTCCTCTGTCAGACAGTTCTGCAGAGCTCTGTCTTTCAGAAAAATATGCATATTTCAGGAGAGAGAAAACTGGCCCATATGCAGCTACAGCACAGCACAGAGTACACGGTGGTGAAAGGTAGCCGTATCCTTTAGATAGTGACAAGCCCCATGTTAATACAGAGGTACAGACATATGCGATTACACTAGATTTCGCTACCGTGCTTCTAACAACTGGTTTAATTGTCTCTAACAGGGAGCCAGCTGATTGACGGCCAACAGGAGTACAAAGATATATTCAGCTGTTTGACTGTGGACTGCCAGTCCGCCTTTGTGTCCTGTGACTCCATCGGGGAGAAGCACAGCCTCGTCATGGTGTGTCAGGAGCTTTTGCCTAAGCTGCTGAAGGGGAAATTCCTGCAACCTGTGCAGGATCAGATAGACAGCTTCCTGCAGCGCTGCGCTGACGGCCTCGCCGATGACCAGGGTGTCAACGAGGCGGTTGCAAAGCTCGCAGAGCTCCTGAAGCCTCTGCGGTCTTGCGATTCCCGTTTTGCCTACCGCTACCCCGACTGCAAATACAGTGACAAATACTGACAGCTTTGGAGCAGAGGGTGCCCTGGGAAGGACGGGGATCGTGTCAGTCTCCTGCCAGCAGGGGAAGCAAGAAGGAACCAGGGTAGCTGGAAGGAGCTGCCACCAAATCTGGGGCTTCCTCACTGAGGCAGAGGAGGAGGGAGCAGAGCGCACATGGGATTTATTGTTTGTCTCCCAGAGATGCATTTGTCACAAGGGATGTTAGACATGATGTAAGGTTTATGGATTATTAGCATTATCGTGAGTGACAGGGGCTACAGGATTAATAAATCGTATTCACATGTTCTGGCCTTGGAGGAGTTTTCCACGCTATCCGTTAAAAAAAAGTCTCTGAAGGAGCATGCTCATGATTAGCTAGATAGAGGAGCATTATTACCAGGAAAGTCTTTCTGATCGAGATGATACAAACATAATGTGGGATGGATGGAAGCATTTAAGACTTTCCTTGTGGGGATTTTTATATTATAAATAAACTGAACCACTGGATCAGTTCCATACCATCACCCCTCACAGATCACTTTTATAAAATATTTAAATGTCATTACTTTTATGGCACACAGAAGAGAAAGACACATTCGACAGCATTAAAAAGCTGAAAGGCCTTGCGTCTCTTGAGGTTCAATTTCTCTAATCCCCAAATATAATTACTTTTAGTATTTCCCAAGTTGACAGGCAGCAATTGGACACTAACAAAGGTTCTTGTTTTAAGATCAGAGAAAACCCAGCTCTGGGATGTGATTGTCCAGTAGATACTTCCACACTCTTCTCTCTAAAGAAAACAGAAGGAACCATTTGCACAGGGCCATTTAAATGAGAAAATTACCTTAAGAAGAGAAACAACACAGGCAGAGGATGAGAGATTTGCTTACCCTGAACCCAGTGAGACTTGCTGAAGACTCAGTGCTCTAGTGTACATACTGGGGCACTCCTGAGAGCTGGGACATCTAAGTCCTGACCAGCAAGAAGTACAGCCATCCTCATCAGTTTGCCTTTCAAAGGAGGAATCAGTAAGCCAGTCCCCAAGGAGCCACTCAGGCACCTAAAATTTGGAGTGATGTACCCTTTGCTGCTGCACCGGTCACCTTGGGACTTGTTGCAGATGCCTTGTTTTGTGGGGGAAGGTTGAGAAAGTTGCAGGGTTGCAGCAGTTGCAGATTTGCAAAACACAACTTTCCCACCCAGCACCTGTCAGTCCCTGTCCCGTGTTCTCCCTGTGGGGCATCAGAGGTCTACACCAAACCTTCCCTGATGTCTAGGGGACTGTCAGGCCTCACCTGGGTTTGGGGCTTCCTCCTGAGATCCAGGTGCATGGGAGTCACAGAGCAAATTTGACTGAGCTGAGTCAGAAACTAGACTTCCTGGATCTCCCATAAGTATTTTAATCACAGAAACAGTCTTCCTTTAGCCATGGTTCAAAAACTAAATCAGTAACAGCATAAAAGCAGAAAAAGGTGTGAGTGCATTTGCATTTCTTATCATTGTACAGAGTTACCCAGAGCAGGAATGCAAGTCAAGGTTTTATGTTGGCTGTGGAGCAGCTCTGTGCACGCTGAGCACCCGGCCTGGGGTTCAAGGCAGGTTTTGCAGACAGATTAGGCACCCAAAGCCGCACACAAATATCACACTGGGAAAATCTGGCCCAGGACATTTATTTTGCCTTTCCTCCTGGCATAAAGTATCAAGTGCACCTTTCACCTCTCAAGAATTAGAAACACTGAAAATAATTTGTAGGTAAATTTAGCTCCAGGCCCAGATGGTTCAACAGCAAAAATGTTCAAATATACAGCCTAAGCTATGGCTGCAGCTCTCTTTCTTGATTCCAGTCTATTTCTACATCGTGGCTCTCTTCCAATAAGAAAAACATGTCCTTCGCTAACAATCTGTTTTCAACAGTTTTTCTTGAATCTGTCTGCATCTCTGACCTCTCGGTCTGCGATTTTACCTGGTAGCCAGGTGTTATCCCTGGGCCCCTTCCTCTCCAGCCAGTCCCCCCGCATGGTGCCAAGTGCCGGCTGCCTCACGTGGGGCTGGGGGAGCTCCTGGTTCACCACCGATCTTGCTGGGATCAGCAGTGAGGTGCTGCCCACCCTGGGCTGCCAGTGTCCTCGGGTCGTAACTAAAAACGCACACTGCGAAATGCCCGAAAAGCACTAAGATGAAGGACTGGCCTGGTCGGCCCCAGCAGAGATGATTTGCAAGCCATGCGTCTGCGGAGAGGTCCTCACAGCTGCTCCATGAGTCAGGCTGGCCTCTGATTCCAGGTTCTTTGGTTTTGCCGTGGCTTGACTTGCCTTGAAAGGAGAAGCAGCCCTTGCAACTGGGCTGCACAGTGCGTTCACTCCTCTCCCCCTCTCCCAGGTGTCCTGGGCTTTTGTTGTTTTTTTTTTTTTCACCACGCACATTTTCCTTTTGCAAATGAACCTTTCATCCACTGCACAGCCCAGTGCAAAACATCTCCTGGGCAGCAGAGCATCTCCCTGCTGTCAAACCAGCCCAGGGAAATGCAGAGGGGATGGATGCGATCAGCACCTTAGACAACAGCAGCAGCAAGCCCAGATCTCTCAGGTCTAATCTGGCATCGGGCAAAAGCGCTGAGAGGTGTTGTCACATGGGCTTCGGCTGAGCCCTGATCCTAACGTGGGCTGTCATCGTGATCCTAAAATGGTGGGTGTGAAAATGTAAGAACCATGGTCTTATGCTGCTACTGGACTCAGTCGGCAAGACTGCAGCAGAAGTCTTGAAGCACATTGCATCTATTTTTACACAGCTTGACTCAAAGTTGCTGAAGCTGAGAAGACTCTCCCCACTGTTTTCAATAGACTTCGATATGAATTAAAAGAAAAAAACCTCAACAAAATGATTAAAAATAACAGAATCATGGGTTTAAAAACTACTAAAGCGTTGGGAGCTGTGTTCACCACCAGTTTCTCTTCAGACATCGATTACAAAGGCCAGGCTCATGCAAGACTGTGACTAACATGCCAGCCATAAAATCAGTCCATGGCTCAGAGAACAATAATTTTCCTAAACTAAATCTCATTTCCCTATATTTCTCCAGCTTTTTTTTTTTTTCATTGACAATTTTTTCTCTTAATATTTTTCTTTTTCTTGGCAGTCAGGCCCTGGAATTAGTGCCCACCCTGTCTGCCAGCTCCAGTCAAGCCATGAAATGCTAGTAGGCCGAGCTCCAAAAGGATGTGAAATTAATTTATAAATGGCAATTATTTTAAACCTAATCCTTCCCAAAAGAACTCTCGAGCAATTTTTTCCTCTCTGTGTTCAAGTTATTTCTGATGGTGGCTTTGTGTGAGCCTTTGCAAACTATTTCTGGTAATACCTTAAATGTTTCCGCAGCAGGACAAGGATGGCAGGAGAAGTCTTCCCCCAGTCTCACAGTCAGCCTCAGAGCTTCCTTTATTTGTGGGTAGTTTGCTGCGTCCAGCTGTTTACCAGGTGTCCCGCATCCTGGATATTTTTAAAGTTTTCACGTCAAGAAGTTTGTAAAGCCGTATTTTTTTGCCATATTTTGTCCAGCACTGTATTTTAACGCTGTCATTAACCAGGGGATGAGGGCTGTGTGTGGGCAGCCCATAGCAAGTGACAGCCACAATTTCACCCAGCGTAGTTCCCCGCTCCCCTACACACCATCCTCAGCCAGCGCCCTCACACGTTCTGACACCCCCCGGGTGGCAGGGACATTGCACGTCCAAAGGGAAAGGGACGTGTTGTGTGTTGCCAGGAAAACCCACACAGATATTTGAAGTCAAGGTGTCTGGTAACATGCAGGGCACCCCACAACCTTCTATCAGGGATACTTCTGTTATGATCAGTGCTGGGTGGACTGGAAGTCCAGGTTTCCCACTCCATAGCTTTTGTGGGTGATAATTTATTGCCCCGCTCTGCACACACACACACACCTGTGCTCCACCAGCTTCCTACAAGGGGCTACCCAGAAAACTTTTTGGCGTTTTTGAGAATTTAGGATCAGCGCTCAGCAGCTCCATCCACGGGAACAGACAGATGAGCAGATTTCTTGCGTCTTTCCAGGAAGCTCAGCCAGCAACGGTTGGTTTTATCTGGCTTCTGGTTTTCTGAGACTTTAGGATGCACTTGGATCTCATTTGCCAATTATTCTCTACAGTCAGGTGCTCTACATACTTCATTCCTAATTCTTCCTGAGTTAAACCTCAGCTTCTCCCGTTATCACATGGATCTTGAAAGTAGAGCTTTAACAAAAATATTGAATGTCATGAGATGTTACAAAATCACAAGAGCCAGCACCACCATATTCTGAATTGGTTCACCAAGATGCATTGATTTGATGCACAGGTGAGTCTAGCTGCTACTGTACCCTCTATTTCTCTAATTCAGTGCTGAAAGGAGCACAAAGAAAGATTAATTTCAGGGAAAGGAAAATTCAATTAAAATAGCTACTCATGGCAAGACCATTGAATGGTTGGGGGAGGAGTGCACAGTTTCTTCCTTATGGATTACTAAAAGTGGCCAAGCTCATCTGCTCTCCTCTGTATGAGGGTGGTCTTGGCTGGAGGGTGTTGGTGAGTTTTTAGCACTGGTCCTCAAGGAAGACTTGAACAACTGACGAAAGACCCCCAAAGAAGGGCGAGGATTTTTCTGGACCCTGAGGTCTGGAAAAATGAAGAGAGAGGAAAGGACAGATGGAAAGCTAGGGAAGGACACCTGGTAAAAATCTTCAAACAATTTTTAAAAAGCAATAAAAGGATGGGGATAAGCTGTTCTGCATTTCAGTGGTGGACAGGAGTGTGAGCTTATGTGGTAGTGGGCTGGGTGCATCACAGTAAGAATAGCACAGAAATGGATATAGGAGCTGCAGGCTCTCCACCACTGGGACAACTGAAGGAAGAACAATGTGGCTGCACATGGCATTGTACTGGGAAGGCCCTGAGACCACCAGAGATCTTTCCTCACGCAAAGAGTGGCCATTGAGGTGGCAAGAGCTCCTCGTCTTAGTTACCTCTATCATGTGTGATGAGCCCTTAAAAGCTGTGGTACACACATCTCGCATGGAGACAAGACCTCCTAAAAGATGAGATGCTAGGGGTGGCTGCATCCAGATGAGAAAATAGTGGGGTTACCCATCTGTGCATTAGCCACCAGAAGGGAAGGGGCAGCAGCAGTAAGAGAAAAGAAACCCTGTGTTTCTGGCATAGTTTTACTTGCTCTATTTTCCATCTTTGCTCTGGAGCAGCAAGAGGAAGTTTCCCATTCTTCACAAGTCTCCAGCTGGAGCTGAAGGGTGCTGCCTGCACTGTAAAGTTGCCCCCACTGCTGTTGGCATTCCTTAGTCCCACCCCAAGAGCCATCAACATCCCACCGCTGAGCATCTCACCTCTCCTTACCACCAGACTGGGATGGGGCTGGCTACATGATCCCCAGCCCTCTCCTAACTTTTGGGGGGGAACAAGAAGGCAAATGTTCCCTTAGTGGGAAAAGGATGGTGACCTCCTGCAAGAGCCAGACAGCATCCTTCACCTCTACTGGCTCCTCATGTAGCACCTCTCAAAATCCAAGCCCCTCACCTCTTTAGGGATCAACTGCCTGGGATAGTGGGGTTTTTTAAGATAAAGCTCTGTTCCTCGCAACTTAGAGTATAAATAGCAATAGTTAGTCTAAAGCAAACTTTCCTGGTGTTGGAAAGAACAAGAACACACCAGCCACTCCCCTGGGGACATGGAGCTTTAAGAGAACAAGTTTGTCAGGCTTTACAATCCTATAGTAATACTCAGCAAGGATGCATATAGCTACGAACCCTTGTCTTAAACAGTTCGCTTGCTACGTTCAATGTAAAGATAGCTTTTTAGACTAACTCCCACGGAAGTGTCAGGTAAGGTTCAGCGTATTATGTGTTTTAAAAGGAACTTGTCAGCCATGAAGGATTTTTTTTTCTCTTTCAAAATTTAAACATTCAGTTGGATAAAGGCTTGTCAAATTAATTCCTCTAGTGATGTCTTAAAATACTGTTTTTTTCCTGCTCTGAAAAAATAATCAAGTCACTAGGAATAATTGAAGAATTTTCACAGGGCTGAAAACCTCCCTCTGTTTGTATTATTGGCACAGGAAGAGCAAAAGAGAAGTTCACTTTGGAGTTTTCGCTCTGCCCTGGTTGGAGCAGCTGTAAATATTTACTCTTTTTTTTCCCCCCACCACTTCAAGCTGGAGATGGAGAAAAGAAAGTGCCCTTATATATGTCTGCACTATTTCTATTAGCAAAAGGAAGCAGGGATTTGTGTACAGTTGAGGTACTGCCGAAGGACTGGAGGAGAAGGGTGCTGGAAGAATGCGGCTGCTTTGGGCAAGTGCTGTGATTAAACATCTCTTTCCCAGTCAGGGCACCTGTCACCATTTCAGAAGTCCCTGAAGAGAGTCACTGCGTTGCTGCTGGTGTTTGGAAACTGAGATCCCTTCAGCAGGTGGCCAAGAGATGGAGACGGTTGTCCAGGTTTCAGGAAACTATCTATTCTTTCCCATTTCCCACTCATGGTGCTTCTTGCTCTGCCTGTCCCCCTCCACCAGAGAGGGGGACCCCATGGGGCACCCTTGCCACATGAAGGCTGCACAGGATTAAGTGCCAGAGGACCACAGCAGCCCCCGATGAGCAAGGCCAGGGGTGATGCTCAGGGGCTTTCCATCCGATGTCTGTGTTGCCAGGGGACAAACGGTGACAGGGCTTTCTCTTCGTGTCTACAAGGGTGCGAAAGAAAAAAGCTGTGTGGGAAGCACTTTTTTTGAATTTGGTGAGCAAAATGACCAGAAAATCTAACTAGCAGCTATTGACTTGCTTTATCAACATGCTTTGAGAAAGGCTTTCCAAAGCTAAGCTGTTTGACTTTTTTTCTATTTTTTTGGTTGTTTTTTTTTTTCCCCCCCCCACAGTAGTGTTGGGGTTACCGACTGACTATTCCGCTTAACAAGGGGGAACATCTGTCTGCAGGGAGAGCAGGGAAGGGCTGGCCAAACAGTGATGAACTTTATGGTTGCATGTCCCTAGGTAGGGGCCAAGCAGAGCTTTCTAAAAATACAGCTTTTGCATGACTGATGGATTGTATGTACAGCAATATAATGTTACTGGGCAAGGAGTAGCTTCTGGATGGAGGACATGAGTACAAATATGACTTGAGGTTCCACCAAAAAATATATATATTTACCTAAAAAAACCCCTCTAACCTCTCAGCACCGGCAAATCAAGGAGGAAGTGTAAGAGGCCAAAAGCTACGGGAACAACCAGGACTTATTCTAACTGGACCGGAGTCTTTAAAAGACTGTCGTCCCCAGGGATCTCTGTCTTCATGGGATTTTGTGAGAGGGATTGTTGATAAATTTGACAGAAACACAGACTCTCAGCACTACAGAAGCAAAAATTAAGAATTGCTGGAAAAGCTGTGACTACGAAGTCCCCCTTTTCCCTGCTGCAGACTTGGATCTGTGAGCACACCCATTCCTGCTCTGAGACACCAGCCAGCTTCTCCTGGCGCAGGTGGGGCAGAGGCCATAGGTGCAGCCCCCTAACTCACCTCCTGCTGCCAGACGAGGACAGAGAGATGCTACATGCCAGGCGAGTGAACTCATCCAGAGGCAGGACGGTGGAGGCTGGGTTTGCAGGTTGCAAGGGCAACCGTGAGGTGCTTCATGACTTAACTTTTTAAGCCATGTATGGGGCCCAACAGGAAAGCCCCATCTGCTGTGACGCTTGCCCAAGTTTTTCTTGAAGAGCCCTGCAACAGTGGGATCTGTTCAAAGACACCGCATTAGAAGTTAAGAGTAAACGTGTAGCGACAATAAATAAAAAAATACATACATGCATACCCCAGGTGGCTAAACAGCAGCACAATGGAGCGGTTCAAAGCAAACAGACACCCTTCAAAAACTAGAAATCAAGTGCAGAAATTAGGCAAATTAGATGCAAGACTATAATAAGGCAGCTCCAGAAGAGAAATCCAATGAGCTACTTGTTAACAGCGTGGAGGTTGACAATAAACCCTTTCTCAAACACATCAGGAGCAGAAAGCCTGCCAGGAGAGTTGTTGTGGCCAGCAGGCAATCTCAGCACAAGGAGGCCCAAGAAATTAATAAATCAGCATTTTGCAATGATGTTCACAGGCAGTGTCTCAAAGAAGAAATAGGAATAATATTAAGTGAATCTGTTAAGAGCAAAATCAGGTAAAATCCACCAATTCTCCCCGTTTGTCAGGGTAAGGAGTCTATACACGAGGGATGGTGGGGGGTTGTCCACCTCACCTCAACTAAGACTCTGATGCTGCTCTGTAGGAAAGCTGGCAAATAATGGGTCTAATGGAAATACTACCCAGTGGGTGGAAGTGAGGAACCCTGCTCAGGGTGTATACAACTCAGTTAAAGGCAGTTGCTCGTCGTGGGGAGAAAACCAGGAGCAGAACAGGGACTTCAGGGAGCTCAGCCTGCCAAGGGAGCCTGGAAAGAGTTGGGTTTTCAATGCAGCGCAGAGGAAGACAGGATGAGGGGCAATGGGCACAGACTGAAACACAGGAAGTTCCATCTGTATATGAGGAGGAACTTCTTTACTTCGAGGGTGCCAGAGCACTGGAACAGGCTGCCCAGAGAGGCTGTGGAGTCTCCTTCTCTGGAGACATTCAAAACCCATCTGGACACCTTCCTGTGCAATCTGCTCTGGGTGAAGTTGCTTTAGCAGGTGGGTTGGACTAGGTGATCTCCAGAGGTCCCTGCCAACCCCAACCATTCTGTGATTCTGTGGCAACCAGATGGGCACAGGAGTGGGAGGAATTTCCCAGGGGGGGCTCAGCCTTGCAAGACATCATGAGCCTGAAGAGAGGTGACTGTAGAGGAAATCCCCACGTCAGGGTTTTAAGGTAATGATAGTGGGAGGACACGGCAGGAGAAGGATCCCTCTTCATCTTGTCTCTTACATTGCTCCCCAAACACAGAACCAGAGGTTTGGCCCAATGAGTCAGCCCGAGTGAATTCCAAATGTCACAGTAACAGCTGGGAACAAGGGCTGGGGGTCCTGGGGTGACAACCCAGCCTGTGGCCAAGGGCCCACTACTGATGACCAAGGAAACATCTTCCTCAGTGGAAAAGGAGTCTTTAGCTTTGCAATGTCCATAAAATTACATATGTGAAGAATTCATCAATATTTATGAATAAAGCTATTGCAACACAGCTACTAATGACTGACTGTCTTCTCAAGGAAATATTTTAATTTTCCACTGATACCTCCTTTTGGATTACAGAACAAAACAAACAAAGAAAAACCAACAAACAAACAAACAACTCCCCCCCCCCACACACACACAAACCCCACAATGTGAAGGAAATAAGCTTATCCTGATCCAGGGAAACCATCTTAACAAGAGCTTTCAGTGGCTGTACATGAATTAATACAAGTTTCTCTCCTCTTGTGTGTTCAAGATGGTCCAAGAGAGTTGAACTGATTTTGATTGCTTTTTAGAGTTTGGAAACCTCGAGCTAGGAGGAATTACTTTCCTCCCAGGCGAAACCCGGTAGCTCAGGAACCCATCCCTCCTCCCATCTGCTCGTGTCCTTGGGTTTTTTTGAGAGATTAACTACCATGATCATGCTCTCATGACATCTTACCCGAAACAGCTTCATCTATAGCTGTAAGATTCCTTTTTCTTCTCACCGTCCTCACTCCCTTATCTTTACTGAGGTTGAGTAATTTCTCCAGGACTACAGCAGAGACTCCAGCCTCGTTGGTAAGGAGCAATTACTCATTCCAGAAGCAGAGACCTTTGTGTTTTCTGAACTGAAATGAAAGAGCACTTTGGTGAGCACCCAGTGATGCTCCTCCAGCTTGCTCCTCAAACTCAAATTATTACTCCCTTTTGAGCATTAAATATACTGAAAGAAAGTGATGAGCATGGCTGAGACACAAGGAGTGTGTCAATGCATAGAAAAGCTACGGTAAGGATGCTTGGCAGTGAGAGCATGGAGATAAATGTAAAGAGAAGGTGACACATACTTTGAGAAGGAGAGATGAGCACAGCCACTAAAAAGCACCAAAATGAGCACATAAAGCATACAAGACATTCAAGAAGCAAAGAGATTTGCCAGAAAAGAGGAAAGAGGGTTTCTTCTACAGCAGATCGATAGCTTTCCAAAGTAACTGGAGGAGGAAGGAGGTGCAAAAAAAGACACAGATTGGTGAGCAGCTCTCCCTCTACTATATAAGATTTTTAAAATTTTCAGTGATTTCAAGTTTTTGAAAGCAGACACACCACCTACATTCTGAAAACTGAGAAGAAATGCACTTCCCTTCTCCTCAGCCGTAGGAAACCCCACTTGCTTAACTCGCAGATCCACGGCTGCCCTGTATCCACTGCCCCTGCAGCGTGTGAGCTCCCTGGGGGTTTCCCCTGAGGGCAGAAATACTGAACAGCAGTAGCCACTGGCAAGGAGGAAAGCAAAAGGTGAAGCAAGATGCTCCATCCCTCTATCCCCCTTCCAGGTGCCAAAATCTCTCCTTATCCCTTCCAAGACCCTTTCTCAGCAGAGCTCAGTGTTCTCCCTCACAGGTCTCCATGTTCCCCATCTGCCTGGCAGCACCTATCGACACAGTGGGCAGTGAGGAGAGAAGGTGCTGAGCTGCCCCAGCACCCTCCTTTCAGCAGCCAGCACCCCCGCTGCCCCCAGCACCCTCAGGGTGAGCTGCTGAGGAAGAGGAGGTGGTGGGGAGCGGACCAGCCCTTGCTGGAGCTCAGGGGCTGGGGACATTTCTGTGCTGGAAGCCAAATGGATTTTTCTAGCATGGTCTCTGTGTTAATGCGCAGCTTCGTGTTGTCCAGCATCACGCCCCAAACATCTCGCAGCTACGGCCCGGAGGGAACGAAGCCATGGGCTGTGTTGGCAGGTCCTTGGGCTCTTACCCAGCAGGGGCCAGAGGGATGGGTGGGCTGGAGAAACACCAGGCAGCCCTGAAATAGCCAGGTCCTGGTGTGCACGGGGCAATCAAATACCTATTCAAACACAGCAGCACTTCAATCATCCGCTGCCCTATGTTCTCCCGTCTTGTAGCTGTGTAAATAAGCCATAGACAGCATTTTCCACAGTATTCCTCGTAACACAGCGAGAATCACTAAAGACTCCATCAAGCTTGGTAAACAGCATTTTGCACTGATTTGGAAAATCAGGAACTGAAGTTGCACTTATGGTAATTGCCAACCCACTTTCTTTGGAGCTGGAAAATCATCCCACCTTTGCTTTTTACCTTGTAGCTGCTGAAGAAGTGGCTTTTCAAAGGCGTCATCAAACACTGATGCACATACTGTTTCTCTGTTAACCAGAACTAGGAGAGGATCACTGAGCACCCGTTCAAGTAATTTTTTGCCTGCCCGGACTTCTGCCCTGCTACACTTCACTCCTCTTCTTCTTGGCTTCCTGCCTTTAAAAAAATTGTATTCTTGCACCTCGAAGACACTTCTCATAAAACTGGTGGGTTTTTTCCTTGTTGTTTTAATGTTTCTATTTCAGGGGGAATGTTTTCTGCTGTGTCTATCTTGGAGATAACCCTCTAGAACTTCTGACTGGGTCACACAGGCATAAAAACTGAAAGAATGCTGAAGTAGGGTTTAAATGTCAGGCTGCAACTTTACTTACAACCACATGGTTACAACCACAGTTCAGTGCACACAGACGCAGCAACTTCCCTCATCCCTATTTAAGAATACTAAAATCTATTTTTGCATTTGAGTGCTGTGATAATGATGATGGGAACCTAATCATGTGGAGCCAAGGTCTTTTTCTCCTAAGACATCTAGTAGCCCATGATCTGCTGTAGCTGGTTCTTGGCTAAAGCGCAGTTATTTTGCTGCAAAACATGTTAGGATCATGCCACGTGAGTGCTCGGCACCCCCATGGGGCACCGCTGGGCTGAGCCCACACCTCTGTTTCTCAGTAATGTTATACTCAATGTGTCACTAAAACCTGGTTTTTATTTTTAAATCAGCCAGCCAGGTATCAGGTATCCGCATCCTTATCTGATGACTGCGCATCAGCATCCCCAAGTTGTCCAGGAGCTTCTGCCTCCTCAAGCGTAACCACGGTCACTTTGCCACCTCAAGACTTACCTTCCTGTATGCTCTCACAGCACTTTGAGGGTTGCATCAGCCTGGGAAACATAACCAGATAAAAGGCCAGCCTGATTATCAATAAGCAACTGCCTTAAACCCCCTCCAATATTTCTTTGCAGCTCCTGCTGACGGGCCTCCCCAGGCTGACGTAGCCCCAGAAGATGAGGGCCAGCCCTGCCCTGGGCCCTCGGCCAGCGGGACTGGGGGCAAACTGCTGCTGTGGGCTCCCCAGTTTAGGAAGGACAAGGAATTACTGGAGGGAGTCCAGTGGCGGGCCACGAAGGTGATTCGGGGTCTGGAGCATCTTTCTTATGAGGAGAGACTGAGAGAGCTGGGTCTGTTCAGCCTGGAGAAGAGAAGGCTGGGAGGGGATCTTGTTTATGCTTATAAATATCTGAATGGTGGATGTCAAGAGGGTGGGACCAGACTCCTTTCAGTGGTGCCCAATGACAGGATGAAGGGCAATGGGCACAGACTGAAACATAGAAAGTTCCATCTGAATATGAGGAGAAACTTCTTCATTTTGCAGGTGCCAGAGCACAGGAACAGGCTGCCCAGAGAGGTTGTGGAGTCTCCTTCTCTGGAGACATTCAAAACCCGCCTGGACGCCTTCCTGTGCGATCTGCTCTGGGTGAACCTGCTTTAGCAGGTGGGTTGAACTGGACTGGATGATCTTCAGAGGTCCCTCCCAACCCCAACCAGTCTGTGATTGCGTGCTTCTAAAAGGTCCTTACACCACGGGGGATACAAGCAAGGCTGGTGTAATTTGTTCTCTGCTGCCCAGCAGAAATGGCTCCCCCTTGCTCCTTCCTCCTGGTACCCAATGCAGGAGCTGGGCAGAACTGCCCTGTTGCAGTAAAGACATCCCCGAATCATCAGTGCTTAATCCAGGACAGCAGAGGGAACACTGGCATCTCATGAGCAAGACAAGGTCCTGCACATAAACACAGGGCTGTAAGAATGCCCCGAGCCTGCCAGCAGCTCCTGAGCCCCTGGGATATGCTTCCAGACCTTCAGCTATAAAGACATTTACCCTTTGAGATGACCTTGGACTGCTGGAACAGAACCGCAGCAGATGCTCTTCTCACATTGCGCTGGACACCTTGCCAAGTGCTACTGCCCTAAAATCTCCTCTGTATGTGTGCCCAGCACCAACCAACCAACCAACCTGTGGCAACTGTGACTGGCTGCTAGTTATTTTCCTTGGCTTTTTTTCACAGCCCAAGTGAAGCTATTCCTGGTGGGTCATTTATCCTCCGCTACCCAAAATTCATTCCTATCCGAGGTCAACTTTGGTTCTTAAATAGGTCATTTTTGCACACACCTGAAGTTTGGCTGCAGACAGGAGGTGACCCAATCCTGTTTGCACCCACTGCCCACCCCTCAGCCTTCTCCAGGCTCTGGAACAACAGTCCTTCGAGCTACTGCTGCGGAAGTCAGCCACCCCGTGGGACAGCCCACTGGCAACGATACACAGGAAATAAACAAACCAACCCCACCAAACCTAAACCAAAACACAACCCACAAAACTCAAAATCCTAAACTTTCCATATCTTAAAACTGAACAGATTAAAACTCCAGCATAAGCCAGGAGATGAGCTGCACGTTGCACTTTGCATATGGCATTGAAAACTAAAGATGCCTGACCACTGCGCAAGAAAAGTCCCATTTCCTCAAAGGACTACTCAGTTTCCCGCCAGTTTGGTGCTGAAAAGTACAATGGAGGAAAGGGCTTTTTACTCCTTTTTAATAATAATAATAATAATAATTCCTTTATTCCTGTTTATTCCTGTTCATCTTGCTCTGTGTCCAGAAGGCTAATATAAACGACAGTCCAGCCACACGTCAATGGATACAACTTAACACTACTTCTCTCAGTCTTCTCTTGGGGTGTCCCTTCTACCCCTTTCCATGATTTTAAGTTTTTGCACGTACTTTACAGCCTGTACTTTCATACCCCATTTCGGTGTTCCCATGGACTCGGCAGTGGCTGGGCTGTACACCTTGACTTTGGGTGAGACTCTTTCAAGCACCTCCCAGCTCCATGAATTAAAGGAGTTAGTGCCCATTCATTTAACCATTACCCCATCAATTAACTGTTGTCTGGGCTTTGCAACTTTTAAATTGCTCTCTCCTAAGCCCATTCTGGCTTGGTCTCCTTTTTCATCAGCTTCAGTCCCAAACCACGCACCACCTCCCTACACCCTGGGCAACAGCTCACATTTAAACCAGATCCGAAAACATCTCCCATCAGAAAAAATGGCGGGACGTGTCATTTGAAAGCAGTGCTCTATCCTACTAGAAACCAGAGCATGCTGCCTTCTGCAGCTGAGGAGCCATCGCCCTTCGGGAGCTCGGGGGCAGGATAGGAGAAAGGCAGTGGGCTCTAATGATAAATCCATTTCCAACCCACTTCCAGCCTCCGTGTATGCGTCCTAACCGCTGTGTATACCCAGGGCCCTGTCGTTCCCCAGGCAGGGGCAGCAGCAGTTGTATTTTAATTCTCTTACAAGGCCCATGGCAAGAGGGGGCTGGCAGTGACCTGTAAAATGCTGACACTGCTGCCCAGGAGGTGACGTTGGAAGCTGAACCTGCGCTGCTGTTGTCACTATGAGGTCCCTTTTCCCTTCTTCCATCCCTCTAGTCTGTTTTTATGGCTTCCCAAAGTAAATAAGGGTATACAGAATCTATAGAACAGTTTGGGTTGGAAAGGACCTTCAAAGGTCATCCAGTCCAACCCCCTGCCATGAGCAGGGCCATCTTCAACTAGGTCAGGTTGCTCAGAGCCCCGTCCAGCCTGGCCTGGAATGTCTCCAGGGATGGGGCATCTACCGCCTCTCTGGGCAACCTGGGCCAGGGTTTCACTGCCCTCATTGTAAAAAATTTCTTCCTCATGTCTGGCCTGAATCTCTCCTCTTTCAGTTTAAAACCATTACCTTCTGTCCTATCGCAATAGGCCCTGATGAAAAGTCTGCTCCCATCTTTCTTATAGGCCCCTTTATTTACATGCACCTCGCCCATACCCAGTCTTTCCAATATTTTAATGGGTGTTTGCCTCTTAACAATCCTTCCCTCCTCTCTTATCACGAGTGCTTCTGGGATGGGGCTGAGCACCCCTCCTCCACATCCAGGCCGCTCAAATCCACTCAAGTTCTTCCAGCTCATGGGTTCCACCCCAGGCCCACGGTGTCAGCTCCTGTGGAGCTCAGGGCTTCTCCTCGTGTCCCTAGCCTTGACATGGGGCTGCACCCCATCCCACCCCATGTAACTCCCCACAGCACGGGCTCAGCCCTGGGTGCAGTGCAGGGGTGGTTCTCCCTCTCTGCCTGCCATTTTCTTTAGCTTTGCATGTAGCACCTGGCACCAAGAGGGTGTTGTCTCCTCCTACACCCCAGACTTTTTCCCAAAGACCAAATATGTCCTGTTTTCCCCTTTTTGAAGGAATGCTGTTGTTTCCCTGGAAGGAGGCTGCCCTGGGGCCCGCACTGCTGCCTTCCCAGCAGCCTCCTCCCTGGCACCTTGTGCCTTCCTCCATGGGGCCCTGCAGGCAGCAGCCCTGCGCTGAGCTTGCTTGAACTTGAGCTTCAGCTTTAACTTGTCCAGGCACCACCTGCATCCCTCCTTCCTCTGCTGTCAGCATCACCACAAAGGAAGCAGTGCTGGCTGGCTTTGACC
The DNA here is from genome assembly GCA_013399365.1 of Pampusana beccarii. Classification (NCBI taxonomy): domain Eukaryota; kingdom Metazoa; phylum Chordata; class Aves; order Columbiformes; family Columbidae; genus Pampusana; species Pampusana beccarii. The sequence goes on from VWYH01007500.1 coordinate 565,101, forward strand.
TGCCCCAGAGACAAATTGTCACCCTCACCAGCCTTTTCCCCGTGCTGGACCACTGAACCCCCAACCCGAGTGCTTCTCCCTCTGCCTGGTTGCCACACAGGCTAAAGCAGCCATGGAAGATAAAGCCTCCATGGAAGATAAAGCTTCCCTACTGCCCGTATCTGTTGGCCCCATCTCAGCCATCACTGAATTGTCGGGCCATGAGTCTCCGCTACAGATCCAGACACAACAGCTCTGACCTAGGAAAGCTCAGGCTTAAAAGGCCTCTCTCTTCCCAGCCCTCTGTGCCACAGATCAGGGCAGCAACCCAGGATGAGCACCCTCTTCCCCATCATCTCAGTCAAACCCTTCCATCTCCTAATCAATAAATGTATTTGTGGCCAGGACATCACCAGCTGTTGAGTCTCTAATCCTTGCTCACCCTTGTTCCAAGAATCTGCTATATTATGCTGAACTGAGCTGAGCTGTGCTCATTTAAGCAAAGCAACATGATTTTAATACCACTTTAAAAGTCTTCCCAACTAGGAAGGTGCAGATTCAGGACACTTTGTCTTTATTATCTACCATACAAATTCAGGAAGTTTGGGGGATTTCCTGTCACTAGATATTTCTCACTCTCCTAGTGACTTTTTTCTAAATACTTTGCATATAGCTACCACCATCACTATTTCTGAAATGTAGCCACTGGTAGAACTTCACTTCTCCAAAAAGCAAAAAGTACCTGAAGGAAACCTTAAAAATCAAATGCTCTGTTGAATAAAATAAATAAATGAAGTTCAGAAAACATGCAACTATTTCTTCTCCTCATTTATGGGATCCCTTTGTTGCCACGCTCCTCCAGGACAGTTCTCAGACCCACAGTTCAGTAGGAAATGTTGCTATTTATTTCTAATTCCCTCATCTTTAGCTGAACTTACTATTTTTTTTTTTTTAAATACCCATTTGTATCTCTGGTTTTATCCATCCCCTAATAACGCCTGTTTTTCTATCAGCCTGTACCTTTCAAAAATTCTTGCAAGAAACGCCATGTCCTTGGGCATCTTCATCCTTTTACGCGTTGATCTTTAATTTGCCTGCTACCAAGACCACTTGCAGTTGTGGAGCTCAAGGGTCCCAAGACTGAGGTTCCTTGGAAAGCGAGTCAGTCCCCTCCCTTTAGCTTAGGGCTCCACCTCCCCCAACCCTGCCCCATTGCTAACGCTTGGAAACACCCAGAGAGCACAGACGTTTTGCTTGCATCCCGTGCTTTGTAACTTAAGAAGCGGAAGTGCTTCATAATAACTACAATTGATGAAATATTAACTTGTGCTTTTTTAATAAAATGAAACAAAAGCATTCTAAAATCATAGCAGCTTATAGATCAAAACTGTCCATCAGTTAGGAGCATAGTGTAATTAAGAAGTACGAAAACTGCAAAATAGTGAAGCCCTGCAGCAATTCAAACCCACGACAAAACCTTCAGGCAGAGTGAGCAATACAGCCTGGTGCTCTAATGATTTGGTCTCCTTGTTAATTGGTGAAATACAAATTTTCATCCTTGGTAACGGCACATCCTCTTTTACAAAGGGGAGGAAAGGTGCAAAGCCCTTCTGACAGCGCCCAGTAGCTCTTTCCCTAGTTAGCGATGTTCTTTTACAGCACTGAGAAACAAGGACTTTTTGTTTACCATTAGTTGAGGTAAGTTATCTTGTTTTTATTTGGGTTTAAGACTACTGTAAAGGAGTAGCTTTTCAGTTGCAGCATGGTTTGTCGAGATTACAATATTTATGACTGCATAAAATACATAAGTAAAAAATTATGATTTGTAAAGTTTGTTATCAAGAGCTGACACTTACACCTTTTACAGAACTGCAAATACTGGCTTCCTAACTGCTAGTTGATAATTTTGCTGGCAAGAGCATTTGTTATGCGTTTCTTTAATCACTATACCCTTTTGTCCAACTCTTGTAAGAATTAGCAAGAAAGTAATTTGTAACTATGGTTAAACTGTTTTAACAGCATTAGACAAGCTGTACTGATTCTTCATTAAAACACCCTTCATTTGAAGCTACAAATGTAAAAGGTGGTTCTTTTTGTTCAAAAGAAACTATTAGCATGCTCTGTGCCTTTAACACTTCACATTCATTACAGAAAATTTAACAACGCAAACACTACCATACCCCCACTAATGAGAAATTATGAGAAATTGATGCAGAGCCTTCTGCATCAGTCGACTTTGATCGATAAGAGAGCTATCAATTTTGAAATTTAGATTTAATGCATTTTCAAGAAGCTAATGAGAAAGGAGCAACTTAAAATAAATACCATCATTAAAACTGCAAACTGTTACAATGATATATTATAAACTTGTCCTAAATAAACCTAGTGCTTCAAAAATTTACCAGTGAATTCGTATTACAAAATATGTGAAAATACAACAGAATACCACAAAACAACGTCCGTTTTTGGGGTCAACAATGACGCCAAGATGATTCAGACTTAACTTTTTAAATTGTTATCAGAACATATTGTATTATAGAAGTTGCAATTTGGTTGAATCCTAGAGAATATCCCCACCCAAACTCAAATTCACCTTTTTCATTTCTCCTCTAAAACTAGTGCCAAACTTCCTGTCAAAGCTGGTATTTTCTTGCAGAGCTTTAAAGTTTAGCCATTACTTATTTTCTACTACTACATTTTGGCAGCAACTATTTATTGGTCTGTTATTGCAAAAAGTGCAATTTAACAATAAACCAGTCTGAAGGTCATTTTATGTCTTGAGGATACATACCATATATTTCTTTAAAAATAATCATACTTTTGTAAGCAATACTTTACAGTAGACACCTCAAATCTACCATAGATGTAAAACTTAAAACGAGAAAAATTTAGTCTCTAAATCTTTATACACATATTTATATTCAAGTTCCTATATATATTATATATATACACAAGCACAAGAGTATATATAAAATATATATAATCAGATTCAAAAAAACCAAAAAACTGGGCACTGTACATAAAATCTTTTTAAAACTCAAACAATAGAAAAACTTTAAACATTAAACAATTTTAATAAAAGTTTCTGTACAATGCTAAGCAGTTTTATTTACATATAGAAAATGTAATAGGAGTAGTGTTTGAAATTACAGAACTCCTTAAAATTTCAATGGCAGGTAATCTGGAAAAAATAACAGCATTCCATTCACAAATATTTTCAAGCAATAAATATGTATTTATAAATAGTGTAAATTTACATCAAGATTAGAAACAAAAATCACAAATCTGAAGTTTATTCCTTAGTCTATGTGCAACCCATTTATCTTTGTGACTTGGCTGTTAATTGTTTTAAATTTTATTTAGGAACCAAAAGTGTAACCGTCATGGTTTCAAAACAAGAGAGAAAAACGTAAAAGCAGTAAAAAAAAAATTTATATCACCTAACTCTTCACATTAAAAAAAAAAAAAAGTTGCCCAAAGAAAGACTTAAAATTTCTAACTACCTTACAAAGAAATGACCAGCTAAGCTAGTACTTTTTCCAAGGGAAATTCTGAAGGGGAAAAATGGATGAAACCAACTCATCAGCCCAGAAACAGAGAAATACAAAAGAGGTGGTCTTCAAGTCAGTAGTCTGTATAATGTTGCCAGTTTTGTCAGATATATACAAAACATGGAATTATTTTTTTGAAGTACAGCTGGATGAGCTTTATTTGTTTTGAGTTCTGGAGTAGGAGGCAGTGCTCTCTCCTGTCCAGTTGGTTGACACTCCGCACTTGGAAGGTTGCATAGACACAGCTTTCAGCCAGCAGCCTTACGGGATAGCTACAAAAATCAGTGGTGCAGAACTGGGTCACTTCCTGAATATCAGAAAAGTTTTCATTTAATGTCCATGAAAAAATGTCAAGATGAGGAGGATGGCAATGGAGGAGCCTGAAAAAGAAAACATTAGATTACCTTTTCTACAAGGGTGTAAAACTCAGTCGTTTAACCAAGACCTGCACAAATTGTAACCATGAGAGTTTGAAGTCACACGCGCTACTGTTTTAACACTTTAGGACTCTTTCAAGTGGAAACTGGCATTTTTTTCCCAACTTGCTCAAATACAACACACATTTTGTGACTACTCTACATTAGGATTCTGCCTATACTGCAGACTGGAGTATGCTGTGGGGAGGTCTGTGTTAATACGATGTGAGCTGCCAAAACAAGTCCCATTGTGGCAGCAAAGAGCTCCATGTGGGCTCAGCAGAGGTGGATCTTAATATACTCTAAAACAGGGATTCTCAACCTGTTTACCACTGGGGGGGGAACTGTCCATTTGTGGCTCTCCAAATGCCTTGCCAGCTTCTTTTCTTTTCCCCTCTATCTAAATAATATCATATAAGCCTGATGGTAGGAGATCTGTGGAAAGCACCTCAGGTTCTCTGACATGGGGACAAAGTTCATGTGGGTTTTGGGTTTTTTTCTGTGCCTCAAGAGTGAAGTAAGCTAGGTGTCTTGTTCCTGCTTGCTTTCAGGAGACAAGGCCTAGAAGATACCCAACTATTTCCCAACATTGCACTTCGTGGCATTACCATCAAAATATCCGTTCTCTGACTGCATTTCCGTATCTTCTTTTCCCGCCCATCAGTCCTGCCCTGATGTGGAACCCCTCCAAGAAGCTGCTCACAGTCTTTAAAGACACTTTAAATCATACCATAGTACGCACCTATGAAACACTAACACTAGCTGATCCCCATGTTTGCTCCCGATACTTTGCCCTGAACACAAGAGTCTCTCTGTTGGGGCTGTTGCACCTTTGCCATCCGAGATTATCTTTGTCCTGTGACTTGAAACAAAGCTCAACTTTTCTCTTAGATCTGAGAGATGTTATTTTTAGGCTATGACTCTTCTCAATCAAGACTGTATCCCCTTTAAAAGAACTGAATGTGTGCACCGATTTCACAAGGGAACAATTATTCATGCCCTTTAGGGCTGCAGGTATGGGCTCTGGTCGGGGAGGGAGCTACTCACAGGTTGAGAATCCTTGTTCTAGGGACAATATCATCACTGTTACCTATATAATGTTATAAACACAGACAACAAAATACCCCTCCCTCCCTCTTTTCCATACAGAAACTTTCTTGCCCATTTCCACTCAACTGGATGACGTATCTGAGAACAGGTGTTTATTTATGTGCTTTTCTATAACAGATCATCACTTCGAACTTGCAGTATTTCACAAACTATAACGACAATGGGCTCTTAGAAGTATGAATTGAAGTTCAACCACCTCAGGCTCTGTAGAACCAATGAAGAGAGTTAAATTCAGAGGACACGGTCCTGCACTCTTGACAGCCTCTACTGCTGAACCTTGAGGCCTTCGCTCAAAGGGTCATGACTTATCACGCTAGCATTACATGAAATAGTTCTCTAAACATACATTTTCTGCAGCACCTGGAAATGAATCAAAAGGCACAGCCATTTCTGGGCTGTTACGTTTAATTCAACATGAAATTCTCATAACGCTTTGTCCAACCTTTTGTCTTTGACAGAAAGGCAAGGCTTATAAATAAATTCAGCATCGTTTTCATTGTGGTTACAAACAAGCCATCTTTGCCTGAAACAATGAAACCTGGGTGAAATGTTAGGACAGTTGTGCTGACACAGTTCAAAGCAGGAGGCTGCCATATATAGCACAAAGCTATAATGGCAAAGAGGCTTTTTGCTTTAAATTGAAATGCAAAGGAGGCCCCAAGCCAAAAGACAGAACTGTTTGAGAGCATCCACTTGCTAAGCAGAAGGACAGTGCTGATTTGGGAGGGGATGGGTGGGGAAGGGGAAGGAAGGAGACTGAGTGCGTAGGATGCTCTGCTGCTATACTGACTTCATACCACAACCAATGTATTAGAGATGCTCTTGAACCTGGTGCTAGTTTCTCCAAGCTTCACTGTCCTGATTCTTCCCATCTCCATCTGATCCAGTTATGGTCTTCAGGTGATCTCTATTGGATTTTTAAAGCCACAACTTTATGAATTGTAACATCATACTTTTCCTGAAAACTCAGTGGTTATGTTCTGCAGTAAGTTACTGTACTATTTCACATAATTCTGACTCTTCAGCATTTTGTTCTGTAAATATCACACACAACCCATACCTCCATTTGAATCAAAGTCCATGGTACTCATACAATGGAGCACCAAGACAGTCTACAACTGCTTTACAAATAATGTATTTATGCACCCACTTATTAATTTGACTTACTAATGTAAATTGATCATAGACTTGCATCAAGTCCTCCATTTTGTACTGTTCTAGCACCACAAAATTTTCCAGGTTCGTGCTTATCTTTCTTGCACAGTCTTGGCAATGTACAACATAGGTCTTTCGAGAATTGCTCTCACTAGTGACAAAAAGCAGATCAAAGACTTCCACCTAGTAGATAGGAAACAGAAAGTCAACCGTTACGATTTCATTTTTTAAAAAGTTAAACCATGGAAACTGTATTTTCTTTAAGATTTACACCTTTATCCGGTGCATGCAAAGAGAAAAATTAGATTTGTTCAGGGAAAAATCTATCCGCCTAAGGCTCAGGTGGAGAAGTGAAATATTGTAAACCCACTAATACTACACTGCATGAACAGCGCTCTGGGAAAGCTTATGGTCAATATTGATAAAGCAGGATTTATGCTCTGAACAGAGGTTACTCAGCAAGGTGGGAATTTATAACAATTATACCCAATTTTCCTTTTTAAAATTTCTCTGAGAAAGAAGTTTGTGATTTATTTCCTTACTACTCAATCACATGCCCACGCTGCCCAAGAGGCTAAGTCAGAAGTAAACTGAAACTGATTTTCAGGGGGCAGGAAAATTTTATTTTCTATTAAGCTTCATGAAAACTACTATAAACGCTTTAAAGGAACTATTAACAGAAAGTAGAATCAAAAATTTCAGCAAAAAGGTATGTCCTGTGAAGAAAATGGACTTAAATTCTCTCTCTTTTGGTGCTGTTGTTGACTTCTTAAATGAAGACAGATACACCTTCAAAATGAAGCTCAGCAGATCAAATTATATGCAGGAAGGGATAACAACTTTTTATAATAACTGAGAATTGAAAATCGACCTAGTGAATAACAACACTGTAGAAGTACTGTGGAAGAGACTGCAGCAAAATACAGCCTACATCTAGAAAAACAGCTCGTTAAGCTCTTTGAAGACAGTACTTCATCACATACATGTGCTTATAACACCCCGCAGATGCTGCAACGTAAAAGCAAAATTAAAACAGCAACAACAACAAAGGACAGGAAAAAATTTAAATAAATATTATAGTAGTACACAAGCCAAACACATATTTTTACTGACCTCACAAATGCTACAGTAATGAGCTGGCTCGTCCTTTGCTCGCCCATGCCAGACAATCTCTTTTCCTGCAGCAATTAGAGCTTCCCTCAGCGTCTGACACTGTTTGAGAGTTCTTAACAGGCAGTACCTGCAACCAAAACCAGTTACACATTCGGTTCAATGTTCAACTTTATAGCGAGACTCAAGTAGGCTTTAGTTTCTTCCAAGACCCTGTACGTGGATTGCCTTTTCCTCTGGGATTTCAGAAACAGCTGGCTGATAGGAATAACCAGACCCATGACTTACACAGAAGTTTGACCACATGCTTATGAACCTCTGTGCAGATTTGTTCCATTTCAGCACTGCCCCTTGCCCTGCAAACAGGCTGGATCTTTCATTTTTGACTGGAATGCATCAGCGCTCTTTTAAGCGCCATAAAACAATGTGTTTTCAAAAGCAATTAATGTATTTTATTTTGAGCTATGAATTTATCAGCAAAAAGTTAGTTTGAACTGCCAGGTCCAAAATAACTGTTTACATTTTGTGTAAAGGACTGCAGCCTGTCCAAAGACCTGTTTTAACTGACATCCTATTCGGTTACTTCCTCAACCAACACTACTGAACTTCCAGTCATCCAAAGTAGGAAACTCAAGTTCTAACATGAATCACTATGCACACAGGGGAAATGAAATCTATCAACAAGTGTCTTCTTCAGTGTAAAAGTAAAAATAATAGACAGATAAGTATTAGAAAAGTCCCTTCACAGGAAAAGATGGAAAAAATAAAATTTACACTGATTTTACGAAGAAAAAAAACTGCTTAAATGTCAAATTTAAATCAACAATTCCCTGCCATAATTCTGTAAAGAATAATAAAAAAAATCTTCACCATTTTATACAGTTCTCTTCTGTACTAGAAAAAAACTAACTTGTTTTCTAGCATTGTACAAGCTACATGCATTCTCCAAAAAAAGCTGGCAAAGCAGGCTGCCAGTTTCTAAATTACAATGTTATTTACAATAACTTTTAGCTCTCAGCTATCCTATTTATCTGAGCTGCAGCCTTTGCAGCCTTTAATTTTCTCCTCCACAGGGTGGTTAAGTTACATGCCCATTAGATGCAGAAGGAGGATTGAAAAAATGTGAGGGAAAAAATAAACGTTGGACAGAAAACAAAGTGCTCAAGAGTTCTATCAAAATGTTTTCAACTTGATCCTTCTCCCATTTTAAAGCCTTAAACATGTAATACACGTTCCTTTTTTTTTTAAATGTTTCTTTCATGTGTTTCCAAGTAGTTAATGGACTCTTAGGCTTACTTTTAGATACTTTGCTCTTGATGTTTTACACTCAGACTGTTCATCTTCACCAAAAAAAAAGTTTATGACTTCATTAATACTCACTGTAAGAACAGCGCAAAACTGAAAACGTGTTTCTATGTTAAACATCGTCTTTTCATACACTGCGTTTCAAGAAAACTGAACAGCTCATTTAGCTGTAACTCCTTCGACACTTTCAAAGTTTGATGTTAATGGGACTTATGATGCCACAGCCAGCCATATGCAATATATCATGTATTAATTCACCTGAATTTCAGGCTAACGTAGCCATGCTCCTGACAAGTTCAGTAACTTCAGTATAGCATTCTTTCATGCAATACAGCATAAAAAGCTACTGTTCTCTTCTGCTGTTAGCTAGAAAGATCTTTGAGGATGCCAAAGAGCAACTGGAAGCGCACCTGCACGCTTGCACCACTGTTCTCCACTCTTGACTTACAAAGAGTTTTCAAAGTGCTATTTTGAAATAATTTTCTAGTGTTAACAGCTGTGGAGAAAGAATTGCCCAAAATGAAACCCACATGTAACACCGCTGCAACGTTTGCCAAATTTGCAACCAAAACTGCAAACAATAGCTGGAAGGTCAATTCCGCCTCCTTGGATCAAATTCAGGTCCTGGTAGTGGCACCTGAAAATGTAAATGCTAACTGTTTTATGCTGTCAAAGAATGGGAGAAAGCATATGAAGTATCACTTTGAAAATGCACCACAACTTCCTAAAGTATGGGAAGCCTAAAGAAAGCCAAAAAAGCTGTCTAGCAGAGTCACAATGTATAAGTTAAACACTGGCAGCTTTTAATATTGTAGGCCTGCTTTTATTCTTGTACAGTGAGAATTCAGTTAAAAGAAAATCTGGACCATCTCTCTCTCTCAAATTCTTTACAGGTATGGCAGAGTACATGACGTCCAGTCAAATTAAAATATTGAACAGAAGATTTTAAAATGGACATAATCCTGATTTATTCTAGAAAGGCAGTGTTTGAATATTTAGATATTCAGTAAAACCTTTTGAAGTGTGGAGACCATCCCAATGGCAATGCAAAACTGATCTCTTTGTATCTTTCAGTAATATACCTTCCCCGCTGATACCAAAATGTATTTTATCTGGCTTCACGGTTTTGTGCAAAATCATTTCTCCCATGTCATGTTCTTTTACAGTTCTGAAGCTATTTTTGTAAAAGAACTTAAGTCTTTCAGTTACTTTGGAATTAATTTTTTAAGCCTTTATTACTATATTCCCACTACCTCTAAAATTCTTCTTCAGATGCATTTGTAAAAGTCTTTCTAGCTTCCATCTATGAGGTTTGAGGTTGATTTTTCTTTCTGTGAGGGCTGTGCTCTCTCCGTCAATTTTTAAATTATTCTCCCTGCGTTCCTGCTCATGATTCTACTGTTAACATCAAATCTTTAAAAAACGTTTTACAAGAAGGTTGCAGTTTTTACTCTGTGTCTTATCTAGCAAGACAGCACTGAGACGCACATTAGGTAAAAATATAAGGAAACTTCAGATTTCTTCCAAAAGCAAAGTTTCTTCTATTATTTTTTTTCCCTGCTGCTATTTTATTTCTTGTCATTAATTAATCTGGTTGTATGTATGTATGTATGTATTTGTATGTATGCTTAAACTTTAGTTTATTGCCTCTGTAGTGGTTACTCTCACGTAACTCAGTAACACATATTTGTATTTATCTTTCAAATTGGAAGTGCTTTTTATTGTTTTCTAAGAGCTACTCTTTTCTACTATTCTGATACCTAAGAAGCCCCAGACAGCGAAGTCAAACTACCTAAACATTTCAGGTCTTCCCTGCGCAATTTTAGATACAGACCCGCATTTTGGCAAAATTGTAACAGCTGTGTACATTTTTTTTTCCTGATGACAAAGAGTCAGCGACTCAAGTTGAAAATTAACCAGCTGTGTCAGAAATCACTATTTCTCAAGTGTTTGTATACATGTGCATACACAGGCATATATACAAACACAGAAATGTCTGTATTTTGTACATAATAAAATCCAGGAGCGGTGGACAACCACTGCTTGCCAGGTGGTGCTATTTTCCTGCAAACAAGGAGTCCATAAGAAAACTATGCAACTGCTTTCCTATCTAGAGGAGATTCACGAAGGTTTCTGCATTTCCAGTGTGCAAGATCAGATCCTAGACTGTTTATTCTGGTGACACCCATGTCTAGCACTACCATACGACAGAAGTGACCACAAGGAAGAGTTAACCCAGGTTACTGCTACTAACTGTTACAAACCAGAGCTCATCTGTACACACAGAACAGAACTTGCAATGTGCCTGACAACTAACTTGGATGTAGGGCTTAATCCAAGAAAACTGGAAGTGGTTTTAGCAAACTGGAAAAAGCAAACGCATGCAAAACCTAAGTTTCTAGCTGCTCCTCAGCATCTCTGCTTATTTGTAACGTACACCTAAAATTTAGGTCTCTTACAAGAAGAAACTCGGCTGCTGTCAGTCAGCAAGACACAATAGGAAACATCCATTTCATCCTCTGTGTTTTTTCACAACAGTTTAAGAGAGTCTCTTGGAGAAGGATGCTATGCTCAGTCATGTTTTTCTCCCTTTAGGCCTAAAGCATGGCAAAACCCCCCAAACTTGTGCAAACACAAAATACAGGTGCCAAAGTATCAAAATAATATTTTGCCAAAAACATTCCAGAACTGTTTCAAGCTTGTGAAATAAGGTAGGGGGTTGTTTTGTTTTTTCCTCTCTCCCACACCCTGCTTCTTTTTCTCTATTTCTCATTTCTAACTATTCAGTTTCTCCTCTCCCTTTTACGACAGCTAGCATCCTATGAACAGTAATAGTTCAATATTGAATTCATTCTGTAAAAAGATGTCTCACTCAGATGTCATCAATACATCCTACTAGAGGGGAAAAAGTTACTTTTCTTTGCCCTTTTTTTGCAAGTTAACTTTCTAATTCTTTAAAGGTCCATTTCAAGGCAAATTATAGAAGGATTCAATGCTTGTGGATCCAATGTGCTGACAAGATTAACAAGTGCTCAAGCTAGAACTCCTTTGGTAGGCTTAAGGAAAACAGAGAGTGCTGCTACCTGAGTACTCTTATGATGAGTAAAGCGCTTTGGAGTTCATTTCCCCACCTCCTTTAGGACAAACCAAAGATACATGCTGAAATGTCCATTCAACCTAGGCATAATGATGCTGCAATATGATTTATATTTGTTTAAAGTTGCAATCTTCAAACAAAATTAATAAAAGGTGCTCCGAGCCTGGAACATTCCTGCATTTTGGCATACGCATATGAGAAATATCACTAAACTCAATTATCATTTTACACATCAATTAATTCATTATTCAGAAGAAAGAGCAAAGGTAAGGAGGTTTTCAAACTCCTACTGGCCTTTATTTAAAACTCTTATACTGCATCTCCAAATGACCGTGCGTGAGCACTAACTAGAGGTTCTAGAAATGTAAAATTAACTTTGCTGTAAAAATGACTAAACATTTTAATTCTAATATTTGAGTTGATGACCTTATTTTGTTATTTCTTATGGTATGTACTCTGAACAGTTTTTGTCATCTAAGTCAAATGCTTCTGTAAACTGCTCTATTAAATCTATGGCATATTTAACAAAAAGGTTAATCAGATCATTCTAAAGCTATAACACAATAACATCCAATACAACGCAATGAAATCGATTATATCTATACATGAAATGCTGAAAAACAGAATAGAAAATAATTTTGGCTTGATTCTCAGGGACGGAAAAATCTTACAAAGGCTTACTTATAAATCAAGTATTGTTTTATGCTTGAAGAAGAAATATGTATAGTAAATGTTCAAATAAGTAAAACTTACTTTATCATTTCAAAAAGCTTTGGATCCGAGACTTTGATATTTCGGGCCATATTCCATGAAAGATGAACCATGGGCACTATGGACTTTACACTCTGCAGTTTATTCCACTCGTACCGTTCCACTGCCAATTTATATTGACAGGCTATAAAAAAAAAAAACAAGATTACAGAAGCAATTAGTCAAGTTTAAAATAAAAATCAACAGGAGCCAAAATAATTTCATTATAATCAAAATGTATACCTTTTAGGGCTACATTAAATTTCATTTGTAATGATCCACTCACTGAAACTACATTTGAATTCTATAAAATTTCTTTTTAAAAATGTATTTATGATGCTAGAAGAACACACAATACCGCAGCAGCAATGACTACCTGTGAAAATAAGTTACTGACAAGTGTTTGATTTCTATGGCGAACTGAGAGCAATATTTCAAAAAGTGTTACCTAAACATGTTTGAAATATTTCAGATTAAAAAAAAATGTATATATAAATTGGAAATGTCTGCTTCTCACTCTATTCACTCTTTATTGTAATTTTACAATGCTATGGCGTATAATTTGTCTTCAAAAGAAGACTGCACCTTTAGACATTTGTTGCAGTGAGTTAGACTTTTTCATTAAGCAGCCTACTCACCCTGCCCTTTTTAAAAAAACGTTTTACAGAATTTACTGCAACTGAATATGTGAGCTCTGTATCAGGCAATCATACAGTCCTTGAGATACACAATTTATTGCACCATTATGAAATAAAGACACACCTTAAACTATTCAAGAAAACGGGACGTTTTTGGAAGTACATTCTCTTCAAATGCTTGACAGCATCATTTTAGCTGTGAAATTTCCTTCCATTCTCACATCTTAAAACTTTCCAAGACCATGCTTCAAAACTGAAGCTTCTAGAGCAGTAGGTCTGAAAGAGCTTACTATTCCTCTATGAACAAAATTTTACAACTGTTTACATTTGCTGATGCTTTCACTGAAGAGCAATTAAGTATCCATTGTCCTGAAAAAGTTAGATGGCCTTAACTCATATGCCAGCTATAGTGTGGTCTGCTGGGTAGAACAAATTTTGGGAGAAAAAGTTTAAAAATGGCCTAAAAGAGTGTACAGATTCATCTAAACATTTTATTCTGATAGTATTTGCTACACAATCGTTATTTTTACAGGTCCATTAAATGAAGAAATGCAAAGACTCCATTCTTGCTGCTTTCTCTTCCTCTTACCAATGGAATTACTTAAAGCTTCAACATGTTTTAAAATGCAGTATAGCTTTTTTTTTTTTTAAATCTAGTAAAGCATGGTAAATTAGTAAGAAATGGCAGGTTCTGAGGCAAATGTAGTAAAACATTACCTAATTATGTAGTTCAGCACAGGCAGCACTCAACCTTACCTGTAAGAGGGCCAACGTTCCATGCAATGTTGTTGCACCAACCGATAGCCTGAACCCAATGAACAGTGCCAGCATTTATCCACACTAAATCCCCTGGTCTTTGAATAAACCTGTAAACTGGGACATTAGCTTCATACAAATCTTCCAAGTTTGGCCACCAAGATCCCATTAGGAAATTCATATTATTCCTGAAACAACAGGAGAAATATAGTCTTCAGCAATCATCAGCAGACATGTTAGTGGTTGATACTTCAATGAAATTACCTATAAAAACTGATCACCACAATAAACACTTTCTGCATCTCATCAGTGACCCAGGAGGATTAAACAAAAGAAAAGTTTCATCTATAAAATTCCTAACCCTAAATCCACATTTCACATCCTACAATACATTAAAACACCTAACCATCTACCTGCCCATGTGAAGTCAGTTTATGGCTTCCAGTTGTGTTCAATTTTCCTTTTAGTTTCCCAGTATCTTATTAACAGGCATAGAAATCCTTGGTCAGATCTAGCATGACACTAGTGTCAAATACTGCTTTTTTAACTAGTGACTGATTTTATCTACAGACCACACCAGCTCTTAAGAATGTCTTCTCTTTTGAACAAAGCCAACCAGGTAATCGCACTGTCAGTGTATACACATGAAGCTTGTCCACGCAACAAGCAACTTGTTGGCACCATCTCAACTGTGATCCACACATCTATGCTATATTCAGGCAAGAAATGCTGACCCTCCTGAGAAGCATGAAAAAAGACCTCCACACGGATTTCCTAAGCATGAACTCTTCCACTATGGTTATGCAAAATACTTACTTCTCTCCCAATTTTATACCGTTTTTATACTGCATGAGAGAGCATTTGCAACTCACAGTTTGCAAAGATAATTCAGTGCCTCTGTGAGGCACTCTACAGCTTTTATGAGGTTACCAAGATCTTAGTTTCTCAGTCACCCTCAAGAGGACAGTGTCATGGGGGTAAAAGGCATGTCATCATTGGAGACGTTGCAACTGCATCAGTGGAATTACAATTTTGATGGATGATATAAGAACAGTTGTCAGTAGATGAGCAGAAAGTACAGAGACACTGAGATGCATCTGCAGAGCTCTGGAAAAGTTCTGAAGAACAGTCAAGAGCTTAGTTCAGTTTTAACTGGGCAAGAAAAAAATAATCTCCCATAAAATAAGCTTCAGAAGCTACTGCCTGAATACTAGCACCATTAGAGGACAAAATTGCTCTTTCCCCCCCCCCCCCCCCCGTTTTGAAGGTGGAGGGGAGTGCTTCTGCATGTGTGTATGTTTTGTTTTTAAAGCATCCACTCAACACAAGACACAGCACAGAAACCCAAGTCTTAGAGCTGGCTGAGTATTTCCCCAATGGTCAGTGCACCTTAGCTTGTTCCAGCAAGCTACAAACATGTAAACGTATGCAAAGTATGCCATGACACCTCCTGGCATCTAAGTAGACTAAGCTCTCCCTCTAGATGCACCAAGAAGCCATGCCAAAATACCAATGACTCTGCACTTGCTTGTGTATAACATGTACAGTAATCATAATAAAGATTTTTGAATCATGAACCTAGATGAGCATTTGCTACTACCAATCTCTCATTTCTTGTATTGCCTTTATTCCTGTATTCAAAAAAACATATAACTGACCTGATGTTAATTTTTGAAAGCAAAGCTATCACAGGCAAATCCAAGTTTCTGCACATTGTACAAATGCACTATTTTGCATTTTGACTTATTTTACAAGGCTTTTCTGACTACATGGAGAACACATAAAATAACTTCCTCTTAAAATACCCTCAAGTAATTTCTCCCCTTAGGTCTGAGAAGGACACAGAGAACTTAATGAAAAAAACAGTACGCCCAGCTTACTTTTCACAGAAGTCATTCATGACACCCCAATAACTTTCAGGGACAACGAACCATTCGCAGTCACCTGGACCAATATTTATATTTACTGAACAGAAGTTGTTATTTTCTTGATGACCTGCAATTTAGATAAAAATAAACACACTTTATGTAAGGCTGATCTATCAAAAACAACAGTACGAAAATGCAAAGTTAATGAAAAACCTAAATCACAGTTAAACTATGTACAGATTTCTATATGATACTTACACGCTATATAGGTGCTTTATGGTGTTAAGAAATATAATTAAGCTACCAATGATACGAGAATTCTGCTTTTGTTAGTTTGTGGACAATGAAAAGCATGGACTACCAGTCTTGTGAATCTGACCAATACTTCAGCAGTTCCCTTTTTGTAGAAATAAATGCTTCAAGATGCTAAAGCTTAGATTTTGTTTTATGACTAGCTCTTGACAGTCTCAGTCAGAAGCAAAACTTCATTACTTCAGGCACTGAATAGACAAGTAGTAACAAAATATGTCCCAAAGGAGCTTTCAAAATCAATGTAGAAATGTCAGTGTTTTATCTTCTTTTGACAGCTGGAAAACTGAGCCATAATACCTAATGGAATTTTCTGAAGTTGTACTTCAGAAAAAACAGACCCTGAAATTTAGTCCAGATCCCTCAAGTCTCAGTTCAATGCCCTAACACAGCACTATGCATTACGGAGGGTTGATTCCTATTCTCAGAATCTAGAAAGTAGAAGTATACTGATTTCTATGATAGCACAATACCTACTTTGGAAGCCTATAAAAAACTTTCAAGGCACGTAAAATACAAATACTGTCAAAGTATATAATCCCATCAACTTTTTTCCCTTAAATAATTCAGTATTGCATGCAATCAGTTAGTACGGTAATTACCTAAATTACCTAGCACTGCAGAAATGCAGAAATTTCCACTATAAAGTAATTCAGTACTTCATACAAGCAGAGTTCAGTTAAACAAGAAATAAAAAAAAATACTCAATATGTACAATTTCATCATGTTTAGGCATACCGAATACACGGAAAATCTGCAGTGTAGTTAAATCAATACCACAGCAGTAGAACCTGATTTTTTTCATGCAAAGAGATTATACTCACCTGGTGTTCTGCTTCCTGGAACCTTCATGTACAACTGCACTGTGTTCATGCCCAAGATGGTATGACCAACATGGCTTAGAAGATTTCCTGCTGATACCACACGTACAAAAGCAGGAAGTTTTGTCAGTTCATGAAGTTGCAACTTCCACCTGCAGCAAAATAGTAAATTGACAAACTGTGAATCCCTAAACTCTCAGAAGAGTTTGAGTAATATAAACATTTTCAAAAAATTGTTAGCATAGGAGAAGAATGAGCAGACTACCTACTTCTATATAACTTAGCATCTCTTAAATAGCAAGCTGAGACAATGCAATACGCTTACTTGACAGTTACAGAAATTTGAATGACAATTTCATATAAGGGTGAGCTAAAAGCCAGGGTGACCAGACTCACTCTTGCAGTTAGCCAGTCTGCTGATATACTGCCAGAAAATCCTGCTTGCAATTTACACCTCAGTGCACATCATCTCCAAGTAAAAACAGAACTGTGCTCTCCTGACACTCTAAGCTAGTCAGAAACTGCTAACCATGCTTTCAAGAGCCAAACGATACGATGCTACAACATATATCAAGCTGACTGACTAAACATATTCTAGAGTGTGCACAAAATTCCTGTGACCAAGAATGAAGTTAACTACCTGCATACACCACAGAAAAATCCTAGAACTTACGTGTGAAGCTCTGTAACGTCACTCAGGTATTTGTGTTACTCTTTCAATTTTAAAATATTTCCAAATATAATCACAAATCCGACAGGTTAGTTGAGGGGAAAGATAGTTTTGTAGCAAAAGCTGACACTACAGATCAGAAGACCTGGGATCCTGCAAGAACTATTTAAAGTATCAAAATCCAATTCCCTACGAGTCTCATGTTACTTATTCTTACATTAATTTAAAGTCTCTCTCCCAATGGTTTGCTTTAAGTACTAATTTATTAGCAACAATTTTGTATCTACAGGTGGAATGTTCTTTAGAAAAAACTAACATCGATATTTAAAACTTTATAACAATCTCTAATCACATACATATGTGCACACATTGATCTTTCAGTGACTACACCACAAAAAACCTCAGTATCTTAAGTGGGCTTTATTCCCCAGTTTCAAACACCATAACCTTTTCTTCTGCTCTAACGGTTGAAGTAGATCAGAAATTTGGTATTGCAGCTGCCGGGACTGACAGCCTACACCTGCTGGGCCTTTTATGGAAATATATACTAACTAGAGATCGAACCAAATAAAAAAAAAAATATTACCGGACAAAAAACCCCACACTTGCTTTCAGAGTATTTCTAACACTTTCTGATGTTTTTCTGAGCTAACTTAAGCTACTGGCAGAAGAACACGTAGCCTAAAGAATACTCAATTTGTTCCTTTTCCTGAGGTTCTGGAAGCAGTATCATGGCTTAGCCACAGGTAAGCATTGGTCTGGTCTTTAGTACATATTTTGAACCCTGTTTCAGGATAAAGAAGCAAGAGCTATGAAAAAGTGCAAACAGAAAGGATAACAGTAGGAACAAAAGGAAACAAAAACCAAGTAACAGAAATCCAGACAAACAAAAAAGAAAAATCTTTAATCTTACAATTCCTGTGCAAAGACTGAAAACTTGGTATTGTCAGAAGTTGTAAGCAAACAATTTCAAGCCTCAGAATCAAACAAAGGGAATGTATTAGAAGAAGGACTAGAAAATACAGTTTCTGATACATGTTTAAGTTAATTTCTGGAAAAATAAAGATCTTGGAAAGAAAAGCTTGAAAACACATTTTAGCTTGAGAAGGACTCATAACAACCATTTAAAGACCAAAGGTAACAATTTCATTGTGGAAATGGGGTGTGTAACTGAACTGGGTTTATCAACAGACTGACTGATGTCTGAGAAGAATACATTCATTTTCCAGGAGGAGTCTCATACTGTAGAATATCACTGTGAGCAGGAGAAACTGTAATTAACTTACTTTTTGTCATCTGACAGGTCAATGTTGGTCCCAAACTTGATTGTTTTAAAAGGTCCTCTTCTCCTCCTCCCAGAGCTGAGAGTATAATAAAAATATAATAGATTAATATGAAAATGGGAATGATGTAGAAAACCACATAAAACTAGAGAATTATCGCATTTATACCACACTCACTTATCAGAAGATGTGGATTCATTATCTGAGTGGTCCTTGTGGTGACTCTTCTTCTCATTTTCCTCCTACAAAATGCAATTGTGGAAATTTTTTTAATATGTATAAATATACAAAAAAGAAAGAATATATATAATCTATGTAGGTATAAAGTGATAACGTACACAGAGATAGGTACATTTGTTTCAAGGTGCTGATTCAATCTTTAAAATATCTGTATCTAAGATTTTACATGAATATTAATGTTATAAAAATTTAAGAAGTCATTAGTCAAAAGCCATTGTAAAAAACTCTGCATGACTATAAATTCAGTGTAGCTCAGGCCAGGACAACAGACAATGTCTACACTGTAAACATTTCTGCTAGTCTACATTACAGGTGCAAAGGAGTACGTTGCTTCTGCCATTATGCAGGTGAACTGGAACCCAATCTTAAGGAATGCTATTAACTTTTCCAGACTAGAACATTTAGATTCCTTCAAAGTCAGAAAGGTCTCTTGATAAGAAACTAGGATGAGTAACATTTATAAAATTCATTTCATAAAATATGTTATATGAAATCTTTTGAATTTTTCATAGCGATATGCTATTTTAGCACCGCAGTAGCTCAGACCATGACTAGTCAAAAAAAAAAATCAAACTAATATTAAATGATGTAATTTGATCTTTTTAGCAGAGTGTGCTCAAACCTCTGTTCTAAAGATTTATTTTTTGGCAAGTATAGGGACATAGAATGAAAAAGAATACGACAAAAAGGAGGAAAGATCTGCCTGGAGACTATCCAAAGATTGCTGGCTTTGAATGGGTTTGTTGTTAAATCTCAAAGTGCCCTATGTACCTGAGAAAGTCTTATTCATCCTTTGAATGAAGGACAAAGAGAAACAAAAAGGAACCCAGTGATGATGGATTTATCAAATACTGCAAAGCATGTTACAAAAGCAATGTAATAGTTGTTATAGGAAAAAGGAAAAAAAAAAAAAAAAAAGATCACTTAGGGCAGGCCAAGAGGATTGTGTCTGTAGAAAGAAGAAACAAAGCTTTCATTTGAACACCGTGAAAAGTCACCTAAGGACAAGTCAAAGCAGTGTTAAGGAAAGGACACACGTACACTTAAACCAGTGGCTTTCTGATTCCCAAGGGAAAAATGAAAACCATCATCCTGAAAATTATTTTATATACTGCATTTTTACCACCGACTTGTAACAGATTAAAAAAAACCCAAAAAACAAACAAAACCAACAGATAATCCTGCAGTTCACTTCTTGGTGCAAATCCAAGCTTTCCTGCTGACAAGCTGGTATGTGATCCATTACGTACATTATTAAACATGTATATAATATATATGTAATGTTCCAGTGAAGTAATGTTCTCCAGCCCCTCTGGAATGATATACAAGAACACAATGCTGGTGCAACTGTTCAAGCAGCACCAGAAAACTTCAGGTGATACCTACTTAAGTTTATTACCACTGCAGAGGAACAAAATCCCATTTACGTCCCAAACTCTTCATGACTTCAGTGCTCTCCACTTCCCAATGGTATCCCTGTTGCTTTGCCTCATCCTGTATCAGTCTTGCTCAAAATCTTGTGACTACCTTTCCTCTTCTTTTCTTCAGCTACCAATTAATTTCTTCATTTCTAAACCTTTCCTCTAATGCACAAAGTTTAAATTTAGAATCTGTCTTTCTTACTGAACTCATCGTTGTTTCTGTGTAATGGCAGTGAAAACTCGAATAGTCAATTCCCCATGTTGGTGTTTTCCCTATTTTCTAAGTAGCAACTGGTCAATAATATCTTTCTGTCCTCGTTCTGCCTTAGCCTAATCTTTTTATAACACCAGATAATGTAAGACTCCAAGAAGTGCTCACAGCTGATTCCATGGATGTGGTCATTACTTCAGCGAAAATATTAAAAAGTAATACCAATAAAATAACATTTCAAATATTTCACTCTGTCACATATGTCTAACAACTTCTAAACTAAATACATGCTGTTATGTTTGGAACCTAACAAAAGACAGGTATGAGTGTAAATGTCTAGTAAGGCACATCCATGTTAGTTCAGAACACTACGAAGAACAAAGAAATCTGATTTCAAACCACGTATGAAATTAGAAGCAATATGAGTATGAAAAAAGCATGTGAATTTCTAAATATTTTCATATTAATTTTGACATTATTATATGAAAGCTTAAGCTAACAAGCTTTTAAAGTATGTAACAGCAAGGAATCTTACATTAAGCATTTGGGAGGAACACTATGTGCTCTTTGACCCTCTACTCAAAAGAGACTTTGTAAATCTACCTGTGCTCTTCATGCTAATGGAAACGTCTCCTTTTCATTAACAGCTTCCATTTGTTTTCAACAGCCATTATTAACTGGTACCAGAATTAGTATGCACTTTGTAAATTACAACTTAAATATTAATTACAGACTTACCCTTAAAGACTCCTGGAATGAGGAGGCTTGGTACTGTGCATATTTAGCAATCGTGGTATGAGATCTACTGCTTTCACAACGCCAGATTTTCTTCGTTCCAGTGGGGTCCCAGTTTTCGTCTGCTGGCTGCAGTAATTGTGTCCTCACTTCTACTATGTGTTCGTTATTTGCTTCTACCAATGTCTTAGTAGAGAAGAGTCCTAGATCTAATAAACAGGAATAAAATTCATAAATTACAGTTAAAATATAATAAAAGCTTCAAGAAGATTAATACTTAAAGTTGTCTAAAGGTTTAAACTAAAGCATTTTCCCCCCTCAGCCTTCACAACACAGCCCACCTTTAGGTTAAAAATCAACACTCATGATGAACACTCAAAATGCTTTTCTGCACACAACAGAAGCAGCTTGGAAAAAAATCGGTAGCTACTGCATGGACTATATTCCAAGAAACATTTTACATGCCTTGTGTAAACAACTCTGCAAACAGTGTTTACATTTATTACCAATAAAGTATTTTTCAGACCAGAGTTTTATGAATGCACTTCCATTGTACATTTCCTACCAGCAATTAAGTTTTTCTATCCACAAAGTCCAAAATATTGCACAGTCAGATTATAGAACATTAAATCTAAGCACAAAGATGTGCAGACACAATTTTCATTGGAAAAAAGTCTATCCGTAAGCTTCTGTATCCACAGTTCAGCTTCTCTCTGTGCTCAACAAAATCTGCTAGTTTGTTTTTTTTTTATTATCACGATTAGAAACAGTAGCGAACTGAGAAATGGCACATTACGATGATTACTTGGAATACACAAGTAATACAGTATTACAAAAGTAAAATATCCACTTTTAAAGAACTGAGAGACTTCTTTTTGAAAAACACAGACTTTTTTTCCCAAAGTGAAAAGAAAACAAATTAAACTTACCTAATTTAAGCGCTCCAGCAAGGCCACGTATTACAGTAACAGGGTTGTTTGGATTTGTACAAAATTGATGTAAAGGTGGAAAGAAAGCATCTCGTTTATTTTCCAACTGTAAAATTATAAAGCAGTATTAGCTGTCAGATGAATTTAAACTCCTTATTTATAAAATAAGAAAGAATATTTTTTAAAAAAGAGAAACAACAGAAAGAAAACAGGAGTTTTCTCCATTTCCCTGCACTGTGGGGAATGAACAACTATATCATAGAACCCTTTTCACATTAAAAGGTGGGTTCACTCCTGAAATCAATTTGTTACTGCAATTTATTTCTTGGCATGAATTATTCCCAGGTTGCTTTGGCTTTTGTAACTCATGTTTCTGAAGTTTATTTCTTTATCTGACAGTAGCCTTGTACATTCCCTAAGTCCACAGAATTCTCTGAAGAGCAAGATAATATACTTTCTTTTCAGAAGTCAAAAAAGCTAATTCTACAGATAATGTGTATGAGAAACAGTATAATTATAAAGACTACTCTTATCGTGTATCTTGTGTTAATCAGAAAGGTTGATTTGATTTTCTTATGCTTTTGTGCACTTGTGACCGCAATTCTATGCTATAGTCTCCCCATTTCAAGATTTTTTAAAAAAATTCTTATGAATCTTCTAAAATGCTGAAGACCTCTCTTTCAATAAACAAAACATAATACAGAGTTTCCAAATATTGAGACCGATGCTGGCATATCTACACAGTATACTGCAGCATGGTGACTTACCAGCTTTGTATGGACTCAAAGCAGCTGCGACAGAATTTTATAAGGTAGATTCATTCAGATGCAACACCTGGAGAACAGCTGGAAGCACTGCTGCTTCCAGCTTATCCCAGCTCCCAGCAGACTGCTTGTGTACTATCAGACCAAAGTGCCAACACCGTCTGCTCCCCAAGCTGAACTGACCAAAGATAACTGGAGGTTTTCACAATGACTGTACGGACATACTATAATTTATTCTTCTGTTATCAAGGAATCAAACATTTATTTTCTATTGCTAAGGAAGTTAGCTCAAACTCTACATTAAGCTATTATGAAGCTTTATATTCAGAAGTTTTAATGTTTTCATAAGAAAATACTATACAACTACAAACCTCCTTTCTCCTCATGATGCTCCATTCTTAACATGACCTCAACTTTTATTTATTTTTTTACTATGTTTTGAAGCAGATTGTTAGGAGAGTTTAATGACTTTATCATTTACATGTAAGCTGTCACTTGCAAAAAATGTACATACATATTTGAAATATTGTATCTAACAAACTGTTTTGTTTATTCTGCCAATATTTTGAGGATTAAAAATAAACAAAATTCTGAAGCTGTTTTTCCTCTTGTTTACTGAAATCCTTAATTTAGAAGTACTTTTAAGAGCCAAACTGTATCTCAGAATTTTCTTTAAGGTTAGCATTTTTCCTGCTTATAGCCTAGTTGGAAAAGCACTGTAATTAGAATTCAGCTATGAACAACGCATCTCTAAAATATTAATAATTACATTATGTAACTCAGATATCCAAACAATTTAAAAAAGACAGTCAGCAATGTACTTCTACCATTAGATTTACTTACATAAATACTAGGTGTAGGTGGATTCAGCTTGTCCTTTGGCAAGGGAGGGTACGGTGGAGGCGGTGGTCGTGGAGGTGGGCATTTATCCAACAGAATACTACTATTAGATAAGCCATTTTTACCCAGATTCCTAAAAGGAAAGAACAGCTGCCTCTGTCAATACTTGACAAATAAAATAAATACATGTTAGTGTAATCTCTTCTGCAAAATAATGATGTATAAGGAGAAACCGTAATTCAAGATGCAAATAAAGCTCATATATTCTAATCAAGAATTCTCAGTGTATAATTTGATATTATTCAAAATAATTCCCACTTTGCCTGCCAAATCTGCAACATCATCACTATTAGTTAAAAATCCAGCCATTTTAAATAAAAGCAAGTCTGACTCATTTGACAAAATTTAACAGAGAAAGCAGGTTTCAAGTAGAACCTTATTAGGCTGGCACTGCCTGATGGATGATCAGTTCACAGCAGCTGAAATAACGCAGCCCAGCAATGCTGCGCAAAGCGCCAAGTCAGAAAATGACACTGCCCCAGCCAAGGAACTGCTGAGTCACAAAACCCAACTACACTAATGGAACTAAATCGAACAACCACCTACCCCTCTCTCATTTACCCATTTTGAAGCCAGAAGGAGCCACTGCTGCATAATCTATTTGTTTGAGCAACCGAGGAAAGAACCAGAGTGAGTTGCTGCGTCAATACTCATACGCGTACTTGAGTGAGAACCTTGCTGGCTGTATTTACAGCCTTTCTCTGGAGATTTCTAGATGTGGATAACCCACCACGTGTGTTAACTTTCTATAATGAATGACCTGAAAAATCTGCATTCTGAGCTTAGTCTGTATTTCATTTCAAGTCCCCATCACCACAAAAGTATTTATTAACAATACCATCCCTTGAATTTGTTTGTTAAAAATGAGTCAACTATTCAAAATTCTTCCAACTACACACTACTCAAATCCTTCTCCCAGCCTCACTTGATTCACTAGCTGTTGCTACCACTTCTCAACACCCCACAAAATGGGATGTTTCTAATGCATAATTTAGTCATGTACCTTCAAAAAATTTAACAGTTACAAAAAAGCTGTTCTGGTAACAACAGTCTTCAGCATAAAACACAACTGACTTGTACTGAAACTTCTAGCAACTGAGCTTGTCTCTGAAACACAGAAACTCTCATCCTGGCACTGAGAAACATCATAGAGCTGGATGCTGGCATTTGAGAGCAGTGATTCTAATCAAGCTACCACAAACCACAAAGTAAGGTGGACTTGGGGCCTGAGATCAGATCAGACTGGAACGACAAACACTTTAAAGAAAATAAGCGAACATCTCACCTACCCCAGGCTGCAGCAAAGACAAGCATCCTGAGAAATTGATGCTCATCAGGACAAACAAGTCAGTCATTCTGTTCAGAACTTAAGGCATTTTTCTAACTCATACATTGCTCTCCTCTGACAGAAGATCACAACAATACAGAGACATGTTTAACAACTGCCTCCAAACCACATGTGTCACAACACCAAACACAGCTTATTCCTTGTGGTAGGTGAGTCTAATGCCAGACTAGATTGCAACTTCAAAGAAACTGAAAGAGCAACACGGAAGCTTTGATTAGGCATCATTCAGCTTGGCAGAAAACTCACTGGACAATGCTTAATGTCTGACGTAGCTCCTGCAAAGACTTCATTGTCCCTACATAAAAACAGATAGAAAAAACATGGCAATATAAAATCATCATCACTCAAAGACATGTATTGATCATGGCTGCGTGAATCTGAGGTTCAGACCACCTACACAAAACGAAACTGTAATCTGAACAGCAGGTATTAGAAGTAACTATAATCTTTGCATTACCAAAGCGAAAAAGAAAACCAACAAAAGCAAATGCATAGTGTTAAAAACCAAGGAGAACTTTGACAAAACACAGTTTGCATTGATAAAACGGTTCTCAGGCAACTTCTGAGGCAAGGAAGGAAGACTGGACCTGAAGAAAATGGGACATTGCTCAGAATGAGCATGACTTAAGGTACTGTAGTCACAACAAGATAATCAGCACAGTGGAAGCTCAGTAAAACCAGGGAACTGTGGGGTCTTCAAGTAAGGGGACAACAGAGAAAGGCAAAACTCCTGTATGCTTAGGCAAACTACATGTCTAAAAAGGCAAAGGAGATATAGAAGAAAACAGAGAGTACGGAAGAAAAGATCAGATGAACAGAGAGATCTCATAAACCCAGCACATGAAGCTGATATTACTGAATGTACTCAATAGTTTCTTATTAAGTTACTAAAACCCTGTGTGGAAATTTCAAGGGACAAAAGAGGTCAAAGAAAAGCAAAGCTGAGATAGCATAAAGGGTCACCTAGAACGCCATGATGGAGGAACGAAGGGACGGACAAGCTTCATTAATTTCAACTGGCTTTCCAAGGGAACTGGCTCTTCATTAGACTGCAGGGGCAGAACGGCACCCTTCATTTCCGCAGAGGGAAGAGAAGGCAGGAGCAGCTGTCAGTCTCAGAAAGGTACAAACTGACGTGCAGCGCTGTCCTGAGCCAAAGCTGCACCTCTCAGTCCACTGCAACTTGCTTGATGGGTAAAAGCAAGGAGTCATGCAACTGCTTTGCTCTGAGGACCTAACTCAAACTGCCATGCTTATGAGTGACATGAACCACTACGGATGAAACAGGTTCCTGGATTTCATGTAATCAAGGCATCTCTTGAATAATCAATCACCAGATCAATTAAAATACCTCATTTTTCCCATTTTACTGCTTTCTAGGATAGATCCCCACACCTTCTAAAACCAGTTTGCAATCTTAGAGAACAACTTCCCCTCTGGCTGTACCAAAACATGCAGTTAACCAGAAACGGAGGTGTGACCCAGTTTGCTTTGCAACAGTCACCTGTCCTCTTCATTATATAGGCACTTGCTCCCCAGTCTGTGCTTTTAGAAATATCATCAATATATCAATAATATCAATGTCATCTAGGGATTTCTTGACAAATGAAGGCAGACGGCTTAGCCTGAGATGATGCCTTCATCCATCTACCACAATTTTTCCCTTGAGTTTAGTATGCATGGACATCCAGAAGCTTGCTATGCAGCTGGGACATCCCTGTCCCATGGGAAGGTGGACTCCAGCTGCTCCAACCTTAGAGACTCCCCTATTGGAGCCCCACGTCACTATCAAAAACTAAATGAAACGAGACCAAAATCTGATGCCAAGGCAACATCACTGAAACATTTACAATCACGTGAAACTTATCAAGTAGTTGCTATACACTTCAGAGGTACTGTATTGACTTCGCATCATCCTAGCTGACTAAAAAGAGATCATGCAAGTTTAAAGCCACGTGTGTTACACAGCTGTATCCATTTTAACTGTTTTATTATACAAACTCGCAACTACATCAAGAATATTAAAGTCAACATGATAAAAACTTGTTTTCCAAGAACCAGGACTCATTATCATTAATCACTATCCTTTATATTTATTAAATTAATCACCTCAATAACTTTATTATTTCACTTAAACCTAATGTCAGACAGAGGATTACGTTTATTTCTCAGAAAGTAGTTCCATAGTGCTTTTCAAAAGTTCATAGAACTTTTCCTGTTTTCCAAGAACTATTTAAAAAAATCTGCATGAATGATAAACAATTCTCTGGTCTGCTCTTTCAGAGCTCATGGATATATGCTATCTGATCCTCTGACTTAACAATGTCAAATTTAACTATAACTTACATTTAACCTTCTCCTTGATATTGCAAAAACAGAGAGGGTGTTATTGTACATCCCACGATGTGAACACTGTATCTGCCTTTTCCCGAAGCACAGAACAAAAATATTTACTTAACTCTCTTGCTGCTATTGACTATTCTAATAGCTCTGTGCAGTCATCAAACAGTAGTTTTTTTGTGCTTCTTCTCTTCCATTCTTGGCTATAGCTTTCCTCAACTTCATTTCTGAGTTTTCTAGAACATGAATATAAGGAAGTGCGGATTTATGTGCTATTCTATCTCAAATCTATTGGAATTAATGAATGTGCAAAAAAAATGAATGAAATATTTTTAAGTGTGCCTTTGGAAGGAATTAGTTGAAGTACTGGGATGCGCAGTACTTACTTGACCTGGTCCTGATTCAAAACAAATACACAGCCTTTGTTAACAATTAGTGGACATGATTAATTGCTTTCATACAGCAAGTTAATTACAAAACCACAGAGAAATGTCTGTCAACACCCATCAATCTGAGAAGGAGGTGGTTACTCGCAATGCCTAACTGGGGCTGAGGCTCACCTCCCCAGGCTCCTTCTAGGAGAAAGAGATGAGCTCTCAAAAGGGAATATAAAGATGTTAAGCCAGGCTTACATTATGCTCAAATGCTAGTAATGCCAGATAATTACACGACCTGTTTCTCACGCCATTCTCTACCCCAGCCTTTCATAACCAGGTACTAGCTGGCAATACTCCCAGAGTGCTTTTATAACGTACAGAAAATCCTACAATAGAATTGCAGATTTTCTCATTATGCAAATATATTTCTAATAATTTTTGAATTCTGTTTGGTTTCGACTTCACTAGTATAGGCTCGCAGTGAATTCCATAGGTTAACTATATGTTACAGAAGAAGTAATGTTCCTTTTTTTTTTTTCTTAATGACTTTTACATCTTTCTTTTCTATTCCATTTGCTAATTAATTACCTTGTTCTTAGGCTACAAGACAAACAGAATCACATTAATGACTTATGCATGAAAAGCATTGTAACAAGTGGTACCAAACTTTTTCTTACCTTCCCCCTAAACTACAAATCTTTCCTGTTTTTTTTCACTCCCAGATAATTCTGCTTCCCATCTGCAGATTTCTGTATCTGCCTTCTGTAACAAAAAAGAATGTCTTAATCTAAGCAGGGTTTAGCTTGTGAAATCACAATACTTCCAATTTTCTTCTTATAACTTTTGCTATGGTGAAGCCCAATTGCCAGATGTGCCTTTAGAGCAGCTGAACAGTTCTGCCATGAAGCCAAAAAAGTCCTTTGCTTACAGACAAAGAAACCTCCCAATAAAACAATAATTGCTTTTGTTATTTTTGTTTTTAAGAACAAACCACAAACTTAATCCAGCTCTTCTCTCTGAAAAGCATTTTCCCTCAAACAAATTTAGGCTCTTTGCCTCTCCACTGTAGAGTTCCCAAACCAGTGATTCACTAACTGGCTTCACAAAGCAGGCTTAACTGCCAGGGAGCAGCACCTTCAGAAAAGATCAGCACAAGTTTGCTTCTGCCCCAGGCTTCACCACAGAGCCCACTGAGCGAGGAGATGTCTGTCCACCTCAGCACTGCTTTACCCACTCCTCTTCATGAAGCTGATTTCCTACGCTCGTGTACATTCTGGCTATTTATCAGACCCTTCTCCAGACTGTTCAGCCCAGACCATCTTCTCTTCGCCATCCTATAACTTTTATCATTTCACAAGGTCCCCGGAGAGGCAGTTAATCTCTCCTTTCTCATCGGATTGCTCCCTAGTCTTCCTCTTTGCTTCGCTAGTGTTTCCTCTTCTTTCAAAAAGAACAATAAAAAGCCCCTTTTAATACGCATTACCATAAAGTCTACACCTCTCATTTACCTTCCCCAGCTAAGGCAAATTGGTAAAGCTTTCAAGTTCAGAAATGCCTTAGAGTTTTCAAATTAGTCTCTCCATATATCACCATAAAAATGACAACAGCAGCTTTCAGCTGACACAAAGTTGTCCAGTTATTCAGCTGGGCTCTTTACAATTGTTTGAAGACCTCTTGTACAAACTTCTCTAAGTCATTATCAAACCAGTTTTGTTTAGAGCTTTGCCTGTTCTTTTAAGTCTGTAAACAAGCCTTACTAAACAATGAATAAAAAAACCCCTCACAACTAGGCTATTTCTTATTTCATGAGAAACAAGTCAACTCAGAAACTTCTCTGCAGTGCTTAAAGGAAGGACTTGACCCTCTTGTGGGTTTTAGCGAGGGCAAGAGATGGACCCTTTCAACTGAGACAGACACTGGATTTTTAACATCACTTCACCAGGATGTTAATTAGATGCACCAGTTGAAACACAGAGCCAGAAAGCAGCTGGTTTCACTTCAGTAGAAATAAACAGCTGGAGTGCTAAATCTCAAGTCTTGTGACAACGTTTCATTAATTCCCCATTCAGAAGGATTGCTCACAGGGAAAATATACTTACATTTCTAAGAGTACAGAAAAGAGCTTTTGATAACAGTCTTTTTTAGGAGACCTCATACACAACTAGACAAAACAGCACACTCTTGTTTTTTTTCCCACATATTAACAATCATCTTTTCTACTAGACTCAGAGCAGTTACTCCTAGCATAGTTTCTTCTTTTAATCACAGGGTTTTCACTTCTGCTCAAAATTACTTGTTTGGTTGGTTGGGTTTTTTCNTGACCTCAACAAGAGATTTTCTCTACAAGTCTAAGGAACAATAATTAATTTAATAGTACACTCGTTAGTACACTCCTTTATCTGTTATTTTGCTCAGAGGCTTAAAGAAATTTAGTTTACTATGTAGACAGTTTACCAAACATAACAATTTAGTTGTTTTATAACCACCTTAAAATTTACTGTTGCAATCAGTTTTATTGGTAGGGAAGACTAACCAAATCACACTTAACGCCTCCCAGAATCACCTCCTCAATTCTCTTTCATCCATACACTCTAACAGCAGTTTAACAAGATGAGCGCATTTGTTACCCCACTGTTCTCCACAACAGCATCTTAATGAGATTTGCATGTTTCAGTCAATGACTCAGCTACTGCATTTCCAAATTCCCTTCAAGGGAAACTCCTTGTAGAACTATCAATTGCTAGGCCAGCACCTTCTGTTTGACCCCTTCTCAGCCTCTTAAACAAGTGCATTTCACTGCATGAATAGAGTAGGCCTCTGTTAAATATTTCCTCAACATTCTCAAAGGAATATGGGTATAAAGAAACTTTTCAGCCTCTGCAACGATCTTGCCCTACTTAAGCATTCACTTTAGTCTTTGGCAAAACAAAACATTTACCAAGTCTGTTCCTACAGACCAGACGACCTATTCACAGATAATAAACCAAGATTCAAACTGAGTTTTCTATTTGGCACGTGTTTCGCAATTTATGATACAAAGCACTTCCTTTCACCTTATGGCTTCTCTTGAGCAGTTTTCATTATGACAACACTTGTTTATATACAGCAAAATTACAATATCCCAGTATTTTTGCCTATGTACGTTTTTATTGTATTGTAATACATGATTTCTGAATCCCTTTTACCTTAAAAACCAGAATTTCCATATCTCTGATGTTCTTCTGTTTTTAAGCAACAAGCAAAATCCTAGCAACATTAACAGATCAGTTAGTGTTTGGTTAGTATTACCATGTTGCTTCCTGATAAAATAGTTCCTATGAGATTAGGAATTTCATTATACTGCACTTCACTATCCTGTAGTAGGTCAATTATAGTTACATTGTGAATCCACTCTCGTGCATCACTTAACCCCAAACTATTAATAATTTTGGGTCTTTTCTGGTCCAAGCATAAATAAACCTGTAGGGTCTAAAAGATGTAAAAAAATGCTTCCCTTCGGCAACTTTTTTTTTAAACTTGTGAGCATTTGAAAAAAAGATTATTTAACAAATAGACTTCTGAGGAATTTTAATGTGACTTACAAGTAATGTGAACAGTATGGTTTTGAAGTAAGCACACAGGAAAAAGAGCCAAATGGAGAATAATGAGGAATACAAAAATGGTTAATCTAGAGCTCCAGCTATAAAAAGGCAAGTTACATCCACCTGTTCCTACCTGCCAAAGTATGTTTTTTTCCTCCAGAGAATACCATCAGGCAACACATTATATTCAAGTAAGTATTGTCAGATAGCAAGAAGAATATGCCAGAAGGTAACACAAAATAATTATCCACATTAGAGATGAAGTTGGAATGTCTTTCTGAACACAGCAAATTAAATAAGGGTATGTATGTAACAACTGGCAAATATTAACACATTTAAGGCCCAATTCAGTGTAGCTCCAATACATAAAAACTAATACTACAGGACAACACACCTCCTCCCGTGCATGAAGTTTATTCTAGTATAGGTGTTTAGTGGGCTTTTGTGGGGGGGGGGTTGTATTTTATTTATTTTTGTTTTGTTCTGTCCTTTCTGTCTCTCCCTGACCCTGCTCCCCTCCACCCCCCATAAATAAGGTTTTCTATTATGGATAGCTTTTCTGCAATTTTTACAGGAATTCTGGAAAAAAAAAAAAATCTTGGTCACAAATTCGGTTTTGTACCTCAAGATACCACTTACAGAGACAGCACCCAAATGTAATTAGCACTACAGAAAGTACTTTCAGTTCCTTGTTTTTGCACTGCCTTACACTATGCTAAAATAAAGGTTAACATGCAGTATTGAAGTTCATGGTATCTGACATAGTACTATAAAAACATCATCTATTTTATGTACAAAGGTTGACTTATTTTCACAAATAAGCACGGCTTTCAGCAGAATTTCTTTCAGTGTTCTCCTCTTCAGACATTTTTCCCTATGTCAATCATGGTCTGTCTCTGAGCCATCACGTGAATGCGTGCATACCTTCAAACTCCACACATTTTAAAACAAAGCAAGGGCTAATCAACTAGTTAGTATGTGGCTGGGATAGCCTAGTCCTCAAATTTATGCACGTAAACTGTAAGATATAAAAGAATATATATCTTATATAGTGGTTACATCATACAGTTATTGTTCCTATTAGTATGAAAAAACCCTCATGGACAAGACCCTTTTCCTAACAGATAACCAGCCCTAGCACAGGCCAGGAACAGT
This sequence comes from Pampusana beccarii, assembly GCA_013399365.1. Classification (NCBI taxonomy): domain Eukaryota; kingdom Metazoa; phylum Chordata; class Aves; order Columbiformes; family Columbidae; genus Pampusana; species Pampusana beccarii. Next base: position 597,920 of record VWYH01007500.1, read on the forward strand.
AACAATGAGCACATCATTTCACATATGGGAAATTAACTGTCTGTCTGCCTTTAGGCTTACCCTAAAAAAGTTGCAATTGCTACCTCATTGCCAGTCCCACAAAATTTCTCAGAATATCTTATTACTATTATTGGAAGACATAAGCTGACACTTTCCAGCAAGCATAGTCTGACTAGGAGAGATCCAGTCTCCAAACTCTGTGAAAGTTGTCCCAGCTCAGACTGAAGCATTTCTTGACCCCCAAGTTCCTAAAAAACCCAAGTCTTTCCTCCACTTTTCCCATTGCTCATCTTTATTATCCAGCTTCTAAGTCCTCTGCTTTGCTGAATTAAGGTGGAGACAGGCTGAAGAGGGAGCTCTCAATCTCTACTCAATAAGTAAAAGGCACATCTATTAATAATACTTTTTGAGCTGTCTGCAAACTACATGGGACAAAGTATGAGCTTACCTCACTTGAAAAATGATGACTACATGAGCCTGGGATAAAATAAGGACTACAAGAACCTAAGCGAAACACTACAGAAAAAGACAAAAGACCAGATCACCACATTAAGGAAATACTTTTTAAAGGGTCAATATTCCGTAACTAGGGTTTCTGAATACCGTTAGTAACTTTTACGTACAACTTAAAACAGAAATCGATATCACCCCAGTAAGTAAGCTAAAGAAAGCAGAATGGCAGTACCTAGCGGTTCTGGCCATGCTTAAAACCCAGCCCTTCCGCACTAAATTCACAAGCTCGAGTAAGCAGGAGTCTGGCAACAGCCTTTGGTGGGCAGATTTGCTCTGCTCTCCTTGGACAAGGTGCAGCTGGGAACTCAGCAGCAGCGCTGAGCCAAGCCCTGCACTGGCTGGAAATCCTGCTCCCGGCACACAGGCCCAGGTGAGGGCTCTGCCACCGCATCGGGTGCCCAGCCCAGGCTCAGCAGGAGCAGCCTTGCACCCACCAGCCTGCAGGAGAATGACGTTTGCTTGGAAAAGGCCCTTGCAGACACTTCTGTGTCACTCACCACAAAGTTTTTTAGATTTCTTTTGCTATAGTGAAGCCACCGTTTTTGAAGTAGAATAAAGACAGAAATACACATTTACTATCCTCCTTGTGGTTTAGAAATTAAGTATCACTGGGAATAATACTACCTCTATCAACGAGCACAAAAGCAAAAACTTGTATTAAAAGCTGGTTTGAGATTTTTTTTGTAGTAAAAATGCTCAATGTTTTGCTACTGAACAGAAACTACAGATCTCGGCTATAAAGAGCTTGATAAACAATGTACTAAAATGATCAAAATGCAATATTTAACTAGAGGAATACACTTCCCATTATCCTCACAAGAAAGCTGCATGGAAATTTCTGCTAAACGAATTTTGAAGACATGGATCAGCTAAACTTCAAGAAAGAACTTCATGTCTGTAACAACTTATTTTATGCGTATTTGCAGCATACTCATCCTAATGCCACACATGGAAGTTATTTTTACGCTTCTACCAGCAAGAACACGTACACAGTCCCAATTAAAAAAAAAATCCTGTTAAAACTCATAATTTTTATAAATGTTGTAGGTGTAGAAACTTCACTTGAAAATTAACATCACAAGACTTAATTCCTTGGAAGATAACAAAATAAGCTCCGTATATGGGTTTATTTCCTCTCTTCTAGGAAACGTGTCTTTCTAACCTACAAACGGCTATACTGGGATCAGTATTAACCATCAAATCTGAGTACATTAGAAACTAGTAACTCTCAATCACAGTAACAGATGCAGCTTTTTTGCATTTAACTGACTTATGTGGGTGCAGCAAAAGGAGGATATAAAGATCCTTTATAACCCTTGTAACATCTAAAAGGGTAACACTCAAAAGCACCATATTTGCTGTGTAGTCCCAAATAAAATAATTTTGGAGTGAAATATTTTGAGATGGTAAAAATTTCAACTAGAATCCTGACAGCACAAAAATACAGAAAACATTTCAACAGAAAGAATTGTAAACACAGTTAAGTATGGAAAATAGCAGTTAGACTACAGACCAAAATATTCAATAACCATATGCTTATGATTAAAGGTACCTCTGTGAACTTCAAAGGCATCATATGTAACTTTCACAAATGGCAATAACTATACGACACATATACAGACATTATAGTGCTCTAAATGGTCATTTCAATTTCTCAGCATGTTTGGATTTCAAATAAAATTCTTTCAAGCAAGCAAGCAAATCTTGCCAAAGACTACCTAGAAAATCTAAGGACTTTGAGGCAGTCTACACAGGGAAGGCTGTGAGCAATAAGCGCCAACTGCAAATTTACAAAGCTGACTACTATCTGACAGGCTGCTCCCTGTCAGCACATGTAAGCACCAGCTCACACTGTCTTTAAAGGTGAATTACTTGTGAAAAGCTTTGTCTAAACTGTGTCTAGTGGAGTTTGCTCCCCTTTCAATGAAGTAAACTATCTTATGTTTAATGTATATTAAGACTGATAACATTGTGCAATAATATCAGACAGTTACATAAACATACAGTTTACAGTTAACTAGCTTTCCTGTGTAGATAGATTTTCAGCATGTAACAACTTAAGATAAAGTTTCAGCGTGTAGAAACATACAGCTGTCTATTTCTGCAGAGGAGACTGAATGTCTCAAAGATGTCCATGTAACTAACACACCATACTTGTGTCTGCCAGCACACTCGGACTCCATAATAGTCTGAAGTACCCATATAGTCCAAAGCTTCATAAAGGAGCCTTTACCCTTCCAAGTAAAGACAAAATTGAAGTATTGCTGCCAGCTTTAGTAGAAAATTAAGCCAGCCAATGAAATACTTTTCCATTACACATATTTTAACTGTCAGTACTTGTAGCACTATCCATGAAAAACTCCTACAATACTTTAATATGCCCAAGGATCTCACTCTGATGATAAAATTTGTTCAGTAATGACACAACACAGAGCAATAAGAGCAACACTATATGCAGAGCACTGCTACTGTGCAGGATGTCTAAATATAGGGCTTGTAAGTGGTGTGGGGGGAACAAAGTCTCAGAAGGTTGCAGAATAATCACAAAGTCTTAAGGAAAAAAATAATTACTACTACTGGGGCAAAATGCATCTTTCCTTGATGCAGGTGACTCTAAGAAAATATCCTTTTTATTGTTAGAGACTGTATCTAATGAAAGAGTGGAATTGAAAGACACTCTGTAAATGTGCTTGCTGTACATATCCATCAAATTCCAGCACTTTGACTTCTGCTGGAGATTCCTACCCTCTGATACATACAGAGTCACACCAATAATCCAAACTATGCAACACCCACATATGCATTTCCATTTCTTTTTCTTTGGAAAGAGGGGGGAATTTACCTGCCATTTTTGGTGATTTAACAACACTGAGATAAGAAATAAATAGCTAAAGAGACAAGAAATAAATAGTTAAGAAGCATATAGAAATGTCAAGGCTTGGAGCCTGGTTTTTCTGCTACACTGATTTTTAGTAAGATCCACCCAGGAAACACCTGAAGTGTTATGGGAATGAATTTAAGCTGACTACACGGATATTTAAAATGAGCCTAATCGTTCTAGTGTCAACATGCCTGTCAAGAAGACAGGACTTAAGCAGCAGAGACGAATGCAGATTTAGCTGCAGTAGTTTAAAGTACTACGGCCCTCAGGCTGCCATCCTCCTTTGCCAGAGGCCACTCGCTGTTGCACAGGTGGCTGAAGTTGCTGCATTCCTTTAATACTACATCACTGCATCTGTACCACTATAGCTTACAGTATAACATCTTTGCCAGAAGTCACTGCTAAGAAGCATTACGTGAAACTTCTATAAACTAGTCCTTCCACACTCCGTACCATCCCCTATTACCAGCAAAGAAGACCATAGGGAAAATGCTATGCAATTTGCAAAATCACACTGCAATCACTGCCAGGTTTCCTAGTGGCTGGTCCCACTTTTTGCCTTAATCCATTATGCATCTGATAGAAAATGATTCAAGCTTACTGACTGAAGACAAAAAACAACATTAACATACCTGCTAATCTAGCAGAATAAGATGGACCAAGACTTACAGCTCTGAAAAGTCAAAACTAACCACACTGTAAAGCAACAAGACTTAAAACTAGCTGAAAGACTGCATTTTTAAAGCACAATCCACTACATGAACAGCTCCTACACTTGAGCTATAGGTACTGAAACCACTGCTTATCAAAACAGCCATCTCTGGTACAGAACTGGAAGGCCAAGCTGACACAGCAGATGGCTGTGTGACCACTCAGAGGAACACCAAAAGGTGGAAGAAATGGGCCAACAGGAAAATCATGAATTTCAGTAAAGGGAAATGACAAGTCTGCACCATGGGAAGAGTAACCTCACGCACTGATGCGTAAGTAAACAACCATTTTTACTTTAGGGGTGACCAAATGCTGGAACAGCTTGTCCAAGCAGGTTCTGGAGTCTCCATCCTTGGAAGTATTCAAAACCTGGCTGGACAAGGTCCTGAGCAACCTGCTCTTGTTAGCTCTGCTGTGAGCTGAGAGGTTGGATTAGACGATCTCCAGAGGTCCTGGACCTCCCACCTCAACCATTCTGTGATTATTTATCAGTTTTCTAATGAGAACACTTATTTGTAATGACAGGCCAAATCTAGATGACTTGTTTGTACAAAGAAAAAAAAATAGATTTTTAAGAGCTGAATACCAGCACTGAACACGTTTTTTTTTAAAGCCACAATTTTCAACATCTACACTGCTGCTGTTGTTTCTTATCTAAGCAGAAGTGCTTGTATTGTACCTATAAACTATGCACATAAATGACAAATGGTTACTGACTGAAAGAAAAAAAAAATTCAAACTACCAATTTTCCTTTTGTAGGAGCGATATCAAAACTCCTTATAGAAATTAAGCCTTAAATCCCATGAAAAGGATACATGTTTTGAAGCAATAAATGTATCTGTCATTTACTGATTTCAGGTCCCTATTTCAGAAGTCTTTCTTCCATAAGAAAACAATAATATAAATGCTAGAAATAAAAACATACTGATGTCACCACTAGATGTAGCAGTCAAAAAACTTTACAGTTTAAAATAAGACTTTTCAACTATATTTTCTACAGTAGCTATAGTTTCATGAAACAAATCTAAAGGTTTTGAAAAGAAAGTGAGGAGTGTACAAACTGATGCTATAAAATATTTCAATATTCCAAGTATTTTAAAACTCTTTACTTATATTTTAAAAAGACTGATACGTTGTGCTTCTTTTAACTCAAACCCACTTTTATTTACTGAGACACCTACTCTGGCCGTCTGGTAATCTGTACATAAGGTTCCAATTATTTGGAATAAGATGTGATTCTACAACTTC
>VWYH01007500.1:608273-675888 GCA_013399365.1 Pampusana beccarii
GCAGGGAATGGGGCCTGCTGGAAAGGGTCCATTAGCCATAGGCTGCCCGGGGCAGGCGGGACGGATTCCACGCTGAGCGACATTAGGCACTCTGGTTAGAGCAACCTGCGGCTGCTGACCAGAGACAGAGTTTGTAGGCAGTGATGAATCAGCTGTTGGCCCATTAGGAATTCCAGTAGATCGTACCTGTGCAACTCCTGTTTGTCTCATCTAATGGAAGACGAACAAAGCACAAGAATATTAGCTGCAGAATTTAAAAAGTAAAGATCGTACAAGGTTTGTGAACTCTATCGCACTGGTCAATTCCAATTTTATACTGATTTCAAGATCTTCGCAGCTGCTTTTGAGAAACAAGATGACTGTCATGCTCACAAATGCGCTGAGCGAATGTTAAGGTAAAGCTACTGGTGCACTTTTCTTCTAAAGTTGGACGCTAAGAGAGAGAGAAGCGAACAATGAGAGGAGGAGGGATATGCTGTAATACGGCTTACAACGACTGAGTATTTTTCAAGTAAGACTGCTTTTACATGTATCCACTCACTTTAGTTTGAAATTGTGGCTTGAAAACTTTTACGTTATTTGATAATCCTATAATAAAACACAGCTAAACCTGTTACGTTTTAACCAGTAAAACACAATTACACTTTATGCAAAAAAGATGACTTAATGTAACGCAGTAAAAGGCATGAGAACTCCGTGCAATAGAAATTCTTCAGAATTTGAGAAATACAACAGACACCATTACTGACAAAAGTTTTGTAGAAGAGAAAAATGGTTTTGTTCTCACCTGCTGGTGTTGCTGCATCAAGACAAACTGACTCTCCAGCTGTTCCAGCATAAGTTTCTGTGCTGGATTTAGATTATTTCTGTTTGCACGCAGCTGTTCCAAGTGCTGAAAAAACAGCAGTACAGCTCAGAGTCATTCAAACTGACATGTGCTTTTTAATAACTTTATTGTATACAATACTAAAAATTATCCACAAAGACAAGACTTGTAAAGCTGGAAACCCGACTGAGATTTCTGTTGCAGAGTCAAACATCTTTCAATACACTATTCTGTAACGAAACCTTATTAGTTGTTACTAAAACTAAATAGACTTCCTAAATTATTTAAATGTATAAATATTATCACCACACTAAAATCAGGTGTACCAGTATCACAACAGAAGACTACATTCAAGTATTCTTATTTATATACAGAATTCTTACTATGTACGTATGTTTTATCATTTTCTGTACTGTGCTATTCTTTTATTAATACTATCCAGTATGAAGTAAATCCAACCTACAGTCACACATGGATCCTTGTCCAGAAAACACAGAACAACAAACTGAGAAAACTGTACAACTTAATTACAGAGAGCAATATCTTAAGTTATGATGCTGAATTCATTTGCAACTGATGAACTTAAGTATGTATTACCAAAAAATCTGATCTTTGTATTCATTTTAAACTACTCAGCACACACCATCATACGACCAGTAAGTCTGCTGCTGTTAAGTTGTATGCCATAATTGCTGAAATTGTGGAAAGCAAAAGTGCTGCAAAGCAAGGGGGGAGTGGGGAGAGGAGGGCAAAAGTTGGGCTACGCAAAAGGTGACACGCAGACATTTTTCTTGATTGTTCTTAAACACTAAGCTACTTCGCATCACTGTAAACCTTTAAAAAAAACCCTCAAAATGCACACACACAAAACACCCCACAACCCCCCAAAAACTCCTCAAACAAAAGCCAAAAATCAAACCAACCCCCACTTAAACCAAACACAAACCGGTTTTCCTCTAGCTCCTTTCAGGTCTGCATGTGTTATTTTTTAATCCTTCTTGTCTCATTTGCTTTGATTATGATGTATTAGTAATGCATAAATGGAATTGAAGTATAAGTACTAAATAACATGTAGTTCGTTCTGCTTTGAACCATTGTATTTGCAAACTATCAACCAAAAACACCCTCAACATTGTCTGAAAATGTGGCAAAGGTGGTTCATGCCAAACTCCCCAGATAAACAGTAGCTTCCATTCTGAATTCCCTCTGAAGGGCCTGCAATGAGTAAGAGTAATCTAAATATGTATATACGATTGTGAGATGAAAACTGGGTCTCCATGGGTGTGCATGCATCAGGTACACAGAAGCCAAACCCGAGTCCTCTTCAGTTGTTATTTTGCTTTTAAAAAACGTCTAAATATGGTAACGGGAATCAGACAGACTGATTTAGCACACAGGTCAGCAGAAGCAAGTCTGCGTCCCTCTCCAGTGCTGTGGGTGCAGCAGCTTTGGAGGCAGCACTGTTCTTGCTGCCCACCAGTTCTGTGGAATCAACACCCATCCCTCCTCTGCTGCCATGTTGCAGCCCTGCAGGCAACTGTGTGGCCACAGCCCCTCTGCTTCTTCTGTCAGCTGAGCCATTTGGTGTGTGTTATGTGCCATATCCATCCAGCCTCTGAGCTGCCACTTTTAAAAGGCTGACTTAGAAGATGTAATAAAGAGTTTACTGACTCTCCTTTTGCAGCATGTCTTTTTGGCTTTCCTATTTACACACACTGGAACTTTGTCAAGCTATTGCCAGCAAACCCAGTAACTGTACTTAGAGAAGCCTACTTAGATACTGCTTAGAGGGGGAAGTTAGATCTGGAAAAAGGTGAAACTAAAAAGGGGAAAAAAATAGTAGCATATAAAATAAGCAGAGAGAAATAATGAGAGTGCATGAAGAGAGAGATACGGAAGAGTGATATTGAAGGACAGGTGAGGGAAAAAATATGCAGCAAAATAAAGCCAATATTGTTCAAATACAGAAACAGCTGAAGAACTATACTGGGGTTGAGGGGAACACTGCTCAACCAATGAGAACGCCTTCTGTCTCTGCACTGTGTTCCCTTCTATTTTTCCTTGCACCCAAAGCAGTATCTGTGATGCATGGGTAAGAGTTTCCATCTAGGCCTGATTTTCAAAATACAGAATTCCTGCTGAAGCTCACTGCAAGCCCTAATGAACTGAAGAGACAACAAAATGTAAGAACAAAAAAGACCTGAAATAAGATTTCAAAAATAAAATCTAGCATTTCATATATTAGATGATGTAAAATGTAGAAAAGCAGTACCAGATTTGAGTAACTACATTTTGTGGAATATGCATGTTTGTTCACGCAATTCAATACAAGAAGCTACCTCAGAGGAAAAACACCGTATTAGAATACTCTACACCTCCTTCAATATCCCCCACATTACAGCAAGAATCAAAACTCACTTGGCACACAGTTGTGGCGATTTGCATACGTATCTTTAAAACATCATAAGAAAAAAGAGCTACTGTATGTTTCTGCTAGACATAATTTATTTTACTACACAACTAATCTCATATAGAGAAGCTATAAATATCAGTACAACTTGAATTACACAGTGGGAATTATTTGGGAAGTATTTCACACTGAATTTCAGAAACGTGAAACTGAAAAATTTTCCAGATTTATTTTCTTAAAGGGAAGAAAAGAGAAACAAAAAATGCGTCAAAGCTTCTGAAGATCTTTAACATACCTACCTGTAATTTCTGTGGTGTCAAGCACCAAGAATGAATTTGTACAGGAGGATGTGACACTGTATGGCCACTGCTCCAAACATCTGAAGTATTCTGAGAGAAAACATTACATAAAAATACGTGAGTATCTAAGGGTCAATACAATTTCTTTTCCTATCTAAATTTTACTTATGAAAGAACTAGTGATTGTTTCAAGAATAACAATATAAACAAAGAACATACTAAACCATGTCAAGTCACATTCTACCACTCCCATACAGTATCAGAGTACTCAAAGGAGGAAGTTAAATGATATCTAGTATCATAACAGGAAACAATCAAATCAAATCACGCAATTAACTTAAATGTACACTACTTTCAAAACTGAATACTTTTTCTACTGTAACACTACTACATGATGATGAAACACTGGAATTCTAAATATAAGCAAAGGCAATAGACAGGATGACATGATCGTCTCCCTTTCTCACTATCATCAGACTGTGATTGTACTTTTTCACTTCTACAACTACGACTGCAGTAAAGTGCCACAGATCTGCATTACCCTTAAGCGCTTCCTGTCTGAACTGTAACTTGATCACTGAAAAATGGTTTTTAAAATTCCTAAAAACATTCCCACCTTGATGCCAAAGGATGAAAACTTACAGCACAAATTCTGTGCATGCTGCATCACTTTAATGTATATTTCCATGTAATTTTGGTAGGGGGCTCTTTAGTTCATCAGAATATATACCTTTGTTGGACTAGATGTTCTTTTCCTCTTGGCAGGACTGGTCAGGTCATCTACTTGGCTAGAAGGAATCATGTGTAGTGGCAAGGATTGCTGTGAAATTGGTGTTTGAGTGAGGCCTAGTACAGGTTCAGTATTTGGATGATGAGGTTTACAAGCCTAAGAATCACAGAAGGAAGACAAAAATATGGTTCTACATATTCTTCATTGTTTCCTTTAAATTATATATTTTAACAGCCCACATATATTAAAAGGGCCGAGCAGATATTCTGAAGATCATCTCAATAACTGAAAAATCAGTTTCCATATGGTCATCAATGGAGGAATGTGTACCTTTCATGGGATTATTACACCACTGCAGCATTTCTATTTAAGATGAAATCTTTTAAAATCATGAAAATCCACAAAGGTTCTAAATTGGTACCCCCATAGTTCTCCCATATTATAGGGAGCTTCTTGATCTAGTATCCCTTTGCAAATAAATCAAGGGCTTTTCATTAATAAAAGCCAGTCCTGTGCTCAATAAAATAAGCTTGACCAATACTGATTGTAAAGAACCCTTAAAGCTGGGCACCTGCAGAACATAACCCAACTTCTCACCTGCTGTGCTGTGTTCATGGCACCCTGCCTGGAGGTAAGCTCTGCGGGGATTGGTAGGCTCCACGCCTCCTCAATACTAGGAAGTAATTTAGTTTTATTCTGTAGACTACCTTGTGGAAGGTTACACAACTGAGCCTAGGAAAAATTATGTAAAAAGCAAATTTAACACAAGCCTACTTTAGTAAGAGCAAGTCCATGAAATCTTCCTAAATGCTGTAGCTAATTATGTCTTAAAGAGAGGATAGATTTAAAATTTGGCGTTTTAGAAAGGTGCTAAGTATAAAGAGGGTAACCAGAATATAAACCTTTGTGAGAATCAGAACAAAGATGAGCTCTGGATTCAGAGGTCTCATAATTCCTTTTTTCTGAAATTGCAAACAAGAGTGAAAGATAGCGTGTATGTATTCTCTCTATGTTATGAGAACTTAAAAATGAAGACAATACAAAGAAAAAAGCAAAGTGATGTAAAACAGTGTGTTTTGATTAAATGTGCAAAATAGAGTTTATAAGGAATTAAGTTTCACTTAAAAATGAAGAAATAAAATATTACAGGCTATGATATGCTTACAATACACATGAAAACAGGTTATACACACCACAAACAACTGCAAGTTAAACTTGTGTGTCATTTCTTCCCTCCCCTCTGCTGTGTATTTAGAAGAGTATTTCCCACTTAAAACTTTAGTTTTACCTGTAAATACTTTATCCGTGCTGCAAGTGCAGAGGTATTACTACAATTTTTGCTCCTAGTTGCATTTAAGTAGCATTTAATGGCATCCTGAGGCTGGTTGCAGGACTCATAGAGTGTGCCTAGGTCCATCCAGGCTGCAGCATGGCCATGGTCCAATTGTACAGCACAGATATAGGCCTGTAAAGCATCCATAGGCTGATTTTGCTGTTGATACAGCACACTGAATAGAAAGATTAGTGAAGTCGAGAATTAATAACAAAGTCAAAATACAAACAAGTCAAACATACACATCCCCTTCAAAACCCTTAATAAAACTTGCCATTATATAAAGCATAGTAATAAGCATAAACAACACAAAATCTTAACATGCAAAGCTCACATATACATACCATATTCAGTATTTAAAAAAAAACGAGAAGGCAATTTTTTTAAATTTAAACTTTAAATCAGACAAGTCTGACAACATGAAGATATAAATAAAAAAGCTTTATGGTCCCCCTTGAGAGCACAGAAGAGTTAACAAGCTGATATTGTTTACTTATATGTATTAGCATTGAATTATATCACTGTATTACCCTGTATCATTCTTACCCTATAGAACACCATGTATCTGCACTTGCTTCTGATTTATCAATAGATTGCCTATAAGATATAAAGGCATCCTGAACTTTCCCAATACTTGAATAGCACCTGGGAGAAGAAAAAAAGAACTTTGGTAATATTTATGGAAGGTCATCATTGAGGATGGCTTACCAAGACTGATCCGATAAAGATTAAATCATTAAAATACTCATCTAGATGAATCAAAAAATTTGCTGTTTCTGAACGTCAGGCATAAACAGACTCAAACATCTTAATCAACATGTACGACTAATTATTTATTTGAGAAGTACTGCAGAACTGCTTAAACCCTAGCTTACTGCATTTGTAATGAAAACAGATTTTAAACATTTTAAAGACTTACATTTCTTTCATTAGTGATAACTTATCAGTCAATAAGAACAATATTTATCTACAGACAGCATTACAAAGAAACAATTAAGTTACCTATTTCATCAAAGAAACAGTTATGAAACTTCATGTTCTATAAGAAGTGTTTCAGAATTATGATGAGATATTAACCAACACAGGATGGTTCCTGATTGCCTGGGAAGCTTTTCATGTGCATTCTCACATCTCAATAAGACTCAAGTAATGAACAACAAATTACCTGGTTTTACTGCATATCTAAGCAGAAATATCAGAACTCTTAAGAGAGCTACAATTATACTACGTGGAATAACACCTACATTTTTAAAACTAAAAGCTTCAAATAAAGACAATATTAAATATATATACATCTATCTATCTATCTACACTAGTTTAATCCACAATAGCTCTGCTTCTTACATATGTTTGTAATAAGTTTCTCTGTTGGAAAAAGAACTAACAGCTTTCAAAACACTTAGATAACAACAGAAAAATTATTCTAGTAAAAAAAGAAAACCAAGCAGAGGAGTACAGGCACAGGTTTTTGCAACGTGCTATACTCTTTCACATATTCTTGAGGTACAATAGGAAAGGAATACAATATAATCTACCAGGACCTTGTCTAAACCCACCCATTAAGTTAGAATACAAAGTTTCAGAAGATCATTTTAATCACAATCTAACCAAGTTCAAATAGACACGTTTCAAACGGTCAACCTGTCAGACACCCGATGACTCTGATTAGGACAGCACTAATATTAAGCACCCAACAAAACTTAAAACAGTGATGGATTTTTTTCAGTGGGGGAGAAGGGTGGTGGTGGTATGTTTTTGAAAGGCAGCTTTAAACCATCTTGCTATTTGGTTTGGACAACCACCATAGGAAGGAAGAACACAAGGGAACACATGAGGAAGGAAAAAGAGGAATAGCAAATGCACAACCCTGTAACCCTGTTCCTTTCCTCTTCTGCCAGCGTATGGGCCAAAGGAATGGGACACAGAAACATTTTTGCTCTAGTCCTCCCTGTAGAGTGTAAGAGATGCTTCCACTAGTTTTTTTTTCCCATTTCCTGCATTTCTGCCCCTTGTTTGCATGGTCCTATGTTTCACTCTAACCATGGAACAGGTGTGGCACAGTAGAAGCAGGAGCATGGCAGCTGCGCACACATACTTCATGGAGCCCCGGCTCTGTCCTGCTGCTATTTAAGAACTCAACCAGTTCAAGGCACATGGAATGGGACTACTGACGAAAGAAAGATTTCAGCTCAGTGGATGACAAGCCAGATGATCCCTGGCCCATTTTCCGTTTTCCCTCCACAGCTGCTCCAGCCCTCTGCCCTTCACACTGAGTGCCCCTACTCCTCCCTTAGCCTGCAGACAGCTGGTACAAGAGCCCTGGCTTACAGGAACAGCTGGAGGAACATAGTTAGGATGACAAAACCAAGAGTAGGTTCCAGTTGTATGTGACCAGAACCTCCAAGAAAGTCAGCTAGGAGATACTAAGGTTAGGATATTGATTTTATTTTTGCATACTTCCTTTCTAATATATTTCTCAACAGAACTGACCTGCTCACATATGGACTTGACTTGCCCTCAAAGCTTTCTCTGAAACCTGATCATTTCAAGAGTGAGTTTGTTTGGTGGTTGGTGTACTCTATGTTCTTAAAAAGTAGACCAAGAAAAGTCATCAAATTCATATGACTTACATAATTTTCCAGTAAAAAATTCTGTCTGATAGTACAGAATTAATACAACACTGAAGCAGATACTAGAATGGAGCAACCTGAGCCATCCTGGCCTAATATTTAGTTGCAATGTGTGTTGTTTAGAAATGGACGTATATCTGGGAAAATAGTTGTATTTTAGTGCAAAAATGGATTGAGATTAGAAGGGAGATTCTAAGAAAGAGATAAAGAATCGTGAGAAAGATATGAAGAAAAGTAACAACATTTACAAAGCATTTAGGAAAAAAAGAAGAGAGAATAGAAGATGTGGTAGTATTAGCAGGAACAGGTAAAACCAGGCAGATCAGACTTGGGTTACTGTAAATGTGTAGACTGAATAATAACTACAAAAACACAAGACCACTTGGGTTACATACTTCATTTCAACTTCTAATTTATATTCATCCCAAATATGTTAGCACCCTGTCTTTTTATACACTTTCCAGAAAACTAGACTTCAGTAGATACACATACATCCTTTCATTTTTCTTCTGAAAATATTAAGAAGTAAAACAACGTAAGATACTCACAATAATGAGTATCCTCAAAAAATTTACAGATATGGTTACAGTATCTATAAAGTCATTTCTCACCTTCCAAGGAAATACCAGGATTGACCAGAATTTGGATCTGCTTCTAGAGATTTCTGGAGATATTGTATAGCATAGCTTTCCTTGGTTGCCTTGTCTCCAAGCTGATCCACAGTGTGATGCATCCAGCCTACAAAAAGAACCCATAAACGGCAGAAGTGTAATTCCCCAAAACCATTTAACACTTTGGCAGAGCAAGATATTCATAGCATTATTTCCTCTTTAATACTAGAAATATAGAACAATAATATCACTTACATGTAGTATTATGAATGAAACCTTTTGAGTTCTATACTACAATTACAGGACAGAAGGACTCCAGGTCAAAACTAATTTCAAGTACTTTAAAAGCAGGTGGGTTTTTTTTGTTTCAATAATTTTCTACAAGGTTAGTTACACAATTATGAACTGATCAATCTTCTATTATAAGACGTTAATCTGAAAATGTAAACTCTTTCCTCCTCTGAACACAGACACCCTCCCTGTCATTGTGAAAAACACCACCATTCTTCCTGTCACACACATTAATTATTTCTACATTATGTTCAGTTTTCTCCTTTTCTTGTAAATCCTCATATTTATCCCCTATCTACATTTGGGCAATTCCTCTACAGAACACTGGTAAGAATTTTTGTATCTCCACTTAAATCTTCCTTACATTGTCATTTCATCTTCATTGCTACAATATCCTTTCCATTCACCTCAACAAGTGCAATCACCTCTCACTGTATAACAAATCTGCTGAAAAGATCATTTTATTTCCTTATCTAACCACACAGCATTAATCTTTCGAATGTGTATTTTTATTTCATTACACTAGACAAATAATTCCTCCCCTCTTTAAAGGCCTCCCACAATCAACACTCTCATATAATCTTCTACGTGCCATTAAAATGCACCTCTGCTCTAGCACCGATGCAAGGCTTGGTTACCATTTCAAATAAAGCACCTTCAACACCTTCTCAAGCCACTCTTCATCTACCCCTAGAGAACTCCTTTAAGCAGTCACAAAGTCACCTCAGTGCTGTTCATATCACGAGTACAAGGAAATCCTTCATAACAGGCAGCTGGCTTGCTGAAATCACTTATCAACTACACTGGTCAGCAACGTCTAACTGTTTGATTCATCTCCATGCATTTGTCTCAACAACCCACTGCTTTCAGCCAACATTTGTAAAACATAAGACGTGACAATGGATTGTCCCTATGCCTTTATAGTGTCCTGCCCATAAATGGTCCCTTGCAGAACACTGTATCAGTTCCATGAAATATCCAAGGTTTCTATAAAGTTTTAGATACCTACAAAGTTGGACACACATTTGCACTAAATGTCCATTTAAAACCTCTGTCGGGTAAACTTCAGCACCCTAAGCTTATCCTTTTTGATACAGTCTAACTACATGAACAGGTAATATCACTCAAAAGATCCAGATCAAATTCAGATCTCATCTGAAATGCTGGACAATGTAGGGTAGGATGAGAATTGATGAGTATTTGCAGCCTTACTTCACTCTCTGTAGTTAGACTACACCTTAAATATTTTACTCCACCTGTTATATTTTATTCCATGGGCTTATAGCTCATTAACAGTCACAGTGATACTTTTTCAAATGGAAGGCTAACTTCTAAGCTTTAAAAAAGGCAATATAAGAGAAAATCCTATCTATTGAACAACATTTGTCTGATGTGTCTTAAGAAGTATCACTTGGAAACTGAGATCAGAAGCAGAACACTGAATATTCCATGGACTGCAAAAAAGTCAGGTTAGGACCCAAGTGGTTACAGCGCTGAAAAAGAGTACTCTATCTTGTTTGAAGATGAAGTCAATCTTTGCAGAGACATAACATAAACAACTTTGTCTCATGGACTTCATAAACAAGCTATGATTTTGATCCACATCTCAAGTCACTGAAGTTCTAAGTATACAGAAAATACTCATCCTTTAAGAAAAGGTTTATGTGAGGTTGGCCATCAGAACATACCTGCTTAACTGTACACCAAGGATAAATGTATCTGGTGCAGTGTCAGACAAGGCCTGAGATAAAGGTAATAGTTCAGGGAATATAAAAAAGAGTAAAAAAAGACAAACAATTTCCTGAATCTTTGGAAATGTTGTGTGGTGATGCCTATTTTCTGTTTCATCAGACCCTTGACAGATTGAAAGATGACACGTTGTATCTTCAGACCTTTACTGATATTCACTAATAAAAAGAAAGAACCTATTTCTAGGAGAAAG
This sequence comes from Pampusana beccarii, assembly GCA_013399365.1. NCBI lineage: Eukaryota > Metazoa > Chordata > Aves > Columbiformes > Columbidae > Pampusana > Pampusana beccarii. The sequence goes on from VWYH01007500.1 coordinate 619,346, forward strand.
AAATAAGAATTAGCAATCCCTATCTAGTTTCATTGCTGAAACAAGGGTTGCTTCCCAATTTTACCTTCATGTGCAGTGAAGTCAAAAAGACAGAAAACAAGAGAGAGGGTAAGGAAAAACAAACAAACAAGTTTTCTACTACAACAGCAGAGATAAAGGAAACTGTATCTCTCTTCTCATGCATAAAACGAACATACGGAAAGAAGGTGATGTCCAATTTGCAAGACCTAATTCAAATTCTCAACAAGCATATTGACTCCTCTTCCACTCTTAGGACATTTTTAACATAATAACCAAAAATGCAGACTTTGTCCATATGTCACAAATGTTCCGTGCCCTTTTCCAGGTCTCTACAACCTAACTTGCAACAAATCCCAGTGTTGCCTCACAAAGGGGATGTGCTAGCCTAGCTCATGCTGCAGAGATTTTATTATGCTTATCAATCATTCTCATGCTGAACTTGTGGCAATGGCCTTTCCCCCAAAAAATCACTGGGAGAGTGCTTTCAGGACTTCTAAGCAGATGCTTACATTGTTCTTTCACTCTTCTTTATGCAACAGAATCACAGAATGTCAGGGATTGGAAGGGACCTCAAAAGATCATCCAGTCCAATCCCCCTGTCGAAGCAGGACACCTAGATGAGGTTACACAGGAAGGCATCAGGCGGGTTTTGAATGTCTGCAGAGAAGGAGACTCCACAACCTCCCTGGGCAGCCTGTTCCAGTGCTCTGTTACCCTCACTGAGAAGAAGTTTCTTCTCAAATTTAAGTGGAACCTCCTGTGTTCCAGCTTGATTCCATTACCCCTTTTCCTATCATTGGTTGCCACTGAGAAGAGCCTGGCTCCATCCTCNAGAGGGGAAGAAGAACCTCTCTCAATCTATTAACCACCCCCTTCTAATACACCCCAGGACACCATTGGCATTCTTGGCCACCAGGACACAGTGCTGGCTCATGGTCATCCTGCTGTCCACCAGGACCCCCAGGTCCCTTTCCCCTACACTGCTCTCTAACAGGTCATTCCCCAGCCTACACTGGAACCTGCTGAATATCATTGGAGAAAGAATACCAAGACAGATTTGATCTTCAGTCTCATTAATTTAATGTAATTTTAGGCAAAGCAGTGAAAAAATATTATTGTTTAGAAAGCAAAGGAAGTGGCAAAAAAGAAGAAACAAACTGCTCGTATTCAGTTGTACAAATCTTACTGTTATATCTACCCAAACTAGTCAGCATGCATCAGCTCAAACTGATGCTTATTGTCTGAGAATGGCAGGGTTCTCCTCTGCAGCAATCTGCTTTGGAAGCCAGCAACAAGAGCCAAGACTTTAATAATTTTCTCACAAGACATCTGAACTTACCTAAATGTCAACTCTGGCTCAATAAACATTAACTAGCTAAGGAAAATTATAAATAAAGGGTGTATATATATATATATATTTTTTTTTAATTTGGTTTTGCCAGTAATATTCTGGCAGAGGGTAGGTATTTTCTATTACTTTTTTCTAAGCAGCACGTGCCACCCAGACTATGCTTCCTAAGGAGGTGCTTTTATTACCAGCTGCTAGAGACTAAATCTGCAATACATACCATAAACACCAGTGTTTAAGATGAAGAGCAAAACAAACGCTATTATTCCTTTAACGTTCTGGTTAAGAGCACTCTGCTGCTTTCTCCACATAGAAGGCTACCCACACTGCAAAACCAGGTGACATATGCTGGCTGAATGAAGAGAGTTAATCCTCAAAGTCATTGTTCTTTGCTAGCACAGAGACCTGTGGTAGGATTTTATGCATACAGCCATGAGCCTTTGCTCCTCCTTTGGCAACATACATCAAACAGAATTGAAAAAGCGTTGGCCAGCTATTTTGGGAAGCCCGTCTTCCATCGATCATATGCACAGCCTTTCTGGATGAAACTGCTGACAACTTATACTAGGTGGGATAATAATAAGTTAAAAAAAAATTCAAAGGGGATACTAAAATATAAGGAACACTGTTGTGTGACAGCAAAAAGAACAGCACCTAGAGTCCCGCAGTGAACTCCTACAGGAGTTTCATTTGTGATTTCACATAGAAGAATCAAAAGCTAAATAAATTAGTCCACTCCAAATCCATACACAACATGGATTACGAAATAAAAAGCATTCTGGCCGTAACTCAGTGCCAGTTACTAACTTGAATTAAATGACCACTACGTGAAGTGGGAAAAAAATAAAAATGGGCATAAGCAGGCTAAATTAATATTTAGAATAATAAATTAGATGAAGAACATGGAGAAAGTGAATGAAGAAGTTTTGCACTGGGTTGAACAATTTTAAAAAATATTTTGGCAATACTTTTATAAGGCATATAGGACAAAAGTAATTTATTCTACCCACCCATCAGAAAATTTGGTCTCAAAATGATATATCAGCTTTCTATAAAGACGGAAGATGATAATTAAAAAAAAACCCACAACTTTTCCTCATTTTATGTGGTTTCTTTTATGGAATCTGATGATAAACCTTTTAGTTACAGAAACAGGTTTTCATTAAGTACTATAATTAAAGAGGAAGGTAAATTTTTATTTGTCGTTTTCTTCTGTTCCGCAACGGGGAAGAGTATTTTGGTTTAGAGTACTTAGCATGGGTATTCAAGGGATGTCCTCAGAAAAACCAAGCTCTTGTTATCCAAAACCTGTAACAAATGTAGTGTAGCAAGTCTAAGAACTTTTTAATTTTCTAAGTTTAATTAAAATCTTTCCCTCCTCTCTTATTTACTTAATTATCTACTGTTACGCATTCTATTCTGGGTTAAAATTTCTATCATACTCAGTGTTTAAGACTCACTTTGGAAATGGAGCCTTAAAAAACACTGCTGGAGGCAAAGATGGGGAAAAGAAACACACAGAAAATATAAGTTAATTTTACATACCTAACTGCTGTAAGACAGTTGCTTTTACTTGTGCAGGAAGGTTTTCGATCTGCAAAAGTTGTTCATAAGCTTCCTTTGCAGAGTGATACTTTCTCTGCAAAAGGAAAACAGTAAATGGATTAATCATAAAGCCTACAACAGATCACCAATAGCAACGATTTCACAGCACTGACAGCACACAAACACATTGACAAAAAATTCTAGAACTTTTTTTTTTTGCATACAGTGCATATGAAAGCTTAAATGAGTGATGTATATATACCATAAGGGAATAACTTCCATAAACGTACTATTGAACATAAATTGACTACCTAAAATAACTGAGGGACATTTGCAAATTATTAAATTGGGTCAACTCCTCATATATGCATTATGCTTCTTATAGTAAAACAAATTTATTGTTTTTAAGGGGAATCCTTGCATGTGAGTACACATCTGAAAAAACCCTATACAAATTCCTCCTAGGAAACTTGCAACATTGAAATAAAGATCATCTGTAATTGGTGGCTGGTAAAATTTTGCCTCTTTCATTCCTTCCTTAGGTATATTAGGACTGCCTTTTCAACATATTTACTGTCCTGATAAGAGTCCCACCACACGTAGAATTAAAACATATCCATGGATTATGCCTAGAGAATGAAGGCATGCCATCTTATTATTTGCTATATAGATCATGCTTAAAGCATGGAAACACTAAATTCTTAAATCCCTAGATCAACAGGTCTTAATATAGAAAAAACATTTCCAAGTTAGGATGCCAGTCTTTCTTGACTAATGGAACAGTATGAGCCTTTTTGTGTGTTAAAGGTTAAGACTTCTTGATACTTCTTTTTTTGTAATAATGTCAGCATTTATCTTTGTGTTACTCTAATTGTTTACAATGAACATATTTTAATTCTTCTGTTCCTTCTCTCTCACAAAAGTCTAGAAGACATAAATGCTGAGGTCTGTTAGTAAGAGTTTGTTTTGTGTTTTTTTTTTAATACATTCTAAAAATCCTAGACAACTTTTTAAGAAAAAAATATACTTTCAAATAATTCAACATTAGACTTCATCCTGGCAAAACACATGAAGAAAGTGAAAAAAAAACAGGGCCACTTAAACATAGATAATTATGATGTACATTTGTTTTACACAAAGAGTACATAGTACTGGCTACAGGTTTTAAAAGGGACAACTGGAAAGAAGACTCTAAACAACATAAATACCTATTAGAAGTTAAAAAATGTTATTAGGTTCTTGAGATCTCACAATTAAAAAAGACAACTCTGTTGGTTTTAAAACCTTATTAAAACCTTATTATATTGAGGAAAAAAATTAAAGCGGCAATTACATACTTTCAAATGGAACAAAGGGAAGTTGGTAGAAAAGATTTTTAATTGGTGTTCATGAAATGCAGACAACTGGTAAGAAAACAAATAATATAAATAAATAAAATATCCATGGCCAGCAAAATAAAAAACAATTAGGAAAAAATTTAAAATTTTGCATTGGGAACAAAATTCATAGTTTATGACTGTGAAGGATAAGCAAATGAACAGAAGTTCACTGTGTAACATGACAGCAGAGGCAGCAATCAGGATGTCAAATAGGTAAATATTAGTGCCTAACATTCCCACTTTGAAAGAGACTTTTAAATGCTTGGGAGGATTCAGAAAGACCTATTAAAAAAATAAGGCATGTTTTCCAAATCTAGAATATTTTTTTACTTTTCTTATTTGTTGTCTTATTTACCCTTTAGAAATCTGTCTACATATGCCTTAAAATAATACAGAAAATTATCATAATGTTTATATTTGTTTTTATTTAGTATGTTAACTCCAAAGATCCAACGCCCTTGATATTGGCTGCATCATAAAGAGTCTTAGAAATGGGAATGAGGAGGGGAACCCCATCCAACATCTTTCTTTAGACACCATATAAGCTGCCACCCTAAGTAGCTAGAGGGACTCACACTGCCACAGATGAAATACCAGAAAGTAACATTAAACACCATGGAAAACCACTGCTAATTCTTATCAGCGCTGGGCTGCTCTCGTTCAGAGGCTGGCAACCCATTATTTAAACTCCATTACTGTGAAGGTACATAATTAAGGAGTGAATTAACTTTTTCATTAAATATTAGAGAGTAGGTAATTTCCAAATATATGTAGAGGTTCAGAAAACTGTAGCACCATGTCCTTTAAAACAAAGCAAGCAACCAGCCTGCCTCCAAAACATCCCTTCGTTGTGTCAGAGGTAAGATCCAGAACAAAGTGAGGATCCTTTGTGGTTCTAAGTTTCTCAAATTCCAGGAAAGAACATACTCCTCCCAACCAGATCTGTGAGGCAAACCAAGTCTAACAGCAGAATGCACTGAAACTTTTTTGCTCTGACTCCAGTTAAAATCCAATTCCTGCTGCCTAAGACTGTCAGTCAGCAAACACAGCTTAAGCACTTGCAACACTGGTCACACAATTATATAAGGCACATGGCCCGGTGACCTGAGATGTTCAACTTGTTATTTTACTCCGATAGATCAAAGGAACTAATGTGTTGAGGGTGATTTGTTATCTAAAAGTGTCAGAGTTGCTCCAGTGCTCAGAATAAAACCTGGATGGTGTCCAGGTAAGAAACAACAGTCCATGAAGTTTCTTAATGGTTTTGCTGGATCACACAGAATCACAGAATGTCAGGGAATGGAAGGCACCTCAAAAGATCATCCAGTCCAATCCCCCTGCCGGAGCAGGAACACCCAGATGAGGTTACACAGGAAGGCGTCCAGGCGGGTTCTGAATGTCTCCAGAGAAGGAGACTCCACAACCTCCCTGGGCAGCCTGTTCCAGTGCTCCGGCACCCTCACTGAGAAGAAGTTTCTTCTCATATTTAAGTGGGGATTTCTGTCCTGTCATGTAGCTTTGCACCAAAAGCAGTCAAAAGAAAAATATCAAATGTGTATCTTTTATTTATATATAAATACCTAAATCCATTTTTTCACTGTGCCATCAAAAGACAGCACTTACTTTATCAAGCTCCTTTTCAACTGATTGAAAATGTAGTTTATTTATGCCTGTCATTCATTTTAATTAAAACAGTTTTTATTTTCATGTCACATCCCTTCCTCTCTCATATAATACCTATAAACATGATAAAAGGGCATATAATCTACATTACATGACAAGTCAGTCGAATTGCAAATACATAATAGCTATTTCAGCAGCTGCTTGGTTTTAATGTACTCTGTAAGCGTTCTGTAATTTTCCAAAAGATTCACCTAAAAAAAATTGTGGTAGGACTTGATAGAGAATTAACAATGCAGCTTTATGTGCTGTTGACCTCAGATCTCAAGTGTTCCTGTCACATATGTTCAGTTCAATTTGAAAATTTCATATCGAACATACTTAAAAGGCACCTGGCTGGACTCGACTCTGTGTGTGTGTGTATGACAAACAATATGAATATACATGAATAAAGAAACTACATATTTTTGATATCTCGATATAACTGTTAAAATAAATATATAATCTCACATAAGAATTCTACTAAAAATGTTTAGAATTGTTTGGGGGTTTTTTTGCACTTGGGAGTAAGGTATGTATGCACACAGTAAGTTTGTTAAAAGAGCTACTCCATTTTATAGCATGACAGTTGACATACAAAGTATTTTTAATTCAGCCAAAGCAAACAAAGTTTCTTTAGCAATTCAAGACTAAAGCCTAACTTTACAAAAGCATCTATAATCTGAATTCCACATATTGATGATCCCATATAGTTAAAAACTCAACCACACTTTATAAAAAGGAGCTTAAAAGTTTACCTGGATTTCATATAAGTGGGCGATGTGAAACTGAACTGGAAAAGTGGGAAAAGCAAAGTTATTAGTTTCAATGAAAAACAGCAATTACAATATGTTTTTTCAAGACAGGTATCAACAATGTTTCAAATTTACCAAGGTAAAATCAAGATAAATTACATCTTGAAAATACAAAAAAGGTATTTGTTTAAATTGATATTTTATACTTGCTAAAACAGAACCGACAGAATTAATGTGTATCCTAACAAAGCATTAAGACTGTCAATAGATATTGCAGAAAGGCAGCGTATGGATTTTCTTTGCATTCCGAAGTACAGAGTCCATTAACCTTTCAGTAAATGATAAAATCTTTTTAAGCAAAGATGCACAAGAGAACACAGGTAATATTTTCTGTACATAACTGAGTTAGAAATTAAGATGTATTTTGATTTTCATTCAACTGCCAAGGGACAGGGTAGCTGGATCACAGAACAGAAAACTACATTATACACTGCCAGCTTTATAAAGGATCTTAAATTCAGGTGGCTTTTTGTTTTCCTTTTTAGGAATTGTCTTTCTCCTGTTGAAACGGACTAAAAGCGTTAATGACACATTGTATTCTGATCCTTACTGTAAAGCATCTTAAATTCCTCATACGAATTGCAGAGAATGCCGTAATACTACCAGCAACTCTTGGAGGCAAGGAAATTGCTGGCTGGAGACAGAAAATGAAAGTTGTTCAGGAGTAAAAACGGAGGGAAAATTATCCTCATGCTGCTCAGATCATTAAAGAAAAGGCCGAGTGCCTGATCTCTTTGGCTTGAGAACTGCTAACCTAGACTAGCCATCAACTGGTAGATAACTAAAGCTACCTGAGTTGAATGTAACTCTTATTTCTGATCTGATGAGGAAAGAAGAATTCCTTTGAGACAGACTTTTGCCTGATGTTCTTGAGGACTATATGTAAGAAAATACCTGTTTGAGCCAAGCTCAATTTATTTCAATTACCCAGATTTCTTTCTCTTGAAGCTACATAGTAGTGTGACACAGAGCTTTATACAGGTAATTTGGAGCTCCAGGGTTTCTCTTTGGGTCATAATGGAGGGGAAAAGCTCCCCTTGTGCACTGCTTTGTCCTTCACTGTAAAGAAGGCAGCCCAGGGCACTTCAGAAACCAGGTCATAACTAAATGCGTAATCTAAAATTTTAATAAACTTTTTGTGTTCCTTGCTAAAGGGCACATAACACACTCGTTACGTTCACCACATCGTCAAACTTCACTCTGCACTGATGAAAGTAAAACCTCTGCTTTTGTTCCAGGAGTTCATTATCTAAAAAAAAAAATATCTCATTTTTTCCCCTTGTAGCAAAACCTCTTCAGAGTGAAGCTACAAAAGGAAGCCATGCTATGCAGGGGAAAGAAACGGAAGGTGTCATATTAGAGACTGCCTCAACAGAAAGATATGCTCAGTACTCAGACATTTCTACTAGGAAGATGTCGCTGTAATGCAGTTACTCACCCAGCCTTCAGACATGCAAGGGGTAGCAATTAAGGCCATCTCAAGCATTTATGTGACAGCACCTGACACCCTGGCTCAGGGTGCACGGTTCTCCTGCCGCCAAGCGGTACAGGAGAACCTGACAAAGAATCTCTCATGCCTCTTCGCTCTCTTCCTTTGGGTTTGTCAGGCACAGCACCCAAGGCTAGGGGGCAATGAACCCCTTATATGGGGCCAAAGCTCTACGTAAATCTGGGGACAGAGGGGACTAGGGGGGAATGGTTAGGAAAACCTTACAAAAATTCAGAGATACTGCGAAAACCAATAAAGTTAGTGAGAAGTGATATGAACTAACATGAAATACAACAGAGAATCACATATCTGGTAGAAAACAATAAAAGCCTATTGACTCAGGAAGAATTCTGCAAATAATTTTACAAAATTATCTGTGCCTGCTCCGGTTAAGTAACAGAGCTTTGGAGAAGACCTTGTACCACAGATACTGATACTGATACTTATTATCTCCTCGATACTGATTGAGCCAGCAGTCTCACCCATGTAAAGAAACCCCCTTTCATTACCCTTGCTGACAGAATATTCACAATTCCATCCAGTTCTGAATTCAAGAAATAAAAAAAATGCTTTAAAATACTTTATCAAATGCTCCTGAAGTTAAGAATTAAGCTCAACACCAAGAAGAGCATAAAGGTACCTTAAAAATGGAGGGAGTAATTTCCTTCACAACTGTCTGCCTTTTAATACTTACAGACACCAAAACTTGCAGGAACATACACATACTCTTGCATACAACTCTACTAACTAGGTATGGATAAACACCTGCAGGATGCTCTACAGGCATATGTTAGATCATAATTCACTGAAAAATAAACATGTTCAAGTACAGGCTAATATGTAGTTGGAACCTAACAAAACAATAAAATTACATTTTCAACTTTCTCTTACTTCAACAGCATAGGACTGATGCTGAATTTTAGATCCATAAATTTAAATGGAATTAAAATGATCACTAAAAAGTAATAGATTATCAAGATGCCACAAAATTTTAAACAATTACTATTAAATGTGTGCAACGGCACAAGCACTGTATTTACAAATAAATAAATAAATAGTCAAACAGTAGGTTTCCTCCAGAACTCAAGTCTTAAGAGCAATTAATAAACTAAGTCTCAGTTTTTACTTATTGCATTTACTAAAACAATCCACAATGCCACTGGAATATGTGTCTCCATTGACAGATGAGACAGGTTTTGTAGTCTCCCTCTCTCAGTACTGATTCTTTTGATTTTGGAGGACTGGTTCATATAAAAAATAATACAGTCATCAAAACAAGACAAAAATTTACAACAAAATAAATGAAAATACTTAAAGGTTACTTACTTTCAGCGTTAGACAAAGTGCAGGGATTGCAGTCAATCAAAGCTAACTGAAAATGCTGAAAAAAAAGGAACAATTTGTTTTTCAAACAAAGTAGTACTAGCACGTTGGCAAATTACTACGAATAAGTCAATTTACTACTTGAAAATGAACACAGTATTTTACCATGTGTCTTAAAGAAAAACAATTTTCAATTTCTGTTCAACTGTGTACTAGAGGGAAGTAATGTTTTTTATTGCAGACATGTAGCAATGCTGCTAGGAATGTAAGACGGCAACAGACAGCTTCACAAAACAACTGGGATAGCATCGGGAAGAATGACTGTATCAAATGAATGGTCACAATTGGAAGATCCAGTTTTCCTCAAAATGCACAACTGGGAATGTAGTCATACGAGCTCAGAGCCTCATGGAGATCAACACTGAAACTCTCAATTTGTCTAGAAAATCATAATATTCTTCTTTCAAATTGAGGGACTTGAAGTCTTTTTGAAAAGCTGATCCCTTGTCAAAAGCACTTAAAAATGAGTAACTTTACATTAAAACACAAGTCCATAAGTTATTACATCGTCTCCTCCAGGTTTTAAGATAACTTCAGTTAATCATTAAAGCTTGTTTATTTTTAATCGCTTGACCTCAAGGGATCCAAAGAATATCTTTTAAAACATCTTTGCATTGTGACGTTCAGAGCCAAGCATTTCACTCTTCTAGAAAGGTCACATAAGCAGAGCAATGAAGTCTGTCTGCCAGAAAGTCTGGATGTGAGCAACCATTTAATGACTCTCATGCTAATTCAGTGATCACTATTTATGGTTCGAAAAGCAACCAAGTATGTTAAAATGAATGTAACAGGCATACAAACTCAAGTGCCTCTGAATTTTTCCATAAGTTTCATTAAAAATTCCTGCACATAGTGTAAAATTTGATAAACATATTAATTCAAAAGAGAATAAGGCCTAGGAATATAAGAACCCGAGAGACAGCATGTGAAATCCTAGTTATAGTTATCTACAAAATACCAATTTAGATGGTTTCCAATAAACAAAACATTACAGATGCTTTCATATATTTTGTTTTGTTAGCACAAAAAATGACAATGTAGCTTCTGCTGTCAGGACGCCAAACCAGGTGGCATCAGGAGCTTATTAGTGTAGCTGGGAAGAAAAAAATCCTTATTAATGGATGCACATGCAACTCACTTTCAGTACTGCCAGAGCTACTAGATAAGACAGAACTTTTTTTTCATGGTCCTAATAACACCTCATGTATAGCATGCCTATATAACACACACGTCAAAGATTTATAAGAAGAGTTTAAAAGACCACCAAATTTCTAGATAAACATTTTAACAGAAAAATTATTAGAAAATTAATTTATTATCCATAGTAAAGCACAAAAAGAGAATACTGATGCTCTCATGAGCTCTGTGAGGCACACAGTGACAGAGCTTATCTAACTTCTGCCAACATAATTCGCAATACATAACAGCTTTTAAAAGATGAAATAAACTCCAGTTGAATATCCCCAATTTTTTTTTTAATGAACATTTTAGCAATATCATTCCCAGAAGAAAAAATGAACTCACAATATCATTCCCAGAAGAAATTAACTCACATATACATTGCTTGTAAAATAACTTTTTAACCTTAGAGCAAGCAGTAAATAATAGCTTGTAAATATTAAATATTAGCTTATTTCTCTCCTTTGCCTGTTCCTTTTTCTAGTGTTCAACAGTAATATAGAACTTAACATCTCCCCTCACTTACATTGCAATGCAGGTTGTGTGCCTCAGAGACATCTTTAGTCGGTTACCATAGTGATTCTACTAAGCAGGCAACTTAAAAGACTAAATAAAAATAAAATGCTCTGTTTTATATTGTATTTTGCCTGAGGAAAAAAAAAAAAATGGAACAGACCCATATATTCCGGCCTGTACATGTAGTATACCGATGTAAATGGTACAAAATCCATTTTGCGCACGTGTCGTCTTGCACTGTCACTAACAATTAATACGAAAAGATAAAGCAGAAAGGAACAGATCTGCTCTCACCTAGAAATGCTATGATAAAAAATAAGCCGATCTAAAGAGAAACAACTGACAACTGTTCTGCAGCAGCTTTTCAGAAGGGTTACTGCAGTGAGACTCACTGAGAGAAAGCAGGCAACCATATAAGAAAATCTAACCATTTTAATATTTAAATGTGCCAGTAGTATCAGTGCTGTACAGTTAAAAAAAAAAAAAAGCAGGAATATTCTCACCAATACCTCCTAAAAATTTAAATCTTACTGCTACATTAGCTGACTTTTAAATTCCAAAATCCACATTATGAAAATTTTCTAAGTCTAGTAAATTTCTGCTTGCACTGTTAACTAGGCTAGGAACAGTAAAGAAATGGATAAACCGAAGCCCACAGTGACAACAAAATAAACCATCTGCACTAAACAATTATCGCAAAGCAATACACACAAAACCCAGAGCCTTTCCACCAAGAACCTTTGAAATTCACAAACACAAGCAAACCTACACCTCTTGCCAGATAAATAATACATAGCTCTCCGTTAAGTATTCAAAATCAGACAAAAAAAGCATGCATGCAATCTAACGCATAAAACGCATCAGCCAAAAGCAGACCCACTAATCACAATTACCAGCACGAAAAAAATTAAAAAAATAGTAATAATTTCCAACTTCCATTTCTCCAACAAACAGAAGCGGCCAGCAAACATCTGCACCTCTCTCAAATATTGCAGTACTGAGGCTGGCTACTGCTGTGTGAAATAGTTATTATGCAGGAGAGGCCGCTGCAGTTCAGAGAAGACATACAATACCTCAAGGCAGACAGCAGTCTATAGAAATTCAAATCCCGAGTAAGAGGATTTACCTAGAAGGCAGTGTTCTGAATGTTAAAAAGTAACCAGCTCTCTTGAAGAGCTGCAGCTCAAGTCATAATATACCTTGATTTGCAGCCATCTGTAATTGCACAATTATCTACAGCCTATTTTGTCTCCTCTGGAGTCCTTGACTTGCCTGTGACTGTGGAAACAATTTCAAAGGTAACCTTCCAAGGATCAGAAGTACAGCAGATTGCACATAAACAGAATTGATGAAAGGATCAGGTCTGGCAGTAAAATAATATTAATCTGACACGGATTTAGGTAACTTAACATGTTTTGAATACTAGAATGAAACACTAGTTCTCCTAATAAATTAGTCCTTTGCAATTTAAGGGGCAAGTTGCTTCTTTAATCAATAAATGGCCAACACAAAAAGAATTGTTTTTTTCTTAGTGCAAGATTTTCAGTTCTGCCTCTGTTAGCATCCAAGCCCGAGACCTCAAAATAGTGATTCTACTCCCACCTCCTCTCAAGGATGACATTAGCACGTTTAACAGCTCTCGGTTCTGCATTTCCTCAGCAAGCAAGGCAAGCCATCATTTGAAACCTGACAATCCTCACAGACTTACCACGAAAGAGATCTCCATCATGACTCGGTAAAATTCTGTCAGGAGATGGCTTTTTCTGCCTATGTGCCCTAGGTGTGACTGCCTACGTTCCTGAGAGCGGGCTTTGTTCGGAGAAGTAGGACATGGGCGGCCTTGCGTAAGCAGCCGTGGCAGAGCGCCAGGCCTCCATTTGCCAGGCACGCGGGGGACAGGGGACAGGGTCAGGAGAGGACACGTGCAACGTGCTGCTACATCAGCTCGTCACTCTCCGGTGTCTTCTGAATTCAGAACTAATTCATCTTGTGAGGTGAAGGTTTGTGTAGTGTAAATGCTCAGTTACTTTTGCCCAACATTAAAAAAAAAAACAAAACCAAAACACCTTGAAGACTGAGGAAAACTGTTACATGGATACGGCAAAAGGGTAAAAGAAACAAAAGTCACATACAGACATAAACTGAAAAACAGCAGCACTATACTCAGAAGAATCCCTTGCTTTGATGAACGGTATCTGAAAAATTATTTTTGAACAGAAAGACCAACCTCCTATGCAGTATACCAGAGTGTTTTTGACAAAGCAACATTAATACTCACATTGTCTGCATGTTTTACCGTTATTTGTGCCGCATCAAAATTTAACTATCCCTGTATCCCAGCCTGATGGACAGACAGAAGCAACAAAATGCCATCGGGAGACTGAATGCCTGGACACTTTGTCCCCACTGCTGCATCACCAGGGAGCTGAACCGCGTGGTGCCGCAGTCATTTCAGGACCCGCAGCTCTGTCTCCAGCCCAGCCAGCCACCCAGGCCGAACCACAAGCACAGAAAAACCCTTGTCGGGCACCTGTGGCTACCTGGCCAGTAGCCAGCACACCACCTATCCCTGTGCGCCCTGAACGCCAGCCTGTCAGTCACAGCAAATACACCTGGACCAACATCCACATCCACAAGGTCCACAAATGAAGTGAGCGTATCAGCACCAACACTCACGAGTTTCAATGCTCAGCTTCAAGTCAACTGTCTCCTCATGTTCTTCCCCCTCCCCAAATGCCAAAAGACACCACATAACACGCAAATCCCATTTTAGCATTTCCTCTTCTTGGTAATCACGGCATTTCTAAAATATACCCACAGTTCTCCTTTATAGGAAAACTCAAAAATCACTTAGAAAACCCAAGCAAAATTAAGAAAGAGAGAACAAAATAAAACACTCTGTAGGCCAAACACTGTAACATCATGATCCACTGTCAAATCCAGTTGCACTAATAACTCTTGTGCTCTTTGACTGCAGTGCCATGCTGCACTAAAAAACTTCCATGTTTTTATTTCTGGTATGTGCCTCTCCCTCATATGCATATACAAAGACTTACAGAGTAATTTAATTCCCAAATGCTGTTCTCAACCACCCTCATTTTTATTAAAATAATCTTTTGACTCATTTCATCTTGCTTTCCACAAAATGCTTCTGTTTTGTGTTTTTTGTTTTGTTTTGTTTGTTTGTACCTAAAAATGCTGCTGATTAGTTTCTGGTAGAATTATAGACATAAAACTAGACATAAATTAAAACTTCTCCTAATTGTATGTATTTTGACTAGTTAATTTTTCTTTAATAATTAAAAATAAAAACATAGGGTTTTGATTTAACACATTTAAGCTTTAAAAATACTAATCTAAGCACATATGAAAGGTAACTATGCTGTGAAACAGCACTTGAAGGCTTGAAAACACAGTTTTTCACTTTCATCTATTTTTATTTATAATTAAGAAAAGAACATTAAAAATTAACAGTATGTCTATAACAGCTACATGTTGACATACAACAGCTGCAGTAGCTAAAAATATCTTTCATAAACATATATACAGGAGAATTATCTGAATAAGTGATGGAAAAGTGTCTGACTGACTATAAATAAATACCTTGAGCTGTTTATCTGTATATCGGTATTTAAATTTTTTATATTTCATGCATACTCATGTAATTTAAGCATATTTCCCCAATAAATTCTAATTCTTTTGCAGCCTTTTTCTTATCCTAATACAAGGAGTAAGTATTAACACTAATAACAAATGAGAATCTTTAGGAAAACAATTTAAAATTTATAATTGTATTTAAATTGATGATTTACAGGCAAGATCAAAGCACAGGCCTGAAGCAACCTACTAGGACATCTATTTTGTGTATATATAACGAGGAAAAAATTCTACAAGTAAAAGGCAGAATGAGTATTTTTACAAAAAGGCAGATGATTGAAAACATGAGAAATTTAGTTTTCATCCTTCTAAGAGTTTTGTTGCTGGGTACAGGATGAATCTGCAATCCTTAAAAATCAAACAAAATTCCTGAAGCACAACATAGCTCAGTTTGCCATAAAATAACCTGCTCATCTTCAGAGGCCCTACTGAACACCCATTACAAAAAAACCCCACAAAACAAAACATCAAAACAAACAACCAAAAAATCACAAACCCAACAAAACAGTCCCCACAAAAAAAACCAAAAAACAAAAAAAAAACCCCAAAACAAAAAACCCCCAAAACCCTGAACAGAAGCAAATAAAACAGTTCCTTACAAATCTAAACCCACAGAAAATACCCCACCCAACCACCATTCCCTCGATGTTACCATCCTAATAAATATGAAAAACTAAGATTTCTTTTTTTCCCCTCAGGTAGTCTATCAGCAAACAATGTAAGTGTACTGAATTGTACATTGAAGGGCTTTCAGGATGGTAGCCCTAACTCCCCTTCGAAAGCACAGGATGATATTTCTGTGCCACCAAGCAAAATGAGGATTGGATGGAAGACCTGTTTCCCATAGCTTCCCTTTCCAATGTAACCCAACAATTAAAGTAGATAATACTAAAGCTGTGTGTTTTCTTTTTTTCCTCAGCTTCTCTTCTACGTGTGTCAGTGGTCCCACACAACACACCCAGCTCCTCCGTGGTGCTGTACCTAGCTCTGTGCTCAGCTTCCAGCGGGACAGGAGGCGCGGGGGATGCCCGCTGTGCAGCAGCTCCTGTGTGGAGGGGACAGTCCCCTGCACAGAATTTTTCAGGTCCCGACAGAGCAGATGCATGAACAGTCATTTGGTGCCTCTGCTGCAGATCAAGCCAGCCAGATCACCTGGTCCTCAGCCTGCAGAGCTCAAATGACTCTGGGGCAACGTGTCATCCAAGAATGTCATAGGAACTTCTCTTTGAAATATCTTTAATTGTGATGTATTTGCTAGAGATTGGTCAAGATTCGAAAGTACTCAGGAGAACTGAGACACATGCATGAGATGGGATAATTATATAAGGAAAAAAAGAGGCTAAAACTTAAAACATACATTAAATAAATTGAAAAATGACTAGGCTAGCAAGTGACATGCCAGAAATAACGTGACGTACTTAGAAGCTTGAACGTTTTTGACAACTACATTTACCGAACCAATAAAAGAATACATTATACTCTTAGAGTATAAGCTTATCACTGTTACCACAGCTAACACCACCGAACACAATATTCCTAGCATCATTTGTAGGGAATGGCAAACAGGAAGGGGGCAGGAGGACACACAGTAAAGCATGAAAAAGTTAGAAGTGTGAGGTAAACCTTAATAGTATGTTGTTGCTACAATAATCAACAAAAAAAATCTCTCCCACCCACAAGTTATTGCCAGTTGATTTTGGAATTAATTGTACTGTTCTAATGAATGGGGCAAATTCAGCTTTCATTTATCACCTCTGAAGGTAAAACTGCCACAATTGCCAAGTTACACGAGGACTGTTCTCTTTTCAACCAGAAAGGCCACTAACCCTTAACGTGAGCTTGAAGGCCAAGCCATTTTCATCAGCACTGGTGTTCTTGCCAGAGTTTATGGCAATGGGATAAGGGAGCAGTCAAGGATTCTCACAGTAATTTGCAAGTCTTAACTGCAGCAATGTTAGAAACATGCAAAAACAGTAATTGATTTTGAAATAACACTGAAAGCTGATTTTGTGCTTGTTAAACAGCATTCTAGTAATTATCTTGATCATCAACATCTTAAAATAGTAAAAATTAATTTTGTGCTTAAATTGCTTACATAAAATATAGATGATTTATGTTAATGGTTAAAATTGTGAAAAACATGGAATATATGACCTTCAGATTCCCATCTTCCACCTTTGCCTGTAGACTGACTGACAATGACTCATCTGTTGGCAATGGTTTATTCTTAGCAATTACAGACTTAACATGAATGTTTGAATAGCATCAAAAATATTATGATATTTCAAAGTGCATTAATGCAACATTGGTACAATCTGTGAAATTCAGAACAGTCACAAGTGAACAGCAGATTAAAAGTTACTTCCACTTTCTGCCTCAGTGTCAAATAGGAAGCTCAAACTGGGCTACAAATCAATTTATAGAGATCCCCAGGGCAAGGGTCTGTACTCAAGGCCAGTCACTAGCAGGCTGGATCCTAAACCCCATAACCATCCTCTAAAATACCAGATACTTCTCAAAAGGCCTACAAAAAGAAAATTTTAAAAAAAGAAGAAAAAATCCACAACAAGACAATAGTGTCTTTTCATTTATGTCGGGTTACTTATCTTTCTTTTGTGAAGAGACAAAACATTCAGTCGCAGAGCATGAGACAGACATTCTGTGAAAACATCCTTTTGAACTCTATCATCATATCTTTTTCTCATTTTATTCTCCCTGTGCTTGTGCGTAACCACAGCAGTGGCACTTTGTTTTGTCCTCTTCACTACTAAGGAACTATTTTCTGACTTGCCTCTCATATTCTTGTCACTCACAGAGTTCTTCTAGTTTTTTAAACCTCAACTCAGCGATCAGTCAGATTAGCTTCTAAAGAAGCTACTGCCCTGCTTGCTCCTCTTAGTCTACTCCTCAATTGATATATGCCGATGTATAAGCAGCTATGTTTTAATCAGTAATACTTTGTTTTCAAACAAACTAGATATGTTTCAGGACTCTACATTAAATCCACAGTGGAGCTGGAAACGGCTGAAACTGTTTGAGCCTGAGTGGTTTGCCCCACTGGCTCTTTACTTTCTTGCTCCTCACTGTTATTCTCTCTACAAAGGATTGCAACCTCTGTAGCAAAGGAAGCAAACCAGAAACTCTACCTTAAGTGTTTCAGTTGGTAATTGCAGAGCAGAGTTTCACGTTGTTTTGCACCAGGATGGGATAAGACAGCTCTACCCCCTCTTCCCATTCACACACTGCTACCATCTGCCTTGCACTGGATCTAGCAACTGGGGAAGCTCAAGTTGAGCTGGTTCACACTTCTGATCTACCTCAGTCTGCAAATTGAAAAAAAATCACTTGATTCAATGCAGTAGAGGGTGCCAAAAAATGCAATCAGGATTGTAAGGTGGCAAACGAGACAACCTTTTAGCAAAAACCTGCAGTTATACTGAATTAAGGACAACGTAAACTATCCTTAATGCAACCCGCCCCCAATCACGTTTATTTCACCATCCTTTTGAACATCTTCGCTTTGCTCCAAGGTAAGCTGCTTTTGTTGATGTCATTTGTTTACTTCAGTAACTTAATCATGTTGCATGTAAAAGCAATGGAATAATGATAATTTTGCATTATAAATGTTAATTTCTTTCTGTTTTTAAAATACTCCTTTTGTGTTTTTCCCACTCATAGTTGCTGTATTGAAAATCAAAAGTTCGGTATACTCACAATCCTCGTATTAAGTAACCTTCTTATTTTGCAAAGTTGTGAAGATCAAACATAGTAAGTTATTTAGATTGAATTCTCATAATTCCTATTAAATACTTGATTCAGTGACAGAATTACATATTTCATGGCACAGCAGGAAAACGTTATTTATTCCTTGATCAATTTCTTCTGCTAAAAATTAAAATGCAGAAGTCCCTTCCACTACTCAATTGCAAGTTTACTACCCTCCTCGTAAATTTAGTCTTCTGTCACTGACTTCTTTAAAAATACAACAAAAATGTACTTCTTCAGCACTTCTTTCGTTCATAACATATCACAACAGCCAATATGATATCCATGCCAAAGTATAAGGAAATAGGACCACCCAAACTTACATATAATCTCTTTCCTAACACAGTGATCTACACCTCTACCTCCCCTTCCTCTCTTCTGTCACTCAATGCAGTGAATCTTTCCTATTTCTCTGCAGTATCATCCTCTCTAATCACCATTTCCAAATCCACCTCTCTCTGTAGGTGAAAATTTGGACTCTGGATGAAAAAAGAAAGCCTGATGAAAGAAGTGTTTCCCATCACTACAAACACAGAAAGAAAAACTGAGAGTAACACTCTTTGAAATTTTGGACAATGTGTTTCTAATAGACTCACAAATACAACTTCCAGGAAAACAATCTGCGGGGAAAATGAAGCCATAAAGTACTTGGAAATGAAACATTTAACGTTTTAAGTAGTTTTAGAAGCTATTAATATGCAGAAACATGTTTATAAATTACAGTTAATTACAGATTTCAAAACTCTCAACCCTGAAGGTGTATGTCCCAGCACATGAAACTCTTTTAAAGAATGCTTCCTTATTCCAAGACGCACATACCTAAATTTATATGTGAGGAAAGAAAGAACATGAGGATAGAGCAAGAAATGGAAGGAGGAAAAAATGGGCAAACATGTTGAACGCAGGGAGATAAAGTGGCAGATCACAACTGGAGAATGAAAGCGAATGCAAGCAATAAAGAAAATTCAAGGAGTACAGAAGAAAGTACTGTATTAACATAGACCATTTCTAACTGATTAGCCAGAAATTGTTGCCTTAGAAGCCGACTCTCAAACCAGGAAATAACAGAATTATTAACTGCTAGAAAAGTAGAAATTATATTAAAAAATGATATAAGAACATTATTTTGCATAAAAGGTTTCTATTCTAAACTATTTTTAAGAATATCCAGTTTACAATAGTGCAGCGCGGGAATACAGGGGAGGATAACATTGAGAAATCTGAGCTGCTAATTATTATCTTCTTTTTCCTTTGACTTTCTGTACATCCTCAGCCTCCCCCAAATATTTACTATTATAATTAGGGCCCTACAGCAAATTTTTGATCTGCTGGAATATCAGAGCTAATCTGTAGTTTTGCTGGGCTTTTCTGAGAATGTCTAGCACCTAACATCTCAAATCCTACCCTTAACACTCTGTCTCCAGACTAAGACACTTGATACTGAAACACTTGTATTTCTAAAGCACGCAGTATTAACTGCCACACGCTTATGTATTCCTTGCAGTGGTAAGATGCAACACGACTAGTAACAAATGTTAATTCAATTTGAAAGGACTTAAACCTACCTTTAAACTAGACTCATAGTCTGTGTTCACTTTGAACATAAGCCCAAGTCGCAAATGAATTTCCTTGGCTCGACAAAAGCTGGGATCAACATAAAGCGCCTCCTGAAATGCTTTAATTGCCCTGAAAGAAAAACACAGATGAAAAAATTATTTTTTACTGAAGTATTACTTTATAAACAATGTTATCTATGTGACTAGTTGAAAGTAGGTCAGAAAGCACTGTTACAGAAGAATATATCAAAATAATGGTTTACATGCAATGTTTGCGGTGCATGGCTTTTGATTCTTCAAGGACTAGGCAACTTTGTACTCCAGATACCCTGGTATACTTGAACATCTAATCTTCTCTATTAATTTTGAGAAACTAATTTGCTGCATGAAACACAGTAATGGATCTGCTATGTCAGAAAGGATGACACAGGAATTAGTAACAAAAGTAGTGCAACTTTAGAAAAATACAGCGCTCATTCATGTCAGAACCAACTGCTGGGTTGCTTTTGATTCCAGGCAGTGCAGACCCCCAAGAGCAGCAGCAGAAGGCCCAGAAGGAGAGATCACGCACATCTCCTCCCGCTGCACCAACCTGCTCCGTTTGCCACTTTGTCTTCCCGTTCTTAGCACCAATGCCATCTAGGGACTCAACTAGTACCTACTGCTCCGCTACTTTCCAGTCACTAAACCACCTCCAGGAAAGCACAGATATGAAAGCCTCCCACCTCCTCCCACTGCAACTTGCTTTCATATTCCCATGATAGGTGACGATGGCTCTGATTCTGTTTCCTTACCTTTAAATCCTCTCTACACATGCTCCTGTTCATGAGGGCAATACATTAGATAAAACAAAAATGCTATGTAACAACCGTATCTTGGAGCAGAAAAAACATGATTCTTAATATGACTGTTCTGCCTCTCAGGCCAACTGCATAAAATTAGGACAACTGAAATGCAACTAAAAGATAATAGATTCAAATTCACAGAGGAACTGAGAAAGAAGCTAAGACTCATTGTGTTAGCTCTCCTGAAAACGAATTACAGGCTGAAACAAAATCTCTTCACATGGATCACTGCTTGTACAATGACATAAATCAGAATCAGTCTCACTTAGGATAGACCCAAGCACCTTGACCAGGGAGTCCCACTTGCTGTGGCAGGCAACCCCAGAGATGGACGCTGAGCAGCCAGATGACAGCAAAGCCTTTGGGGAGAACTGTACCCACTGTAGAGCAGCACAGGGACACTGTACTGGAATTAACACTGTGCCTAAACTGTCTAGGCAAATTTATTTCATCCTGACTCTCCAAGTGCAGTATTATTTATAAAGACAGAAGGTTAATAGTTGCCATGGGAAATTAAATATTTTTCAAAGACACTTTTTATTCACGAAATACATACATTATCACTTTTCAATCCATCAGCAAAAACTCTTCTTCTGCTCTAAAATTCTTACACGTCTTTTCTCATTCTTGATGGCAAAGCAAATGAAAGGCACAGAACTTCCTCTAGACAATGCAGCAAAACTGTTCGCACCTCAAGCATTATCTGATTTGTTTAAATAGAACTTAAGAGCAGACAGGCTTTAAAAAAAATTACATTTTTATTGTAGAACTGAAGCTTCCTCTATTACAATCTTTCAGAAAGGCTTTCCTTACCTTGTACCCTACTCTTCTGCTTACACAAGGAAAATGAGCAAATGTAGCACAAAATGGACAAACTCGCACCAGCTAAACAGTCTCTCACATCACATCTAAGCTTCCCTGGAATAGTATGGATGGTGATGAATCACATGCCTCAGTGCCTACACTGAAATCATAACAAACAAGGATCCATGTGTCATGACAGTATGCTCACCATCACGCAGAGGAACACCACTCAAACTGGAAGGTCAAAGACTGGACTGATCACTACATATTGGCATATATATTAAGCTATCCTTTTTATGCCACAGTATAGATTTTATGAATGTACATTTGCATTTCTTGTCTTAACTCTAATATGGTACTCAGTATGTTAGCCTCTGGTATTTAAAATCCATTATTCACATCCGGTTCAAAGACGGTATCCCAGGTTCTAAAAAGGAAGAAAAACAGTGTCTGTGGTCCCTATCAAAGAGAAGACAAAAATCAGGAGAGACACTGCAGTTCTATATGACCTGGGAGATTGCGATCATGCTCACATACACTCTGTGAACTTCACATTCTTCACATTTTAGATGGTTTGCTTGGTCAGAAAACAGGATTTCCATATTTCCCCTACATCACGTCTCACTGGCAAAGATCACTGAAATGTGGATTTCTAAAGAAAGCTTCGGAGAAACTGTAAGAGACAGAACTATTTTTCTAGTCTCTTGCTTACGGAACAGGAAATACTATTCATTGCGACAGCTGACCAATAAACAAAGCCACAGGCATAACAAACAACTGTAAGAAGAGTTTTGGAACTTAGTTTGAATGTGTACTGTCATTCATTCAAAAAAAACCAAGAATCTTGCTGTGCTTCTCTGAAAGACTGGCATAGGCACTTAAAAAACAGTAGAATTATCACCGGTGTACAACATGAAAAGATTGTGTCACGTTTAGCACAGAACCTGCTGGTCAGAGACAGCCCCTGGTAGGTTTGTGTAAGGTTTATCTCTGTGCAGACAAGACGGTGACACCATTCACCCCTGTCTGAGCTGCTCGTGGAATCAGGTTCAACATTCATTGTTATGATGAGTCTTTTGAGGTAACATTATAAACCAACACAAACTTCCATAGAAGACAAACCCAAAACGTATGGGGGGAAGAAGAAAACTTGTAGGACCAGACTTCATTCCTCTAGACGCAATCTATATAGGAAGTAACAGGATGCTTTTCGACTCATTTTGACAGGACACTTGGAAAAATACATGCCATCAACCACGTCAAAAAAAAAAAAAAAAAAAAAATCTCTGTACCCTTTTAGACACTGTTCAAGTTACCATGCTATCAGCTAAATAATCATATTCTAGCCGTACATTTAAGTTGTATTTGATCATTCCTAAACTGATGGCTTGGGGAGGAAAGGCAGAGGTGCTTTAAAAGCATTATTTCATTGAAAGTTTAAAAATTTCAAAGGAGTTTAGTCAGGAAGCATTTATTGCTCCCCTACATTGATTGCATTTACTTGGCAATGGAATGGACACAGTGGTAATACAGAACAGGCTCCCCAGGGAGGTGTCACGGCCCCAAGCCTGACAGTGTTCAAGAAGAGACTGGACAAGGCCCTCAGACACATGGTGTGAACTGTGGGGTTGTCCTGTGCAGGGACAGGAGTTGGACTCAGTGATCCTTGTGGGTCCCTTCCAACTCAGGACATTCTATGCTTCAAAGTGATAGGTTTACATTTAAGAATGAAACCATAAAAACTCAAAATGCTAGAGATCTCCTGTGTCAGTGTCTGTATCCTTGGATGCCACAATAAAAACTGAAAGAGAATTCTGGAAAGTAACAAATTTAAACTTATAATGAAGCATAATTACATCAGTAAATTAAAGGGAAAATGTTGTAAGAATACACCAACTATTCCCCAAAGCAGCTTTTCTAATTAAAATCAGATGTTTTATCTTCTCCATTCAAAATATTGGCTTGTATCTTAACTCCAGTGTTAATTCTATATTGATTACGCAATTTGTAGTTTTTCAAGGATGACCATCACTGATAATTACAAATTACTTTCCCTACTTCTATGAAAAAGGGCGCCATCAGAATTTCTCAAATAAAGTGAACTGAAAGGCAGCATTTTCAACAGATAGATCCAGTGGTAGATGCTCTTATCTGATTTGGTAAGTACAGCTTAATTTTAAATAGTCAGTAGAATTTTCATACAATAAAACACTCAAACTCTGGAACAACATTTACCTAATTAAGCCTTACAGACAGACAAGCAATTCTACACCATAGCTGAATTAATATTGATCTAATGTTGCCTATGGGAAACATTTGAACAAAATGTTTCAAGATTACAGGACACATCAAGAACATGGACTACAGTTAAAAATTCAGTTTTGTTTTGGGACTGCCTGTTTTCCAGTGCCATGCCCAGAGCTCCAGACTCAGTCCCTTATTACATCAACAGCAAAAGATCCGCAGCATCACTGACATCCATAGCAGTTCTAACTGCTTAAGAACATCCAACACAGACGGCATCAGGGCTTGGTACAGGTCGGTACAACACAGAAGGAAGTGAACGCAAGATGTGGAAAGCAGGAGCAGGTGCTGTAAGTGGTAAAAGGAAATGAGAGAGAACGTGGCCCAATGCTGGTAAGTGCAGCCCTTCCTGGGCCATCTGTTTGACCGAGTTGGGCCTTCCAGGTACAGCGGGAGTCACCTGACTGTTGCACAGATGATTTTTTGCCCTGAAACATCATTAACCGCATTTCTGTCCTCTGCCCAAGGCTCTATCCAGAACGATATGGGTCTAGAGGACCCAAGGCATCTAAGTTACTCAGATGTTTTCCCTCAAAGCTCCTCTACGGTTTGACCAAACCCTATGAGCAGATATAAACTAATGGCTTGATGATCTGTCATATACAAAGCAGGACTTGGTCTAAGAGGCTAACAGCTTAAGAGGCTGAAAAAAAAAAAAAGAGATGATGGCACACAGCCTTCCTCAAGTAGGTTGTTAGTCTCCACCACTAATTAATTGGCCTTCATGCATAGACAAAGCTTTTCATTTTAATCCTTCAGCAGACTAAACATACATGAGTCTAAAGGATAAATCATCAAACGAAGGGCGCTTTCATACTGCAGAAATAAATGACAGCCGTCTAAATTCAGCAAGAGACTACTTTTGGTTTGTTTTCTGTAGATATTGACAATTGCCCGATAAGAAACAACTTTGAGTCTACTAGAATTTATTTAAATTAGGAGTTTTCTCCAAGAATGGGAGTGTTTCCACTAACAGGCAGGAAAGACTATCTAACACTCAACAAAACGGGAAAGCAGGACTGGAAAACAGACACTGTAGAGGATGAAAAGCACTTCTGGGCTTACATTTTACATAGCACTGCTACAGTAATTCAGGAAAAATAAAAATGACACGAATCTATCATAAAGACTTCCAAAATCAATACTACAGCTATCTTTCCACCCACTTATCTATATAACAATGCCTACCATTATGAAAGTGAAGAAAGCTGAATAATAATTAATAGAAGATTATATTAAACATTTAGTGAACTCTCATAAGACTTTTATTGGAAGGTTTTACTTGGATAAACTGTGAATAAAATCAAATTTGAACTAGGCAAAAGAATATAATAAAATAGCATTCATTTAACAATTCAGAAGTTAACATTTGTACATTTCAAACAAAAACCATGAAAATCAGAATAAGCCTATAAAATAAAGAACGTTACTTGAATATATCAGGAAAAATACTTGACGAAGCTGGACTGTAACTTTCTTTTTCTTATTCTTTATCCTCTTTCAATTTTCTGACCACCTATTCTAAGCTTCATGTCATTTCATAGCCTCACTAATGAAAATTATGTGAGCTTCTGATGGACAATTTTGGATTTGAAACTCACAATCATAGTTTGAACATAAACAAAACACTGCAATTTTATGAAATACATTTACAGTCTTTAGATACAACTCCTCTGTCCACAGGGCTGTAATAGCTGAATGGTGAAATATTTTGAGCAGGAAAGTCTTTTAACATTTCTCTAGTACAGCAGCTAAGAGTAGGTTGGTTTTTTTCCCCAGCATTAGCAGATGTTACATTTTCATCAATCCAAGAAGTGGATTGATAAACAATCACAGAAAGACAACAAAAGAGAAAGTTAACTGCCACTTCATTAATGGTTAATTACAATTAGTATGTGCAGTCTATGTGTACATTCCCAGTTTATATACCCAAAAAACACTTATATAGACACAGCCACCTGAAACCTGAGACATATTTGACAAAGCAGTATCTACACAGTGTGTTTAAATCAGCCCTCCTTATGAAGAGAACTACAAACACCAGACCAGCTGAAAGGACTCTTGACAGAACAGGGAAACAAGCACTAATACAGATATGGAGCTTGAAGACCACAAGTTACTGGTAAGCAACCTGGTTTTCTGCTCTCAAATTATATCCCTCCTAGACCTTCCATTGCAGGTATTTCAAAAGCTGGAGCTCCATAGGCTGTCAGTGTCAATGTCAGATGAGTGAATCTCAGAGCCTTTCATGCAAACCGCAGTCACTGGACTATTTTATCAAATGCTGTGTGGCCTCCACAATGGCACAAACTACTGATACTCCTGGAGGCATACAGAGCAGACATGGCATTTGATGAAATAGTCCACTGGGTGCTGTCTGTGTGACAGGTGGTGTGTACCAACACAAGTGAAGGAGGACTTCACTAGGTGGTTTGCATTCTTACACAACCCTCTACCCACTGAACTAGCCTTAGTGTGAAAGAGCCCAGTTTCTTGTATCTGCCAACCACTGACACAAACAGCTTGAGAACCAGGACCTGGTCCTGCTGGGGGAAAAAAAAAAAAAAAAAATCCCCTAGAAGACAGATTTTACTGTGTTACTAACCGCTTGGCCCTGAAAAAAACATATGTATTGACAGAGGAAACAAAGGGGCGTAAAGAATGAACCTTGATAGCACAGGACTCTCCCACTCTCATACGCAAACAGCAACCACCATAAAACAATTGTTTCTTGGGTAGATGAATAAGTTGTGCAATACAGAAGGTTGGGATATAAGACTACTGAAAAAAAATTACATTCCACTGTAAACCTGGGTTCTTTAAAAGCAGTTTAAACAGCTGCTTTACTATTTCAGGATGATAGTCCAGCTTCGTCAAGTATTTTTCCTGATATATTCAAAGAGCAAAACTTCATTTTCCAGAAAAAGATGAAAGAGAATGACAGCCAAAGTGAGACCAGACTCCTTCAGCTCAAGTAAATGGTCCAATGTGATTGGCACTAAGGCCATCTCACAGGTGATGGTAAGTTCCGTGTCTTCCTGTAGGCAAGTGGAAAAGAATACTCCTGCCTCACTGACGCTGCCAAACGACTTCTAGGAAAAAAGTGATTCTCAGGTGTCTGGAGGCCTGCATGGTGACCAATAGATGAGACAGAGTACCACAGATAACAACTGAAGGCTGGGCCTTTGGAGGGTTGTGGAATTCAGCAGCAGAGATGGGATGTGGAGAGCCTGCTTGCTCAGTGCTCCCATGTCCCTGTTGCAAGATGCTAACAGAAGAAATTCCAGCATACAGAACACCTTGGCTTACAGAGGAGCCAGGATGCAACAGTGCAAACAGATTGGGCAGGCTGTGAAGTTACTTCAAAGGAGCCAGAAGCAGAGACAGTTGTTCTACATATACTTTGATACTGAACAGATAACAACAGTGCTCCTGTTTTGGCAAGAATGGATGTAGAAGCTTCAAGAAGTTCCAGTCAGACATGACATTTTCCTCAGGTAGTCTGCATCTTCAGCCATGATGGAGGTGAAGAAAAGAGTCTGCATAATCCCTCCGAAGTGTTAATACTGAAGGAATGAGTTTCACATAACACTTAACTTCTACAGCTGATAAAGAATCCTTGGACTGAGGAGCCTTGGTGTACGCTAAATGGGGCAGTAAGGGTGACTGATCTCAGCCTCCGATAGAAGGTGTTTTTGAGGAACAGTGTGTCTTTCTCCCACACACAGTCCAGCAATGTGCAAGATAGCAGCCACTGAAAACACTACAGGCTGCTCTACAGGCTGCTGTCGGGGCACCACAGCGGGTCCACTGAGATAGAAAGAGGGAGTTGGAGCCAGTTTCAGGACACAATTGCAGAGCTTGGACTCTATCTTTTTATCTTGGTGGGACTCAAGTGTAAATCACCAGATCACAGACCAGTTAGGCTCAGAACCCTTACTGAAGTAATAGACAAAATTTGGCATCTAAGCCACTACGCTTGGATGCAGCTATGGCACAGAAATGAAAGAACCTTTGATGAACTACTGAAATCCTTTAAGTGCTCAATCTAAGAGACAAATAAAGAGGATATTAAAGTATTCAAGTCATTTGAGTATCTCAGCTATCTCTATTCTACTGGTGTTCTACTCTACTCGAGAGACATGGAAACAACAGGGGGAAAAAAAAAAAATCAGCCAACCACTTTACTTACTACTTGATGATAAATGGTGTAAATAAACACAGTATCAATATTTAAGATCTGCAAGACCTATTTTACTATACTTGATTCAATTTATGGAACTGTTTTCAGCTGGGATAGAGTTAAGTGTTTTGGATTTAGTAGAAAAAGAATGTTGATAATACACCGATGGTTTGGTTTTTGCCAAACAATGTTTATACCCAGTCAAGGACTTCTCAGCAAGCAGGCTGGAGATGCACAAAGGTTGGGAGGAGACACAGCTGGGATGGTTGATCCAAACTGACCAAAGGGATATTCTGTAGCACATGATATGATAAAACGATGTATCAGCTAAGATTTGTACTTAAGATAATGCTGCAATGCTGCTTGAGTATATAGAGAAGTGTACAGTATTGAATTACAGTGAATTGTGTATGTGTCTTGAAGCCAATCCAACACTTGTTTTTATAAGCTGGAAAAATTTAAAAATAATGTACAAGAATTCTAAAACTCACCTTGTTCCCACTTCTTAATTATCCTTGTTTATACAAGACATTAAAAAACCTCAAGCACTTCNAATAAAGAGGATATTAAAGTATTCAAGTCATTTGAGTATCTCAGCTATCTCTATTCTACTGGTGTTCTACTCTACTCGAGAGACATGGAAACAACAGGGGGAAAAAAAAAAAATCAGCCAACCACTTTACTTACTACTTGATGATAAATGGTGTAAATAAACACAGTATCAATATTTAAGATCTGCAAGACCTATTTTACTATACTTGATTCAATTTATGGAACTGTTTTCAGCTGGGATAGAGTTAAGTGTTTTGGATTTAGTAGAAAAAGAATGTTGATAATACACCGATGTTTTGGTTTTTGCCAAACAATGTTTATACCCAGTCAAGGACTTCTCAGCAAGCAGGCTGGAGATGCACAAAGGTTGGGAGGAGACACAGCTGGGATGGTTGATCCAAACTGACCAAAGGGATATTCTGTAGCACATGATATGATAAAACGATGTATCAGCTAAGATTTGTACTTAAGATAATGCTGCAATGCTGCTTGAGTATATAGAGAAGTGTACAGTATTGAATTACAGTGAATTGTGTATGTGTCTTGAAGCCAATCCAACACTTGTTTTTATAAGCTGGAAAAATTTAAAAATAATGTACAAGAATTCTAAAACTCACCTTGTTCCCACTTCTTAATTATCCTTGTTTATACAAGACATTAAAAAACCTCAAGCACTTCTTTATTCCTTCCTTTTAGAAGAACTACATATATGCCTCTCATTAAAATCTATTAATATCTGAAGTGGTGTGGATAAAAACAAAAAAATGTTTGTGGATGAAGCACGATAGTTTAAACAACCCTAAACAGTCTAGAGGTCTCCTCTAAATGCCTGAAACAAACAGATTTTTTAATCTACGAACAAAAATAGATGGAATAGCTGCAGCAGAAGTATGACAGTTTGACCAACATTTCACTCTGAAAGAAACAGAATTCTCCTTGCAATCTGCAAGGAAGTCCTGTGGAGGATTAAGATCTACAAAGAAGAACATATCTACTATAAATGACCTTCTATCGCCTCCAAGTTTATTATGATTTTATCACACCTAAACACCCACAACCACAAATCCCACCCCTTTTGCCCCCATGAAAATACAGTAAGGGGGTGTGGGGGAAAGCACTCAAAAGGATTAAAAAATAGTAATAAAATCCCACACAAATGTGTAACATTTTATCTACATTAGATTTTTTTCCTCTTGAAATTCTACTAAATACTCCAATGATACACAACTTCCTTAGTACCACACTATATATAACTTTATTGTATGAATGTAGTGGCAAATATGATCATTCTATACAATGAGCTTTACATAAAGCTCTATGTGCAATTAAGACCTTGCACATTAAGGCATAAATTTATTGTCATGTTCTCAATAAGCCTACTTAAAGGCCAGGCAAAAAACCTTTAATTCAAAGCTCTAATTTATTAATACTCAGGCCTCACAACCACCTGACTTTGCTGTTCCAGCCACTGGAAGGTACTAAACAGCATGATCTGCTGGTAGCAAAAGCCTATGTTGAACAGGTAGCCTTTCAAAAGACCAACTACTCTAAATCTACTTCGCCTTATTTAATTTCATCTTACAGTTTTCTACCATTCTCACAGTGCAAATTTTAACAAGATACCATTTGTAAGAAGAACTGGTGCACAAAATACTCCTGAATGTTAAATGATGAAGCCAAGCCTGCATAAGAACAAGAACATTCTGAAACTTGGCAAAATTCAATGAAGACTGATCACAATCTTACAATAGTGGATTACCAGGTTTTCTGAAAACTTTCCTGTTCTTCTCTTGTTAATTAGGAATTTCATGCCACATACAATACATGGCATTCTTTTTGCCACTATCAATAAAGCAAGCAATAAATTGCAAGATTAAAAACAAAAACAAAAAACACACCCACAAACAGTCAGGAGCCCCTTACTGCCTCCTTAATTGCAGTCATGCTTAGTCCAGTAAGATGGTAAACTTTTTCGGAACCGATCAACTAGTAAAGTCACAATTATTTTATTGACAGTTTCCATACTGAAGTGTAAAAAAGCACTGACCTAAACACTGCATCTTTCTGACTTTTTGCCAATGCCACTAACTACCACTCTGCAAGAACAAACCCCAATGGAAGTTTCAGGACTTTTCAACAGAATCCCCATGACTGAGTCTACTGGCATTCATCCTTCCCTCATCACTGATAAAGAAAAACCAAAACTCCAACTGAAACCAGTCCTCCTCCCCATATCTAACAGCAACACCTTTTAAGTCCTCAAAGCCCTGCCAGAATTTACAACTCTTTCAAATTCCAAGTTTTCACATCAGTATTAGATGTTCTAATCCAAGTCTGAATGTACTGCTTCTCAAGTCCAAAACTTTCACATTATACAGCTATGCAAGAATTGCTGAATGAAAACAAGCCCACGTTGCCACTTCTTTTCCAAGAGAAAAGTAAAGTTTTTTGTAAACAGGTTTTCAAACAAACACAGGCTACAGACTATTGACAACAAGTCACAAAAACCTGTTGAGTCATACTGCTCCATCCGCCTTGCTGAATCATATTACAGGGAGCTAAAATTCTCCCTTGTAAGTGCTTTCCTTCTTCAAACAACTGCTGTGGTTGCCACAAGTATATTGCAATAAGTCAAATATGTGACCCAGGACAGTATGTCTTCAAACATCATATCTATAACTAAAAAAAAATTAAACTATCATACACTTACACTGAACTGAAGCTGAAATATTCACCTACAAATAAAGCACCGTACAATCCTGACACTTAGTTTATTCCAACTTACCATTGAAAGGCATTGTAATGGAAGTAGACCAAACCAAGGCCATATAAAAAGGCAGCATTCTGTAAAGGAAAGAAACAATGTTTAAAACCCAGATAAGACAACTATGTACTGTAAGACTGAGGTTCCAGTTATTTATTCATCCTTTGACATTCTATTTCCATTATAAGATAAGCATATTTACCTTTCACCAAAGAAGGAATTAAGAGATAGTTAAACTTTTTTTTTTTTTTTCCTAAATGCGATTCTTCACAAAATATTTTTGGAGTAATAGTAACAACAATTGTATTCAAGCACTTTTGCATGAGAGAAGCTGATGTGTTTTGATCTACTTGTACAACGGCAGGGCAGGAAATGACAGAGTAGAGGTCTTTTGCAACTTAATAAAAAATGCTTTATGACCGAACACCATTTCATAGTTACAATAATTTATACCCACATAAAATTAAACAAAGCTACACACTCTAATACCTGTGTCTAAAGCAGATTAGTTATATGAACCTGAAAAT
Source organism: Pampusana beccarii (assembly GCA_013399365.1). Lineage (NCBI taxonomy): Eukaryota > Metazoa > Chordata > Aves > Columbiformes > Columbidae > Pampusana > Pampusana beccarii. Next base: position 651,637 of record VWYH01007500.1, read on the forward strand.
ATGCTTAAGGAAATTTCACTTCTCTGAATACCAAAAATACAAACTCTCAGCTTCAAACCTAAGATAATCAGATTTCTTCATCATTAATCACATTTCTATTTTCTATTTCCCTACTTTTTGGAAGAAAGAAAATAGTAACAACAACAACAATAATAATAATAAAAAATAACAACCACCACCACCACCACCACTCTCCTTCAGGAAACTCTCACTCTCTTTTCACACAAACGTATGATTTGCTTCTAAAGTGACATTACTAAGGAGGTTTAATTAATGTTTAACTATCCAATTTTACAAATGATTATTACATATTTCCTAAATTAGGAAAAGTAAACAATTTTCTTTTCTTTTTAAAAGTTATGTTACAGCATAGTTGTCTTCTATTTAGCAGAGCTATTCCATTATGTACAGGAGACAACATGTACATGTTGCCTATGATGAATTTTTAGGTTTTTCTTATGTATAAGTCTGGTTTTGAGAGACCAGGAATACACATCCCAAAGAACACAAACCTCTGACACAGGGACAAGAGATGGCATTTCCATTGTCAAAGACTGCAAGTCAAGGTAACACCTCTTCCACTTACATGCAACTTTATCAACAAGTCAAATTTCTATGGAATTCTATGGAAGGAAAACTAGTTACGACTTAAGCCCAGTCCACATATAAGAGGTATAAACAAATTTCTCCTAGAGAACAACCACGTTTCTCCTAGAGAATAATTGGTAACCAGAACACAATTCAAAGAGCAGCATTCATCAGAAACAGGACCCAATATTACCATTTCATTATACCTCATTTGCATCTTCTAAATGCAAATATACTTTCATGAATACAGTTGGATCATAGCTTCAGCAATGAACAGCCTCCAAGAAAATGCTGTGGTATGACCAGATACCACAGCAGTCAGAGCACTGGAAGATGCTAACAGGGGGAATGGAGGGGAAAGTCCATAAACAATAAAAGATGACACTTTAATGCTACCATAAAACCACATTCCTGTTGAAGAAAAACACAACATGGACATGATGAAGACAAAAGATCTCAAATTCTGCACCCCATGTACTTCCAAGCATGCTCTGGCAACAACAGACTAGGAAAGAAGGCAAACTCAACAACTGAGCATACATAATGCCTTGAATTAAAAGTCATTTTAAAAGAAGAAGATACGGAGATATTCATGTGGGCAACATGCAAGCCTGCAAAATACAGCGCACACCTAGTAACCTCTATTGTGCTCAGGTCACACTCATTTGTAGAACAGAATCCAACAAAATTGCCCAGTGTTACCTCAGAGATCTACCAGGTGCAACCAAGACTACATCATCGTAAAGACTGAAAGTTACAAAAAAAAAAAAATCCTTCATCAGCACACTGCAAAATTCAAGGAAAAATTTGCCAGACAACTAAAACCTCTTTTATCTTGAAAGAATTTAATTTCCTCTTCTCAAACCTATTAGAATTCACAGTCCAAATGAGTTACAGATTCAGAAGATTAATCTAGTTGATATTTTGATCCTAAGGGCTAATAACAAACAACTTTCAAGGACCAATATGCAGGTAATTTGTCCAAATGTAATTAACACATCAAGTTCACATGAAGCTTTCAGGCTGTCCCTACCCCAATAAAACACACGTCAACCATTACTGCTCTGTCCTTTGTTCTGTGATTGGTTTTTCCATTTTTCTCTCATTCTCATTTGGCCTTACAAAGCATTTGAGACTGACATTAAAAATCTGTTCAGCTGCCACTGTCTTCTCAACAAAAACAAGTGCAAGATTTAAGTATATGTAATATTTCAAATGTAAAGGTGCAAATTCAGAAATGTCAGTATGGATCATATTTATCTGTTTGAAATACTATAGCTCTAACCATAGGTAACACCATTAGTATTGTTTGTTGATTGTTTATTAGATTTGTTGTAATAAATATTTTTAAAAGTATTTTCATCTGCGTTTAAACCCGGATGGGACTTTCACAAGGACTGAATGATACTAACGTTTCAATGTATGTACTACTTTTCCACAAATAGTTCAAGGTAAGATGTACATAAAATTCATTACTTGTGCAGCTACCTTTTCTGCCTGTATTGCAGAATAACATCAAGTTCAATGTGCAGCCAAATTCCTATTGCCAACAGCCAGTATGAAGGACTAGAACAGCTTAATGCATATCAGTACCAAGCGGGATCATTACACTAAATCTTCATCTACAAAATTTACTTTTTCTTAGCACCATAAGATTCTGTGACTCTGTTCACCAGGAACACACCTCCTCTTAAGAAATCTTTTTTCAGTTGCCTCTGTTACTTTTATTTGGACACATTTATCACAAAAAATATCCATCCCATGTTTTCCAGCAAAGATTATTTTGGTAATTTAATCCCTGCTATAAATAGCTAGTGAGGTAGAATACAGATCCATTCCTTTCCCTCCAAACATTTTTCAGTAAGAAGTAGAAACCAGAATTGTCTTATTACAACCCTTTCCTCGAACTTAACAACCCCACCATTTCTAAAAATCTGACACTAACAAAACTCATTCTTTGGCTACTAACTTCTAATGTAATTTTTATGTTATCAGATCTTTCTCTTCACTAAAATCTACAGTAAACTGAAAAAAGGATGCAACCTAAAACAGACAGTACCTCAAATTTGAAGTTCAATGTCCAGGGTTTTTCTTTCTACAGTCATGCTATTAAAAAGTGGACAAATTAGAAATGATATTTCCAAGCCCATACAATTTGCATTTTCTAAAAACTATCAAAAAATGTTTCATACCAACCACTAGATGGCTCAAATTCCTCTTTCCACTTTACACGCTTATGCAATTTAAGAAGATTGTCAAATTTATGTCATGTATTCTGCTACTTACACACACTATTTAATGCTGAGCAACATTTCAATTGTATTTTGCAAAATGTAAGTGTCACAGTATTTTATTGATAGGTAACTCAGAAAGCAAAAATATATCTGAATGTACCTTTTTATGTAACAGAGATGAATAAGCATATTGAAGAATTCTTGATCTTCTTTGTTTTAAGCAATCAAGAAAAAAAAATATATTAACCAACGAGGAAAACTCCACTCATCTCACAGATCTTCTGTATTAACCCAAATAACTGGTTTATAGTCTCTTTGAAGCTGCAGATAGAAGCAGACCCCTAGCATTTCACGTGCTCTGTTCTTTAGCCATTTCAGGCCAAGTTCACAACAAAGGTTTTTGTTCCATCTGTGGGCGTGCAGCCAGTGCTTTTGCAGAAGGACGTCCGACCAGATCACCACAGTTACACTTCAAGTATAAACACCGGGTCCAAAAAATGCATCTGTTCTTCACAACAAGTGGCCATACTCACATTCAGACTTACAAACAGCCACCTTAGACTGACTATAGAAATATACAGCTACCACATTTGGCCCAGGTATTTTTTCCACCAGTAACATGCTTATCTTCCACAAGCAGTTGAGACCTTGTTACCAACTCCGAATTTGTGTCTTAACAACACAAGAAGTTATGCTTGCAAACGAAAATCTGTTCTAGAAGGCCCTTCTAGAAAGTTAAAGAGTAGAAAAAGACTCTGAAGAGTCAAAGCAGCCTCAGGGCAGGATTCAGCTGAGACCTTCCAAGCTAGAAATGAAATGGAACAGTTTTTACTGTAGTTTCATAGTACTGCTGATTCAGAAACATTCCCTAACACTGTCTCTCATTTTTGCTGATACAATCGCTTGTAGAGTACTACAGCCAACTGGATGCCAGAACTGATCTGAGTTATTAATATCCGGATAAAAAAGGATTATTTTTTAATGGATCAGTTTCCCAGCCAAGTCTTCTGCGTAGCACCCCCATAAACAACTGCATTTGCACAAGTGAAAGAGTGGAATGTAAGCAAAATAAGCAAAAGCTCTTTAAGCCCACACTGCTACGAACAAAAAGCATATTCAAACCTACAGTGACTTTTCAAACAAAAAGAATGAAATCCTAGATAAGATTTAAACAGGCAATCTACATTTAAAAAGGCAATATTTTAGTTCCTCCTAAGCCACATATTTACATTTAACTTGAGAGAGACCAACCTCTGTGGGTCAGTACAAGGTGGATAAAAACATGAAATGCTGCCTGTCAGCCTTCTCCATGCAGGTCTTTAACCAATGAGACATGTAGGCAAATACATCATTTCTTTTTACTGACTCTAAGGTGAAGGGTCAGAAATAGGTAAAATAAAAAGTTAATAATATTTAGACAGAATTCACGGGTGTATCCCACCATACTACCAAATAAAAAAATAAAACAGAAGAAACAAAGTCTCCATGCAGTTGGATGGTGGAAGTCTGAAGGGAAACTATAGAAAAAACATAAAGTTCGTCACCCTTGTTAGACCAGTGGCTGTTTTTCATTTGCTTACTGCTGCCAAGAATCAAAAAGTCTCTGATGACATATTAAAACTGCTCCCAGCAGGGCTGCGAACGGCCCTTCCACAGCTACCCAAGGTCCAGTGGAACCTGCAGTCCAGCCAGTGTCACACCAGGCTGCAGAAAACACAGGTGGGCAGAGGGCCACCACTCTTCAGAAAATATAACCAGGAAAATAAGGTTTTACAGTTTATGTCAAATCCTGTGGTCACAGGGTCTCTCAGACACCTGTTCGAAGCAAAGGAACAGGTTTTGTGTTCAAATGTGTGAATATGTTTATTTATTTACTGAAAAAAACGAAAGATGAAGTTTTGACACTATTGTGCCTAATGCTTCCTCCTGAAACTACTCAATCTATAGTAACAGTTCCCTGAAGAATATGTACCACACAAAAAATCCCACCTGGGCTCTTGTGCATAAACAGTTATAAGCCTTCGGGAACTGACAAGCTCTAGCAGCTTCAGCCGCAAAGATTATAAGTGTTGATGCAAAAGAGGGGAGATATCAATTAAAATTAGTTTAGATTTGTACAAACATGGAAAAGAAAGCTACCTATCTACATGTTCTATACATTCTCAACACCTGCAAAAATACTAAGATCCCAGTAAGGTGTGTAGTACAAATTAATATAATTAGTTTTGGCTTTTTCAAGGTCTTCAAGGAATTTTATAATACCTGAAAAATCACATTAGGTTTATACAGGATCTTTAAAATACAGCTATATAAAACGTGCCCATACAACCCTGCTTTTTGAGCAATAATCACAATAGTCAACTTGTTATTGGGTGTGTGCCTGCAGCGCAGCAGCCATGTGAAAGCAATTAATACAAAAATGTCATTACTCTGTGACAAATATATTCTGGCATATGTAATAGATTAATTAATGTAACATCTCTGTAAATAACTACAAAGTAATTTCTTCTTGTCTTTAAGAAGTTAATCTTTTCAGATTGCCAAAATACACTTACTACTTGTAGAAGAAACTGGCTGATATATCTTTCTCAATTAATAAAAAATACTTCCATTTTTTTTAATCCTTCACAGAAAAGTTCTTAAGGTGAAGCAGAAAAAAAAAAATCCCACATGATCCACAAAGTGAAAAAAAACCAAACCAACAAACAACTTCTTTTTCTTGTAAGTGGTACCTGTATTTGAAATTACTGTATCCTCTCCTTCCCATCATGCTCCTTTCTCATCTCTTTAGGAAAGACAGTAGATTTGTCCATATTCTTTGCAACTCCACACCAGTGCTGCATTTCCCTATAGCTCCCCTCTGAATGAATACGATTCTTTCAACTTCTCTGCAACACTGCTGTCCCACCATTTTCACTCAAGGACTAAGACACATATGGCAGAAGCTGCTTAAACAAGCCAAAGAAGGAGACTAGTTCTACCACTGTCCATCCAGTGGTTTTCCAGAACGATCTGTAAAAAAGCTTCTTGTCACACAGGAAAGGACAAGGTACATCAAGACAAGACTACTAGTGAATTATCAAAACCTACATACAGTAACTAATTCAAGATACACTGATAATTTCAAAACCCCTTAAATAACACACTGCGCCACCAATAACTTTATAGGCAGCACTTTAATATGAAAGACAAAATGATAAAACAACATTAGCTAACTCAAAATCATTAATGAAGGAATATATATATATATAGTTTTATAAACTGGGTATTCCTTTACCATCAGTAAATTCAGGTCCTTCCCAAAATGGAATACTGATCGACTAGTGTACCTCCTCAAATCTGGCAGAAGAACAAACAGCGAAGCATATGTCTAAATAGTGATTGTTGCTACAAGTATCTAACTGATGTGCCTTCCACTGAAGCTTATACAACTTCATTTGATGTAAACATCTTCAATAAACTAAGTAGTTTAACAGAAAATATTTTTCTGAAACAAATCAAGTGAGCAAAGGTGCAACAGACAAAGATTAAATTCACCTTGAAAGACATTTTACAGAGACAATCAGCTTCGCAATTAAAAAGGAAAAAAAAAATCCTGTGTTTAAAAGGAATTTTGTATTTTCAATTTGTGCCCACTGCCTTTCCAACTTCCACTAGACACCACTGAGAAGAGTCTGGCTCAGTCTTCACTACTCCCTGCATCAGGTATTTATATTATACACTCTGGTAAGATGTCCCTGAACCTGCTCTTCTCCAGGCTGAACTACCCCAGCTCTCCTAGCCTCCTCTCCTTGTATGACAGATGTTCCAAGTCCTTAATCAGCCTCATGGCCCTTTACTGGACTTGCTCCAGTATCTCCCTGTCTCTATTCAGGAGCCCAGCACTCAGTAGAGAGGAAACATCACCTCCCTCAATCTGACATTGATGCTCTGCCTTATGCAGCCCAGGATGCCGTTGGCTGCTCCAATACATTGCTGACTTATGGTCAACTTGTCCACTAGGACCCCCAGTGCCTTTTCTGCAAAGCTGAGACTCTGCGGTCTCAGCCAGTCAGGCTCCAGATACAGGACTTGGATCCCTCTTTGTTGAGTTCCATGAGGGTCCTGTAGGCTGTTCAGGTCCCTTTGAACAGAAGCACAACTATGTGGTCACTTCTCGGTTTTGTATTCCCTGCAAACTGGTTGAAGGTGCACTCTACCCCATAATGCAGGTCATTAACTAAAGATGCTGAAGAGCACTGGCCCCACTATCAACCCCTGGCCTCCAAGTGGACTTCGTGATGCTGATCACAATCCTTTGAGCCCAGACTACCCAGTTTTTAATCTACCACACTGACCACTTGCCTAGTCTGTACTTCATCAGTTTGCCTATGAGTACTTTATAGAAAACAGCGTGGAAAGCCTGACTGATGTAAACACAAACAATACCGATGGCTCTCACTTCCCTCACCAAGTTAGTCATCGTGATGCAAATGGCTATCAGATTCATCAACCACCATTCACCCTTCATAAATTTGATTACTTCCAAATACTTGCCTGTCCTGAGTGTGTTCGGAAATAAGTTTCCAGGATAATTCGCTCTTATCACTTTCCCAAAGATGGAGGTGAGGCTGACTGGCCTGTAGTTCCCTGGATCCTCCTTCTCAAAGACAGGAGTGACATTTTTTTTCTTCCAAGCCTCAAGAACCTTCCCTGATCACCACGACCTTTCTAGGATAATTGAGAGTAGTCTCACAGTGACATGGGCGAGCACGCTCAGCACTCACTGGTGCATAATCCCATCTGGTCCAATGGACTTCCAGATAACCAGTCTGTTCAAATGTTCCCAAACTTGATCCTCTTCCACTGAGAGGAAGTCTTCCTCAGTCTAGACCTTCCCACTGGCCTCAAGGGTCTTGGAATCCTGAAGGTAAATCCTATCAGTAAAGACAAAGGCCTTGATCTTTCCCATGTCCTTTGTTACCTGCCCCATTCAGCAGCAGACTCGCATATTCTTCCATCTTCCTCTTGCTCCTGACATACTTGTAGAAGCCCTTCTTGTTGCCCTTCACATTCTTTGTGAAATTCAACTCTGCATGGGCTTTGGCTTTCCTCATGTGACCCCTGAATGCTTGGATGATGCCTCTATATTCCTCCCAAGTCATCTATCCTTGCTTCTACCTCTTGTACCTTTTTATGACTGACTTTTGTCAGGAGCATCTTGTTCATCCATGCAGGATTTGTCTCCTTTTCATCTTCCTTCAAGTCAGGATGAGGTTCGAAAAAGTTATTATTGAAAATTAACAAGCTCTCAGGGACCCCTCTTCTCTCCAGGGCCATGTCCAAGGAATTCTTCCAAGCTGATCCCTCAGCAGACTAAGATCTCTTCTTGTAAGTCCAGGGGTTTGATTCTGCTATTTGCCTTGTTCCCTTGTTTCAGGATCCTGGACTCCATCATTTCACAGTCCCTGCAGCCAGTGCTGCCCTCAACTTCACACTGATCATCAGTTCTTCCATGTTTGCAAGCACGAGATGAGCAGACTGTCTCCCCTTGTTGGCTCCCTTGCCAGTTCTGTCAGGAACTTATCATCAGTATACAGGGAGTTTCAAAAAGATGGACCCAATTTCAAAGCCAAGTGATTTTAAAATGGGTCCATCTTTTTGAAAGACCTTACTTCAGAAACCTCTTGGATTGCTTATACCCTACTGCATTTTACTGTCAGCAGATATCAGGATGGCTAAGACCACTATTAGGACCAGTGTCTGGAAATGCAATGCTTCTTCCATTTGTCAGAAGGAGGCCTCATCTGCTACTTCTTGACGAGGTGGCCTGTAGCAGACAACCACGACAACGTCACCCACACTGGTCATCCACTATTCCTGACCCATGATCTCTCAACTGGCTTCTCAACTGTCCCAAAGCAGGGCTCCATGCATTCTAGCTGCTGTTTCATAAAGGGCTTCTCCCTTTCCTCAGCTTCCCAGTCTGTCCTTCCTAAAGAGCTGGTACCCACCCACCGCAGCACACCAGCTGCCTGAGCTATTGCACTGCATCTTTGTGATCCCAGTGAGACCACAGCCCTGCAACTGCATGTGGACTTCTAACTCGTCCTGTTTTTCCCCATGCTGCATCCATTTGTGTACAAGCACTTCAGAGAGGTACCCATTTCTGCTGACTTCCCAGAAAAGACAAGAGAGACTCCCCCATAATGCTGTCCTGTAAGTACTTCCTTACTTTGTCCATACACTTGAAGTGGGGCCCCAATATCGATTAGCATAAGCAAATTAAACACAGAGGAGTTCTTCTCAACCTCTGTTACGCTTTGACAATTGCTGTTCTTATTTCATACCTACTGAAGAATTTGGCTTTTTTTCTTTCTCCAGCTAGATACACTGACCTAACAAAAATTGTTAGATATCTTCACAAATGTTTTAAAGTACAGAAATCAATGTCTGTTCACGTATACACAGAAACATTACTGAAACATCTTTTTTGTAAGATGACATTTGGACAGTTTATTGAAATGTTATATTGTCTTTTATATGGCAAGTGGTCATCATTATTTACTCATCATCTCCAAAACATTTATGAAATAGAACTACTAGTATGGAGTTTTACATCCATGATGCACCATTTCTCCAACCCTTTCCAGCAAAGACAGGAATCCCACTGAGTTTACAAGTAGCCCCATTATTTCCCTGTCAGTTTCTCACTGCTGGAAAATCATTACTATGTTGGAAAAAAGCCTTAATATCATTAATTACACATCTGCTCTACCTGAAGCACTCCAAATAAAATGGGAGTGGACAAGCTGAATATACTGACATGAACAACTACAAAGTTGATTCAAATACACACGAGCAAACCAGTAAAAACAAAGGGAAACCATAACAAAAATTAAGTGGCAAAACTGCCTATGGTTGTTCCCTCAAATCTTAAAGCACACTGTGCTGGGTGGTACCCAGAACCAAGATGAATCTGGAACTCTGCTTAATGGAAAAACATTGAGTAGAATTTTTAACCAAGTTCTCTAAGAAAGCTGATGCTACTTTTATGTTGTTCTTTCCAGCTAAATGACTCTTGAACTTGCAAGCTGCCTTCCAATTAATTTTATAGAAAGCAAGCCATCTCCGAGATGAGAAAGATGAAAAAGTTGAGGATTATCACTTAAAATACCTGCTGGATATAGAGAAAAGAGCTCCAATACCAAGCCGTAGTTTCAGAAAGAAGGTAAGAGTTTAATTACTCTCTCCTCTTTGGGAAGAGATGCTTAGCCCATTAGCACAGATTCAAATCAAGCACGTGCTTTTCCTGCTAAGAGATACCATAGGAAATGAGATGTCATTCACGATGCTTCACTGGGAAAACTAGAGGAATTCCAGCTCATGTGTGCTTACAAAGAGAAGCAAGAGAATGAAGGACAGAAGGTGTGAAAGGACAACAGGCACCAGTTTGTCAGCACCCAGGCGTCATTTGCTTAGCATAAAACCTGCTTATTCTGTAAATTATAAACTGAAAAAAACTCCACATTTGGAAAAAAAAATCTAAGTATCAGCTTGAGAAAAAAAAATATCTCACCGGTCACTTAAATTTCGACTTGATTTTTACATTAGTCAGTAATATCTGACAATGGAAAATGTTATTAGATAGCATATTTTGGGGTATATATTTTATGTATTGTTATAAATATATGAAATATTAAAATAAGACTCTTAATTTTTTAAATGTTTAAGTATCAAAATACAAGATCACTGATTAATGGTTGCTAGTTAGAAATCTATCAATTATTACTAAAAATTATTTACCAATTAAGACTGTACTTGGTTTAGGAGCAATAACTAATTGGTGTTGTAATTGGTGATTTCCTGTTTTATTTGTTACAATGTACAAGTACTTAAAATAGGATACAAGAGATAAGGCAGCAGGCCTGCATGACAGGCAGCTGGGGGAGCAGACACCATGGCCAGCAGCCAAGAGCAAAGCAGCAGGGCAGCCCACCAACCATTCCTACAGAGTATTTCAATTCCATCGAATCACAATTTCTTATCAGAAAACTGTACATCAGTAAATTTTCGGACCACCTGTGAATATATATACTAGTGAGTTTAAGAGCCTTCAATTTCTAAAGGCAAAATAAACAAAGAAAAAAAATACAAGCAAGCCAAACGATAGGACATTTCTTTCACTCCTCACCTCTTCTCTGCTAATTCTGCCCTGCTCTACTCAGCTCTTTCTTAATCTACTCCAGAGCTCAGCTTTCCTTCACTCACTAATCCCTCCTTTTCTAAAATACCACTATATCACTGCTGCTGTACCTGATGTTATTTAATTACTTGTCAACAGCTTAACTTCTGAAAAATAAACTCTGAAACACTGCAAACAGAAACATCACAACTGGCCTGAATCAGAAATCTGCATGTTTTTACATCCACTAGTCTCTCCTCAGCTCTGACTACTACTTTATCTTACAAGGAAAGGTTATAAGACACCTTTCAAAGCTGGTAGTTTTAGATCTTTTCCTCTGGGGCAGTTTGTTCCTAAACTCCACTGCTCACACAGTTAACTGATAGTCTGAAGGAGGGGGGAAGAGGGGACAAAAGAAGGTGGCCAATTAAACAAGGCCATACATAGTATGGGGATTTTCTCCTGCTTCGTTAATTTGACATCCTTTTCCAGGACTCCAGGGAACTCTTATTTAAAGATACCTTGCTAAGTTGAGTTCTATAAATTAATCTTGCCTTATATTTGCTGTTCCTTGGTGTGAGTGGATACTCCATTACTCTTGTACTAAAAGTCAGCAGAATCCCTTTCTAACCCATATACATGGTGTGTGTTGATTCACTCTCCTCTTGCCTGTCTCCTTTGCAAACAGTTCTTGGATCTGCTTCTACCATTTATCTGCAATTTCATACTGCTGTTCTGCATTTGAGAGGAGGATGACTAGATCCTAGCAAAATGTCAAGCTGAACTATACTTATCTTTTATGTAAGACCATGCTTTCCAGCATAGGTTTCTATATTGTTCCTTATTAAACTACATATTGCTTGGGCTTCTAACTTTTTCTTCATACTCTTTACTTTTTTCTGATGCTCAGGTCAGTTCCCTGAACACCATCAGCTATGTATACATGAGATGGCAGGCAGCATGTTTCAAATACTTCCATTTAAAAATCTCAACATACCATACAAAATTCCACCCGCTGTCTTACTTATCTGTAATAGGTTTTTATTTTACTTCTAAATTTCTACCATTCGATAGACAAGATTTATCTTCTATTTTAGAACATCACTACTCACTTTCACTTCCAATCACTGAAATCATTAAAAATATTTCAACTCTTCGATATGACACTGTCTAATGTACATCAGTTTGGACTTATTTTCCTTGATCAAAGATGTGTTTCCCCCCCCTCGCAGCACAATTAACACCAATTTTCTCTCAGTTCAGAGAACATGAAGGACTGCTTAAACTCATATCCTGTATGTTACTTCCCAACTTTTCTGAATACGTGATTCCTTTCCAGCGTAATCTGGATCTCTCCACCTTCTTATTTAAAATAACGTTTTCAAAAAAGACTTTACAGCTTTCTTACACATTGTCTTAAGGTCTGGTTGCCTATTACAATTGAATTTCCACTAACAGGCTTATTCTTTAATTGCAGATATCAAAAATGAAGTTAAAACACACACACAGAAAGACAAAGACAGTTCTAAGGCACAGAGATGATATGGGCAGCTTCATAAACCTGTGATCATGGCCTTGTGGTCACTTAGCAGATCTCAGAATGGTCAGGCATAAATATCCTACCTTAAAATTATCAATACTCTTTACAGTACTTTGCTTAGCCAAAGAAGAAACCAGTCTCTCAAATGTACAGGAGAAAATAATATGGAAAGATTATGTGAACTCGATAAGGGTGCTTAGCTACTGGTCTGCTAGGAAGAACTACCAACATTAAAAAACAAACAAACAAACAAACAAAAACATTCCTTGGGAGAGAGTCCATGGCTATTGGAAGGCCTGCTCTGACAGACAGTGAATACCACAGGCAGGGAGCCTAAAAAAGTCTCTTCACGATCAATGTCAGGGAAAAGGAGAGAATATGAACTCATTTTCTCAAAGGTCTAATTTGTGCTTGAAGTTTTGTGGAAGCATTTAAGATAGGTTTTGTGGAATGCTTCCCTCTTTTTAACGTGCTTGCAACATTACATTTGATGCTTTCCTTAAACACAAACACCTCCACTTCGGGATGTGCTTCAGGAAGTCCAGGCTATATTTAATTGTTTAACATGCTAATTAAATAGCTGATTCTGTATCAACTGGTAGATATATTCCACTTTTCTGTTTCTCTTAAGATTTCACAGAATGATAGCTATGACTTTCAATCATTTTTAAACCTGTTTAGTGCCTTCACACTGTGTGACAGGCCTCCAATAAACACTTTTCAGGCCTAAAATCTAGATTCTCTTCAGTGAAACAAGGAGAATTCTTAGGTTAACAACTTGTTTTAGCCCTCCCCAAACTCCTTAGAAAACTCTGTAATACGCATGGGGTGAAAGGAATAAAACAGAAAATCCTACTTTTTTAACATGCGTTTAAAGGAAGTGGGAGTTTCTATACCAAGAATCTTGAGTAACTTGGCTTTAGGAGATCCATGTCTTCAATTTTCCTGCATCCTGCCACTCAGCCTTCATTCTCTGTTTCTACAAGCAAAGTCTACACAAGTGACTCAGGAGAAGAGGTACACTCTCCTGCATTTAGGTTGGTTTGATAACACAGACCAACGAACTGCTGTTCATCTCACACTTGATTGACATAGCAGAGAGACAGGAAACTTTGTTCCGCTTATGACAAAGGAAGCCTTTATCAATATGGCAGATCACATTCTTCCCAATAATTACAAAACAGTCAACCACCTTCTTTTCACAGCCAGAACATCTGAGTTACCATGGAAAGAAGCAGACCTTCAAGACACTGCTCCAATACCTCAGTTGCTCACTGTGTTCCACCCAAATAACAAAGCAAAGTCCTACTCTTGATACTTGCTCCCTGAACTTGAATCACCAAAATATCTCAAGACACACACACCTCCCAGTTTGTATGTAAAGGCTGCAAGACTAAGAATATGTAACTAAAACCAGAATCCCAAGAAAAGATAAAAATCAAGGTTTAGAGAGGTTAGTTAACAGGGAACACAGAAAGAAGCCACAAGAATTTGGAGGTACATGTCTACAAAAAATATCAGAATTAGCAAAACCACAGAACAGTAGCAATTTTAATAATCAAAAATAACGACTGTGTTCCTTCAGAGCCATTTTTAGTTCTTATTATTTTTCCAAGGCAGCACTTAATATTCATTCTCAGTTCAAGACTAGTTGCCCTCCTGTGGCATCACTCATCTGGGTTTGCCTTGAACTTAGCAGTGACACTCACCATCTGTTTGCTTCGGTTTTCTCTTTACTTGAAACCCAGGTCGGAAAAAATGTACCAGCAAGGAATACCTACATGTTCTCTTTCTGTAAAAGTCAGTGTTTCAGCCACTGTGAGGGAGGAGAGACTCCCAAGGAATTTGTTTGATATCAATGAATATGGAAGTAAGTTTAGGAAAGAAAAAAGCTGACATTCATCTGAAAGACATACTGTCTGAGTGAAGTAGAAGTGCCTTCAAGACGAGCTTTTCTTCAGAACTTACATACAAGTTCCAGACAGAGAGAGGGTTCTGTTTGACTAGATTTTGAGATCAGAAACAGAATTGAGATGGTTATAAAGCTCCATTATGAACTAGATGGATGATTCCATTTATGTTATTATATCGTTATGGATTACAGAGAGAGAGAGCAGAATAAAGTGTACTGAAATTCTTGTGTGGGTCCACAGAATAATTCTGCTCTAGACAACATCCAACGATTGCATTTAATCAGAAAATCATCCTTCCTCTCCAAAAAGTAAAGACTGAAGGGAGCAGGCAGGCTATCGTATAATTCAGCAGTAATGTTCAATTTTTAACGTTGCTGGTGAAGTTACTACTAAGAGTAATTTCATTCACTTTTAAAAAATTATTTTAAGCCCGCTCCTCCCAGGAATACCCTCCCAACCTCCACTGATCTGTGGTTCAGAGGTTTCTAAAGCCAGACAAAACGTCTTTATATTTAATTGCTCTCAATGGATTTTTCTTTCCTGAATTTCTCCAGCTGCTTTTTGAAACAACTAAAACATTGTGAGCCTGCAGCATTCTGCAAAACTGATGCAACTTTCTATACGACCAGTAACACCAAAACTTCTGGAAGATGCAGTAAGCATTAATTCCCTGCAGCAGCTGACAACATAACAGAAAGTATCACCATCAGCACTAGCCTTGTTTAAAGAGATTTGCCCTTCTCTGTCACCATTATGGGTTTTCATCCATTAGCTACAACTAGTCATTTGGAATTATCATCAGTTTATCTTTTCCTTTCCAAAAAAAGTTCAAGCTAACTGCACATATGAATGAATCCCTCTTCCCCCACCTCCCCTTTTCTTCCCTGCCTCCCATTACTGCATCCTATTTGATCCATCTCCCTTTCTTCAGTGTTTACCAGGACTGGAAACAGAACTTTCAGTTTACTTGTTTTCAGAAAAAGTTCACAAAGTTCTGATTGCATTGTTAAAGAGCTGGGAATGGATCTGTGTCTGATCCCCAGAATCAGAGTCCAACAGGTAAATGCATGAAATGGATCCCAATCCTCTTTGGGTGGAGAGAAAAACCATATCCGCATTACTTTTTGAAACACATTAGACAGTATCAGTGTAGTTATGGTATCTGGCAATACAGTTTTATTGCTGTTTTTCTGATGATATTGAGAATTCAGAAAGAGGAGGCTAGGACAATGCCTGCAATAAGAAAAACACTAAGTAAATACTTACCCTAGAAAGAAAGACTGAATGAGGAAACCAGGAAAATAGTTACATTTATTTTGGCTGGTAATACCAGATAAAATTTAATTGAGGAACTTTTTGGCCTTGAAGAACAAAAACTAGGCTGGGATAGAGAAAACAGGGTGGAAAATCCCTGACTTATTTCTCCCGTATCTGAGACATTAGATCTCTCATCAGTCCCACTCCTCTGGCAAATGAGATGAGAAAAATGACACAGCATATGGAACAGAAGTTACGAGTTTTGAGATATCCCTCAGAAGTTGAGAGGGATAACTTGTACAAAACAAAATGATACTGCACAGTGACTTAGGAATTAGTGCCAAATAATTTGAATATAGCAGCCCAGAGAAGTGGTTGAGGGTGACAAACTAATAATTCCCAGCTTCTGAATGCTGGTAAATCCCTGTTTACTTACTATAAGCTTGCAAGCTGCATAGGAACAGATGATTAGCTACAGGTTTTCTAGGTAGCTGAAGATCTTCTTAGCATACACTTAATACTTTTGCTTAAAACTATTTGTTTGCTGTTAGCATGCTTTAGCATTTGCATCTCCAGTATTCTTTCAGCACCTGGTCATCCCTCCAAAGCAAACACTCAAGGGTTTCAGCACTGACCTCACTTGATGCGCTCCACGAAGGCAAGCAGACAGAGATTACCTACCTCTACACCTTTGCACAAGTAAACACGAGAAGCAGAATTGATTTCTATTTCTCCTCTAAATACACACCCTTGTAAGGGTGCTTCACAGAGCAGAGCACAATCATGCTCAAACACTACTCCAAAAAAACATTTTAAATGACTTGCTTTCTGTTCAAAGCATGAACTTGTTAGACTCACACATGCTACTCATACAGGCTCTTTACGAAAGAGACTCCAAGGTCTATGTCTTCCCTTCCTCCCAACTTGCTACCTTCTCCATCTATTTGTACCAGAACCACTCACACTTCAACCCCTCCTCCCCCATCCACCTCCACCACACACATCCCTGGGAAAAGGAGGAAACGATGCAGCACAATACTTTAATTAGGTATATGCTTGAAAGAGTATTTGAACAACTAGAACTGAGATGTCAGTTCTGCAGAAAGCAGATTCAAAACCTCGAAATTTGCAAACTAAAGCAATTCTTTATTTCTAAAACGAAGCAAATATTTAATCTTTTAAGGAAAGAACCTTAAAATGGCAAGGATTCATTTCTGAAGAAATGCCACTCATTACTGTGACACACTACTTACAGCTTCTTGTCAAACAGTAATCTACAAACAGCAAATAAGAAAAATAGTGTGGTGTGTTTTGTTTTAACCTTTTCCCAACAATGAAGAAGCAATCATATGGAGGATTAAGTATTTGTACCGTTACTGTGGCTTCTGCAAACAACAGAATTCTTTTGAAAAAGCATAGATGCTTATATTTGGAAAAAGAAACTTTTGGTCATTCAGTATTATCAACATTCAAATAATATTCTTGTCCACTGAAGACATGCCCTCTGTTCAAGTCAGAACTGCTCTACTCAACTAAATACGCCTCTCTCCGAACAACCTGAATTGATGAGGTTTTTCCACTGCCACACTTGAGCATGTTTCACTTTAGCATCCTGCACTCTCATCATAGGGATTGGCGAAGGGAAGCATGCTATTATTCTAAGTACTAGTAGATGAATGATGACAGGTGGGGTTTTTTTCTGCACAAAGGAGACTTCTGCAATAGGAGAATTCAACACGGATAAAAAGCTTTTCTGCAGAGACTTTTCCATCAATACTTATCCTATTTCCACCCAGAGTATTTAGACTTCTAGACAGAGATCATACATCCATGGGAAACAGCATTTCCAGGGTGAAGCATCACCATTAGAAAATGTTATAAATATTGTTTGGAAACAGATACCATGCTAGAGTGAGGGGGGAGTGTTTCATCTGAGATTGGCTTGTCTACTCCTTCTCGTGAACCATGCAAAGGTTCTCCCCAAAGCACATTCTTTCCTCTTTTACCATTAGCATTCTGAGAACATTACAGATTTCCCTGAGTTTTGAGTTCTTGTAAATCCATTGATTAAAAGGGATGAGTGGCTTAATGAATGAATAAACACTAAAGAAATATAGAACTGCAGACACTGAAGTGAAAATTTTTCTATTTTAGTGAAAATGCAAAGTATTTCTAATCAAATACCAAAATATATGCTCCCTAAAAAGGCTTCATACTCTCTGTGACCCAAACAGGTACATAGTTTATATGTGCAGAGGAGGATTCCTTTGTTTTGTATTGTAACAGTTAATAGAGACATTAAAAAGACGCAAATTATCAAATTTATCTGGAGGTCAAAGGCAACATGTCAAAATATACTAGCTAAACTGGTCAGTTTCATTCTTTTAAAGATTTTACACCTACTCTTGATTCCTTTCAAGGAGAAGGAATATGGCCTCCCATCATAATTGCGGTAGATAAATCATCTAATGAAAGAGTTAATTATTAGAACCTTGTAGAATTTTACTTAACACAAAATTGGACATGCTGCATTATTTGTCTTCATTAACTATAGTGAAAGAGTATCTGCTTCTTTCTCTGTCATGAGACTACCTAAGAATTCTCTATGTTTTAGCCAACAGAGGAACAGAATTCTAGAAACACACTCCTGAGAACGTGCAAACCTCAAAATTGTAACTCTTAAGATTTATTACCCTTTAAGAAATATCTGGGTAAATATATACTCTTTTTTTAATCTAGGGATCAGCTGTGCTTTACTCTAATTAACGGCATAAAATAAAACACATTTTCTCCTTAATCTTTCTAGGTGGCATTCATTTAACATGTTTTAGGGGAAAAAAAAAAAGTATACTGCTTTAAACCTGTCTGCTTTATTGATTTACAAGAAGTAACAACTATTTTTAGTATTCAATATTAAGAGATCTTTTTCTGAAACCCAAATACACTTATTTATTTGCTCTATTTTGTGTGTATATTATAGATGACCAAGTGTTACTGGTAACACAATCATCATAATCTTTCCAGCATTCCAGAGTTTCTCTTTATTTATTAATGATTTTCTCTGAAATATTTTGAAAGTGTACACATAATTATTTTACCCTTAAGAGGCACAATTCCAGTTAGTCTTCATAAACACAGTCTGCAATTAAGAATCCCAATTTTTTAACATCACTGAGTAATCATGCTAACAAATCACACCGATGGGATGCTGAAATAGCTTTGGTAACACTGCAAATAAGGTTATCAAGTATTGTGAAGAGAGATTATATGTGTCAATCAAGTGTGACATTATATGGTGCACAATTCATAAATTTAGCCCTCATCAGTCTTCCTACTCCAAATTTCTCCTAGGTCATCTTCTTTTAACAACTTTTATAGCTTTTCTAATATCTTCTCACATGTAATTTCTATCCATTTTGACATACTGAAGGGACAAGCACATGATCTAAATATATGAATAACCTTTAAAAATCTTTGGAGAAACACATATTGCTAGCTACGGGCTTTGTGGTAGGCTTTTTACTCATTTTTCTTCAAAATGACCTTTGCTTTTTTCCCCCTCCTCGTTTTGTTTTGCCAGTTTATCTTAGGACCAAAGTGAAAAGCTTCCGCTGAAGAGAATTACTCACTCTTTACCCACTGCACCCCAAAAAATTATTATGGAAAATATGTGCTCAGGTTATTTTTTATCAGCAGTTCAGCAAACGACCTCGTGCAATTGCTAGATCCTTTGCTCCTGATTTCCTGCAAAACACTTTTCTGACAGAAAATTATTAAGTTATCACCAGTTGCTGTACCAGCTACATACATTAAAAATCTTCATTTTTTAATTAATAAGAGAGGAGTTTCTGTCATCTTAATTCACTCTTCCCCTTGCCACGGGCTCTCCAGCATGGTCAGGACAGACAGTTCATTTTATCAGCTGAAGCCCCACTATTGTAATTTCCTCCACTCTAAACATGCCAAATTTTTATTATCTACTTATCTATCTTCCCAGGTGATCCTCAGTGCTTCACACTCTACCTTCTTCTGCCTTCCTCAAAGCAGAGGACAACCAGTCCTTTGATGGAGAGCAATATTGTGCTCCCTACCTGAACACTAACCATCTTCCCTAGATTTTTGCTTTTATTACTTTCTTTTAAATCTCTCCCACCATGCCTGGTGAATTTATGACACGGAGGTTTGCTGTTAGGGAGAAAGATGGCAAAAGTCTCATTTCAGACCTCCCACAATCCATTCCTGTATTATTCTATATATATCTTCCTCCTTTCTCCCCATATGCTCTTAGCCTTGAAGCATGTTTTTACTTCTCTTATTTTCTTTACATTCAAATTCTCAGCAGGGCTACAACTTTCCTTCCTCCACGCCCTGTGAGTCTTCCTCTAACCACACTTTCCTCTTCCTCATATTATTCATTCAGTCTCACTCAGTGTTACAGTTTTTTCTCTGCTCAGCCTTCTCCCTCCCCTTCTCTTATTTTCTTTTTCTGGATATAATAGCTTGCCATTCTATATTATCATGCTGTATGAGAGTCAGACTGTATTTCCAGATTGCTTTCCACAACATAGTCTCCTGAAAATGCCTATTCTATTAAATCACCATTACGACCACCTACTGTCTTCAGTATTTAAAAATCAGGACATTCCTTTCAAACTTATCTCTATTTTGTATTTGCTGTTCCATAAACGAGTATCATGCTTTTCTCTCCCTCTTGGTCTACAATAGATCTTGAAACAGTTATACTTCATACCTTTTCAGAACATGACCAGAATGTCACTGTCAAAACCCTTCTAATGAAAGGACTGTCATCTAAAAACTGCTGCTTTAGTCCAAAGTGAGGTGTGGTATAGAATCTCATGTGCTGCACTGATGACCACAATATTTTCAGGCAGAAACAAAAAGCATATAGAAGATACTAATATCTCCCTTCTCAATGCTTTCCAGAGCTGCTGAATCTTTATTCAATGTCCACTTTTATTTTTTACTGATTTTCTCTGAAATTTTTATTTATTCCATTCCTAACCTATAATTTTGTTTTTATTTTGCAAATATATTCTGAATTGCACTTTTTCACATTACCCATCTTGAGGTCACCTACTATATCTCCCAATTCCTTCTGAAGACGCCCTTAATCTCAGCAAATTTCACCTTCACTGATGATTTTTGAATCTTGCTTTCCTGATCAAGACTTCTTCATATGCTTCTCTGATTAAGTATCCTCTGATCAAAGAGACTGTGTCTTTTTGCTTTTTCTGTATATATCCTGGGTTGCTACATGGCAACAACTGATACTAAAGGGTTTTTGTGTCATTTTAAAATTTTGTTCTCTTACAGGCAAAAATGTCTCCTTATATGGCATATCTATTCTCTTAAAAAAAAAGTTCCAAAAAACTATGGGCTTGAAAACAAAAATCAGCATTCACAACTCATCCTACTGCCTTCTCCAACTTGTATTTCAGGAAGGTGCCTGCTCCAGCAATTTCTACTGTTCCTATACCATCGTACTGTTTCAATTAAACTAAGCATTTATATCTAATTAAAAAAATAATGGAAGTTTTGATGAATTCTGTCTAAAACCACTACTTGGTATTTTGAAGTTACTGCAGAAAATAAAACAGTTGTGAGTCAATGAAGTAGAAAATTGCTGTCTTATAACAGATCCTCTAAGGTGCAAAATGTTCTCGTATTTGCTGTTATCACTATGTCTAGTAATTGCTTTTTGTCCAACTATTTAAAAAAGGGGGAAATAGACTTACAGTTTGGAGAAAAAGAGACAGCAAAACATAAAAAACTAAAGCATTAATGTTTTTTAATTGTTTTCCCATTTTATACCATTAAAAAACATACCAAAAAACATTTGGCCTATTGAAAATGGAATAGGTAGAGAGATGAAAAGAAGCTGCATGAAGATATTAAAACAAACAACAGGTCACATTTAAAAACAAACACTCATGGTCTTTCGTTACTTCAGTTCTTTGGAAAAAAAAGCCTTACTATTAATTAAAAGTGTTTTAGCAATAAAGTTGAGAATACTCCTAGTAACATTTCTACGTAGGTTTAATTATAAAACGGCACTGTAAAAAAATTACCTGATACTAAATTACACTTCAGGTCTACATAACAAGGAAAATTATAAAATTGCTTTCTGTAATGAATCGACAACCCAGCATACACTAAGATTACATCCGTCTTCCGTGACTAGCACACATACACGGTTGCATTCTCCTGAGCTTCCAGAAGAGAATTTTAGGTTTTTGGGATTTTTTTAAAAAAATACTTCTGCATGGTTTTGGATTCTCCTCAGTTTTATAAAGCAGTATTTTTAAACCAGACCATTTCAGTCTTCTACAGTATACCCTTATGACTCTAAGTTCCGTTTGTAGCGTATTTTCATCCAGATATTCTTAAAATCCACTGGAAGACAGAAGTAGGTCTTTGAAAATCCTTCTTGGGGTTTACTAAACTTCTCTGATGTTTTTGCCCTGACCACATAAATGAAATGTTTATTAAAAAGAAAGGTGATTAGGACCACTTTCATAACAATGATAAAGAGTGCCTGACAGATTTACTTTTCTTCTAAGCAACTTTTCAGCTAACAAGAAGTCTATCTCTGAATTCAAGTTAGAGGATATAACTCACTAATTAAGTGTTCTTCAAACACGCCAAGGAACATTCTGACTGATCCACTCAAAGCACTCCTCTATAAAGAGATACTACAGTTGAGTATAACTGCATAAATTAAGGTTTCTTTTCTTTGTAAGGCATCCTCTTAGATTAACTTCGTTTAAGTTGTATCATCCTAGTCCATGTTAAATAGTCCTCCTTGATACTAACTAACTCCTTTTCACAGCAACTTCCATGATTTTAAGGTTCACTTCGATGCATTTCTAAATACTGTGCCATGGCAATCCTCCTACTTATTGACATATAGATAGAAATGTTTTAAGTATCTGTGAACCCTCTGTTACTCTGAAGAAGCACAGCTTTTTATAACATTCCTGAAGACAGACAGGATACTTCTCTTTGATGAATTAACACAGTCAGAATAAGGTACAATGGCAGAGCTTTCCTCATTACTCCTCCTAACTTGTCCACAATCCTCTGGATTTGACTAAAGTCCTGTCTAGAAAGCTATGTATTCATTTTTCAACCAGAGAGATATCAGTAATAGGTGGCTCATAGAAACACTGCGGAGAACCAGCATACGGGAGCCTGCCGCTACCTAATACCCTCATACCGAGAAGTTTTATTGCAACACAGAAGTGAACAAACAACTACAAGCACACAATTTCTAACTGCCAATATGTGAACACTCGTCTACCGGCAGAAGTCCACAAATATACTTTAATCAAGATTATCAAACCACATAAGGGCTGCAGTAGCAATGCCATGCCAAAGCAGAGGAGATTTAATCGAAGTACTGGACAACAAGCCTCTTCTGTAAAATCCTCCCAGGTTATCACTCTAGTGATCACTGAAACCTCTTTAGCCCCACACCTGTGGAGGAAGGTTTCTGGGTCTCCCCTGCCCTGGGCAACTACGTCAATACAAAAGATGAAGGCGTTGGACACTTATACACACTCCATTCATTCATGCACTGAAACTTCTGTTAGGACAGCCCCACCCAAATGCAGACATTACATAAAAGATCTCAGTATGATCAACTGCGCTATAACACAACCACATTAGATGATTAAAATAACTTTTTCCAGGTGCCAGTATCTGCCACCATGTTTGGATAAAATCAGGAATATCTTACTTCTCACTGAGCTTCTAATCTTGCCTCCTCAGAATACATCAGAACGATAACCATGGCAGACACACTTGATATCTTGATTTTCTCAGTAGCACCAAAATCTATAAGCTGCACTTCTAGTTGTTGTCTCCCTCTCCTGAACTGCCCTTCCTCTCCGTTCATCCCCCACAGTCCTCCTCACCTCCCCCAACATGTTGACACAGGAGTGTTTTTAAAAGAAATCAGAACGAAGTACATTGCGCAGAAGGGAGATTTATTTTAGCACAGGCACACAAGAAGAAGAAACATTGAGAAAAGTACTTGAATCACAGAACTCTTTTAAGTTATCTCAGCCTTCACCCAAGTTGAGATATTATTTCATAAGATTTCAAGTCAAGTATTTTTTTTAAACACAGAGTTAAGGTACCACAGTGCCTGTGTGGAACAAAAGTCGCAGAAACTCAGTAATTTTGCATGACATTTTACGTTGATCTGTAGGTGTCCAAAGACATTACTGCAAAAAGTGGTCTATTTAGAAATATGTGGCATATTGCAACCCAGCGCTTTCAAAATGATCCATACAGGTATTACTTCTTCGAAAGGAAGTAGTATCTTACCAGAATGGAGGGAATAGTGATCTGGTAAATGGCAAAATACAACATCTTCCTAACCTTTCACCTTCACTTCTGTCACTATAACATATATTCAGAATATATATGTGGGTTTTTTTCTTTTTGTTCCATAGGATCGACAAAATGCTTACTGTATTACCAACAAAAAAGCCCCACACACCAAATTCTGACAGAAAATGTCATGGTAAA
>VWYH01007500.1:675900-725027 GCA_013399365.1 Pampusana beccarii
AATGCTTTTCTCAGTGAAAGGAAAAAAAAAAAGAAGAGGAATTGTAGAATGAATATCATATAATGAACAATCCTCAACAATAAAGCTCAATTACCCACCCCATGCAGCAAAGTAGCAGAGACTAAAAATGCTACATAAGGAGGTCAAACTACACCCAAAACAACCCAAAATCTCTCAGTCCTTCTAGAAGTTTTCAACTGATAAAACAAAGAAGATACAGGACACTTATTTCAACCACGTAAATTTGCACTGCACCACAGTAAGTAATTTCAGATATGCTGCTTAAGTTTACAAGCCTGTTCCAGTCTGGTTTCAAACCTGTCTTATATAATAACCTTCATATGATTCAGCGCTCTCCATCAATTCCTCACTACTGTCACACAGCTTTCCTCAAAGCTCATAAATGCCAGCCTTTCTTCACACCTTTCTTCCTCTTCCTTTCTGTGCCATCGCACATTCCAACAACTGAAGACACCTAACTGTGTAAGGACTTCAAAACAAAACAAAACAAACAAAACCCCACAAAAACCAAAACAAACACCAAACCAAACCAAACCAAAGCACAACCCCATAACAGTGGAACAAGGAAATGTGACTTTTTTTTTTAAGTCATCTGTATCTCTCTGAAAAATTGTAATTACGAAGTATAGCAAAACAGCATCTAAGAATGACCAAAAAATACACTACAAACTTACTTTTCTTGAGCAAATGGTTTCTTATAGATACAAGGCATTATGGATAACAAGAAAACCTCTCAGCTGTGGGGAGGTGGAGGCCCTTCTCTAGATCAAATCAAAGCACCTTCCCACTGCCCACTCCAGACTGGCTTCATTACCATTAGTAAGATGAAATGTGATTCACCTATGATTTTTATCAGTTTCAGCAAAAAAAGTTCCTAAGCGATAAATGTTTTTGGACTCCTTCAGGCTCTTTTGATGCATACAAAAATTAAGCATATCTACAAAATGATTACGGAAAAAAACCCCCACTTTGGACTACACATTTCTAAGAAAGCTTGTAATGAGATCAAGTAACACAGTACCTTTCCCAGGTGAGGCCAACCTGAAGAAAAATTACTTGGGTTTAATGTTTGGTTTGGGTTTTTTCTTCGTAGAACCCAAAATGCTCTTTTGTCAGCCCTAAACAACGCTCTCACATATGCAACTGGAATTCTTTGAAATTATCTCTGCATGGTACAACTTTGGATATACACAAGAAACACGTGTGTTAGAGTATTAGCACATTGCATACGAACAGAAATTGTTTTCTGTAAGTCAAACACAGATCACACATTTTACTGCCATCCATGCACTTGAAATGAACTGCCAAATAATGAGAGTTTGCATTTATTTTAATTGCAGATAATATTCTGAGCCATGCTGAAACACTCTGCACCTATGGAAATACTTGTAATAATTTACACTTCATCCTGAACTCTCTGAAAATGAAGGAAAAATAATTTACGAATCATCTATCACTTCTTCTAATAATGAGCCATTAGAACAAAAGCCAGAAAAACAATTCAAGTCACAAACTACTCTGAAATGCTTTACATGTGAAGAGTACAAACAACAGAAACTATTACAATATTTAATTCATAGATCCATTTCAACACTCATTTACAGCAATCTTTAACTCTCCAAGAGCATGTAAGAAGTAAGAAGAAGAGATGAATGCTTTTATTTCGTAATTTTTAAACTGCAGAGGTTATTTCTGAAGAAACTACTTCAACTCCAAAATGGCTTGGTGCAAAAACAGCACTCGCACAACTTCTACTGGAGCAGGGGCTTTACAAGACAATACGAACAGTTTTCTGAGGACCCTCCAATGGGACCTCTCCTGCCACAAGACACTTATTTCAGTTGACTCTTGTAGCCTTTCTTTATCCTGCCTTTCTCCCTTTCTGCTCTCCCAAACGGCAAAAGTTTGTCACAGGACCTTTCAGAACATACTTACAGTCTCTGTAAAACGCAAAGAACACAGACCATATTGTTTCTCTAATGCTGGCATATACATGGTATTGAGGTCTTTCCATAGTGAGCTCTCCCTATTTGAAACAAGCACCTACACACAGCAGGAAAACAGCTGCTTGAGACCACACAAGTCTGTACTGTGTCACATGCTTTCCTGCACCTTTATCCCAATCAGGAGCTTCAAATTATTTCATGTAACAATATAACCATGCTAAATATTTTTACAATATTGCCGTAAGAAATTTTTAATTATATTTAAAGTCCTGATACCTGTACACGGTCTTACAGATAAGACAGCTATACTAACAGGATTTTTCCTGTCTTACGTAAGAATGTTATCTAAAACACTGAAAGGGACTTCAAACAATTCGGCATCTGTGGAAATAGAAAGCAACCTGAGAAGATTTTTTCCCAGTACAAGTCCGACTTTCAAGTGGTTATGATTCTCTCAATACTCATACGCATCCAAATATCTACACTTACATAATAAAAACTGAAGTAATGGATAATAATAATTAAATATAAAATCTAAAATGTGTCAAGTTAATTGATCTGCCATTTCAACAAATGGTGTGATTTATTTCCACTTACACTTATAATAAATTGTACGTATAGGTGAACATTTCCATTAAGACTCAATTAACATGCCAAAAAGTAATTGTAGGTAGATACTCAAACTTATATTGAAATTAATCTATTTCAGAAATTCAATCATTTACAACAATACATTAAAAAAAGAGCAGCATATACAGACCTTCCAGTAGTCAGATTGTAAACTGTAGTACCTCTGGTATGCAGATAATGCTGTAGGAAAGAAAAATCAATGTTGAATTTGTTTTGCTGCATTTTCTTTGAAGAAAAAGATAAAAAACCTTAAGAGTCAGCATACACAACATTAAAATGATAAATGGTTTAATAAAAGTAACACTGCCACAATAAGTACACTGTTGTGGGTAATGCATTCCTTAAGATTATAATTTTGGTTTATGAAACGTCAACCCACAAGTATATTTATTATTAATCTTACAAATGTAAATCAAGCAATATTTTAAAGAAATCCTATAACAACAGAAATCATTTGAAATGTTGGGATTTTCATCACGGACAAAGCTGTTGCAAGATTTAAAAATTTAATCATGTAGCTCATTTACCATGCTCCCTGATGTCCTGTAATTTCTAAAGAACTGGTGCAGAGGGACATACAAAGAGAAATCAATTTCACATGCCCTTTCTTTCAGTAACTAGAGAAACAAAAGCAAGCAAAAAAAAGCTTACATTTTACTCAACATCTGAGACCAAGACTTACCTGGAAAACAATGCTAAGAACAGCTCTGTTCAGCACAATATTAGTTCTACTTAGCAACAAATTTCTCAAATCACCATTCCTGCATCCTTCTTCCCCACTAAAAATTCATTTACATGCCACAGTAGAAAAAAAACTAGGAGAACACTCACAGTCCTTACACTATCAAAACGCAATGTGTAAATGTTTACATGCAATTTAACTGAATAAAACACTTAACCTCGCCAATCAGGCTGTCTTTCACAACTTAAGAATACAATTCCTCCTCTACCA
Source organism: Pampusana beccarii (assembly GCA_013399365.1). Taxonomy (NCBI): domain Eukaryota; kingdom Metazoa; phylum Chordata; class Aves; order Columbiformes; family Columbidae; genus Pampusana; species Pampusana beccarii. Next base: position 679,450 of record VWYH01007500.1, read on the forward strand.
GCCCTCCCCCCCAAAAAAATTGGTACAAGCTGAAGCATAGACTGAAGCATAACAATGTAAGCTTAAGAACGTTAAAACTAAGCATATTTCAGTGACATTCTGTAGTTAAGCTATGAAGAATATTCACAATACGAAATAACCTCCTGCCCCAAATACTCCTTCTAGATTCACCTTTTCCCAGGTATCAGTAATGACTTTTCAACAGTAATCCATAATTATCTTTTCAACATGGGAACGACTTTGCTCTCCCAAAGAGGAAATCACACACACATACTATGAAACAGTTTTGTAATGCACTACACTGAAATGATTTTTTTTTTTACTCTAGCAGTACCTATCCCAATGTTAAAAATAAAAGCACATTTCAAATACTTAGGTCAAAAGCACCATATTATGCAAGATTTAAGAAACCGAGAACTTCTTGTAATTTTTTTTTAAGTAACTATTGTAGTCAATTATACATGGGATATGGATAAAATAAAAAGATGAAAATAATATTAAATACAGCACTAAGGATTTATACTCGGAAAATAAAACTGAGAACTTTTTCAGTGTAGCTGGAGTACCCACATCAGCATATCCATTAAACAGGAGAGTTGAAACATGTTTCCCTAAAGCAGTTGAGGTACTGCTAAGAAGCTGATAAAAAAAACATAAACAGTTAAAAAAAAATACAAAAATAGAGAGGCAAAAGAAGACCTAAAAAAAAAATATATATATATATAAAAATATATACACTATTCAGTGACCAAAACATTCCTTATGCAAGTATAGCTAAGAGGTATAGAGCTCAAGCTTTTCTTCTTGTGCCTAACCTCTAGCTAGTCAGAGCATGTGCAGCCCTGTTCCCAAGCCAGAGAGAAGGGAACAGAGGGGAGAAGCACTAAAAAAAGGCAGAGACTACCAGATCTGAAGGTGTTCACTCATTCAGCTCCCATAAAGCCTGGTGTCAGGGGAGGAAGAAGATTGAGAGGCACAGGAAACTAAGTTCCACTAATGGCACTGCTCATGGAGAAACTTGCCCAGACAAATTCCACCACCTCCATTTAACACTGGGAAAAGTTCTTATAATAAAAAATCTTTGCTCCATGATATTCTACCAATTTTCCTTAAAGTGCTGCTGTTTGCAAATTACTTTATTTTCTAACTCTCCCATTCTTCATAAATTTTAGCAACTTCCCATAATAACAGTTGAAACCCTGCTTTAACGGTGCCAGGCTCATGTTATAATTAAAAAGTACAAGTACAGGTAAAGCATGGACTGCTGAAGCATATTTTATGTTTGCATGGTAAGAAGAAAAGGCATTTATTCTACAGAAGGTGACATCATTCTTCTGGAGGAACAAAGACACTACAATCCTCTTCTCTAGTGTCTGAAATGCCCAATCCCACTTCTGCGTTCAGCAATCTCTTCTAGGGATCCAGCCTTGCCTTCTAGGCTAATAGTATTCTACTTCTACTTAACTTCTTGAAGATTAAATGCTAAAATTCTCAGTTTTGTATGGAAAATGCGTAACAATGAATCATGGAGGGACCCCTTATATAGCAGCTAAACATCCCTTTCCTCTTGATGAAAGTTAGACAACCAAAAACTGTTATTGATGCACAATTTCAGTATTTAACGAGTGCCCATCTTACCATCAGTTATCTGTGATAGCTTATTTCAGCCACCTTTACATCTAGATTAAACATCTGCTCCACAACACTCAAACTCTGCTGAAAAGGATTTAAGGAACAGGCAGAAAAACAGGATTCAAGAGAGCATTTTTTTCCAAGAGCCCACATAAAACATCCCTAATCAAGCATATCCCTAAAACGAATCTCGAATATAAAAGACTAGAAACAAAATTATGAAAGCAAGATTTCTGAAAAACAAAAAAGCCTATTAGTTTTAAATCAGTAGAACACGAATCATAAATCTGAACTCTGTAATACTTTCTACTCTATCAGTAAGCAGGCATTTATCCTGAATTCTATGGTGTAGAAATGGAGTATCTTATTTGAGAAGCGTATTATGGAACTACAGGCAACCTCTCCCTTTAAGTTTAAAGAAATGAGTGCAAATCCCTCAAATTATGAACTTTATTCTAGATTAAGAAGAAAAAAAAGGATCCAGTGAATCTGCTGAGCAACAAAAACATTCCACACAAGTCCCTACCTGAAACATAGGCCATGCTTCATCAGTGACATGACTTTAACTATAGGATGATATTCTTTGATTTATTAGAAAAGGAAAAGAAAGTCACTTGTGTCACGGATCACATTAGTAGTATTAAAAATAAATTAATAACAATAACAATAATAACACAACCAGAACTAAAGGCTGCAATTTCATTTTACTTTTCATCCAAGACTGGTCATTCCAAGGTGAGACAATTTTTGTCACAGAAAAATTCTATTAACTACTGCCCCTCCTTCAACACAGGGTCAGCTCTCATTTTTATGGATGCAAGTAAATTACCCCGTTACAGTTAAAATGACCCTTTTTAAACTGAATTAGTGCTTTGAAATCACTCTTAGGCACAGTAGAACTCTGCACGCTATCTTCTGATTAGGAACTTCTTACTGAGCTTTTCCAATCTAAAAGTTTGCCACTGATATTCCTAAGCCTATGGAATTGTCAAATGCATAGAAACTTATTTTTTCAGGATGCAAAATACTCCTAAGCATCTAGAAAATGCACGTCTGGACTCAAGAAGAACAAGACTGAGTGTTAACAGTAGAACATAATTTCTTGCTTAACTCTCAACTATATTAATAAAACAATATAGTCAACCACAGAAAACCTAAAAAGCACAAAGCTGAGAGACCACATTGAGACATCTAAAACAATATTAGACTAGTGACTCAAGAATTCCTAAATAAGGTACTCAGTTACCTCTTTCCATCCTTCTGCCCAGCATTTCATTACTTATCTTACCAGCTTATGCTCTTCCTGCTAACATCTCTCTCCAAAACCTGGCAATTTACATTATCTGCCTAACAGGAAACCCTTATGATCAGACTCCTGAAAACTGTACAACCTACGGACTGGCAGATACAGCATTTACCACCCAAACCTGGATGGGAGGGCAGGGTGCGGGGGATGTGTGTGTGTGCATGACCCAAAGGTATATGTAGCTTTTTAGATCAATCACAATCAGCTACACTGCTTGACAAGAATAAAAGAATGTTTACCTCAAATAGCTCTGAAAAGAAAAACACCATCTTTCCACCCAAAGAACTAAAACTACTGGACACTAAGAAGCCTCTTCAGCCCTGGCTCACTTTGGAATCTGTCTTATGCTGCAGAGCTGACCCTCAGTGAGTTAATGCGATCACATTCTACTGGTTTCCTCTTCTTACAGGTTTATACAGCCACCCAGAACTACCCACTTTAATATCTACAGTTACTTTAATACTTGACAGCCTTAATTATTTGCCTCCCATGAGTCTGCCTTCCTTTCTTACTACAACTCAGGTGAAGGGACATCTCAGAATCAGGACAGGGGATGACACTGGTTTTCTTATTTGCCCCTGTTCAGGATTCCTTGATTTCACATAGCAAAAACAAACTAGATTTTACATAGCTACCATGTGTGTGGTTTCAGCATGCTACAGCTTTTAATCTACATAATTCCATAAGAAAATCATAAAACTTTATAAACTACATAATTGTTTCAGTAATACTGTAAACAATCTCTTTTCATATCCAGAGACTAAATACATAACCTAGACAACATGTAGGTGAAAATTGGGAGCAAAATGTCGAGACTGAATGATATCCACTTGTCATTTTTAGCACATCTAATCACAAATCAGAGTCACAGAAGGATGGCTTTTATGATCTCCTATAACAAACCTACTTTATGATATCTGAAAATTTAAGAGGCCTTTGAAACTGATGCAAACATGGAGCACTTTGAGTATTTTAGTGCTTGAGTAAGGAAAAAGTGAACTATATACTGACACCATCTAGTGGCACTTTGCAAGGCTAAATGTGTCTAACAGATCTTCGGCTTGCTGAACTTCTAAAAGTTAAGAGCAAACATTAACTTGATTACACACCCCTGAAAAGATAAATTTAACCAAAAAAAACCCAACCCAAACAAACCACCAACAAGAAAAAAAAAACACACCACACAAACAAAAACACCTCAAAGCTCCAAATTCTTCTGTGTAAATCAATACTTGTTTTCTTAAATAGAAATTTATTTTTAAATGCTAATTTTTAAAGAAGCACTTAGAGCTTATCTGATGTGAAAACAAATAGTAAGATAGAAAATTAGCTGAAGAACTGCACAAGGGAAGCAAGGAAAGGGCCCATGCATTGCATTGCTTTAAATCTGACGCTTCCAGGAAAAATATGTTCATTAAACCCCGAGGAGACATATGCAGGTTACGGAAACAGCTTACTACATAGTGCAGTGTTTTTAACCTAGCAAGATGAACACTGCTGGGCCATAAAATTAAAGACATCAAAAGGTGAGGAAATTCCAAGGATGAGTCAATCACCAAAAAAAAATACATTGTAGAAGGTAGAGCTCCAAAACACAGCTCAGGTCTTTTGTTCCAAGGCTTCGGGAAAGAGGTTGTTCTACATTTCCTCCAGAGATTTCGGCCAAAAAGTACCAGAGAGACAAACAAAAGCCTCAAGCATGTCTTCCTTTTAACACAGAATGAAGGCGGACACATAAAGGCAAAGCAATCACACATTCAAGAAATAAAAGTCACCAAATAGTCTTTTAAGTAATTTTATTAACAACTACACATCCTCATCTGGAAATATAATGCAGCAGCAAAACGGTGAGAAACCCACCATTCTATGATCAAGTCCACCTATGAGTTGCAGAGGAGACTAAAAAGTATTAAATGTGTAAGACATACATGAGTTTGACAAGGAGTTTACTGTTACAGAAAACCTTTAGATAATGAACTCCAGGAAAGGTCTTAAAACATTGAGAATGTCAGTGAAGGAACATAATGGAATTACTTGAAACTTAAAAATCCTTCAAAGTGCATATTCCACAAAATTACTTTTAACAATGAAGTGTTTATTTGGAACTATGCCCAAAATGAAAATTTTCAGACAACCAGTCAAAAAACAGTCCAACAATATTCTATAACAACTATCTTCCACTGCTAACCCTACCCCCCCCCCCCCACTATTTATAAAGAACACTGTAATGTTCTAAACTTAAGATAACATTCTTACTACTTTTTGTAGGAATTTAATGTAATAGCTTCAACAACTTGAAACTGAACCACCCAAAATTTAACAACAGCACCTGAAGATGAAATCAACAGCTCTCAATAGAAGCAACCCAATTTCTGCCAGTTACTAACAATTACAAACAACATAAAAAAACCTGAGACCTAAAAATCACACTTATTTGAAATATAGCCAGCTCTTCCTCAAGCCATTCAGATTGCTATACTACTTAAAATCCTTTCTAGTTCCTCAGGACTCATCAGTGAATGAAAGCCCAGCATCAACCCCGCAGCAACGAGCACAATCCTACCTACGCTGGGAAGTTCTCTTACATTTTATAAGATGACTCCTACTACTCTGTACCTCAGAACATGCTTCTTAATGACAATACTTAACTTCAAAGCCCTAAAAGACTAAGACACTATCCACTACAGAGGAATTCTCTACAGAACTGTAATTGTAAGTACAAAATAAAACATGTATATTGTTGAATTTGGGAGTTGTTCTCACAGCCAAACAACTTTCGAAAAGAAAAATCAAGAAGTGTTTGGATTTTGGTTTTAGGCTGTGACTTCACAAACGAGCACCTCAACAAACATTCTCTATTTTTTTTTCAGTTTTAAATTTTATCCTAACAATTGCTAGAATACGCCTTTGGATGAATTAACACTATCTTATAAATTACTCACAATAATTTTATATTAGTGCTTTTGACAATGCAGTCACTATCTATCTATAAACAAAGTAAGTTTTAAAACTGTTCTGACATAGTACATAAAAATGCAATCACCACTTGAGTACAACAATAAGAATTATTTTAGTGCAGTATTTATTGTGTTTTAGTAACTGTGATGTGAATAATTGCATGTTGTTCCCAAATCATTCATTAACTGCATTATCTACTTCTACTTCCAGGAATTTTGCTTAGAGAACAGCAATTCAAGGAGGCAAACGATAAAAGTATGTCTCCACTTGTGCAACTGTTAGCTGTCCCCCAGTCACAGGCTGGAACACAGCCAATATATATGACCCTTCTACAAAATGAAGTTCCCTAAGGAGAACACAGATGATGTCACAGTCCATGAGCTCAATAAACAGAATCCAAGTAGAACCCAAACCTTAAAGATCACTGTCTACTCCTTATGGAAACCAGACTCATGGTGAAGGGGAAAGGGAAGGGGAAGGGGAAAAACAAACCTCCAACTACTGACATAGCATCAGTTTCCTCCAAGAGCAGTGGCACAATAGTTTTGTTAAAACCCTGGCCTTCCCAAGGAACACAGTAGCAAAGTTCACAGGTATATATTCCAGTTGTAGCTGGATTCACAATGCTGACAGCATCCAAAAGCCTACATGACAACTCATCAACCTCCTCTGGAAAAACCTGAGGCTGAGGTTTCACATTCTAGGGCAATTGCATCATTTTTTTCTGCTAAGTTATTTTTCAGTTGGATCAGTTCCCCACACAGCTGCACGTTCAGCTGTGCCAGCACAAAGCAGAGGGCAGCAACAAACAGGCAGGCGGTGCTGCTGAAGACACGCCCAGGGAGCAAAGGGTTTGGAAACCTTTGAAACAATCAAATAGCTGGGGAATAGCTGTCTCATTATTAAAAAAAAAAAAAAAAAAAAAAAAAAAAAAAAAAAAAAGGAAAAAAGCAAAAAAAAAAAAAAAGAAAAAAAAAAAAAAAGAAGAAGGGAAAAAAAAAAAAAAAAAAAAAAAAAAAAAAAAAAAAAAAAAAAAAAAAAAAAAAAAAAAAAAAAAAAAAAAAAAAAAAAAAAAAAAAAAAAAAAAAAAAAGAAAAAAAGAAGGTAGGAAGACATCAGATTAGAGTTAAGAAAATGCCACTGCGGAAACAGAACAGTTTTGACCAGAAAGAGTGAACGTTCTCATTTGGAGAAATCCTGAAGCCAAATTCTGACCAGTAATGACCAAAGTGACGAAAGCTGGGCAGAGAAACCACCTTTTACATACTTGCTAAACTGAATCCAGCTACCTTAGTTATAATTTTCCAAACACAAATCAGTGGCTCACAGTATTGAAAATCTGAAAAAGGTTGATACCTTGCCTAGGACTTTCTCTTAACAGCAGCAGTAGAATGCAATTAACAAGGCAACTCAATTTCATGGCTGCAGAGAAAAAAACTTTAGCTAAAAACAGCAATTCAAATGTACTGCATTTTCAGAAAATTACAAGCTGCAGACCAGCTTCGGATATTTTAAAGGCTAGGAAAAACATTGTAATAGGCTAATCTAACCTCAGATATAACATAGAAAAGAAAGAACCTCATCCAGTAATTTCTGATGTAAACTCACAACTTTTGTTGGAGGCAAGTACTACTTTTTAACGAAAAAAAGTGTTTTAAATCTTGACTTCATTGGCTGCAAGCGACAGAAAACACAGTGCACTTCAACAGAAATTACTACAACATTTACAAGGTTTCATTTAAAAATACATCTATGCTAGGTGTACTTACTTCCTCCAGCAAAGCATCAGCCATCAACTTACTCCACATTCAAAAGCAGCCAGCCTGTCACTAACCGATATTCCGTGTAGTATGCACAGCAAGGGCTGTATTTGCCTGGTTACTTCCAACTTGCAGCAACCTGTCATCAACCCTTCTCAAGGTCCATCTTTTCTGCAGTATGACTCCTAATTCTTATAAAGAAATTACCTACAGTCTTTATTACTACATTTATAAGAAGATATTAGCTGCATGAAAATATACAACAACTACACCCAACTGAACAATCAGTGTTGACAACATATTAGTGACAAAATGAGACTGATCAAAACAGAAGAAAGTATACACATGAAATCTAACAGATCTCTATCAGCCGAGCACTGCTTCATCTTGATCACTGATAGTACTTCTGCAATCAACTAACAATTTTGTTCTGCTTCGTACAAACTATATTGCAAGGATTTTAAACAAAGAACACTATCACATTTGCCTTTAATAAAGACACACCTTTCTACGTTACAAACAAAGGTGTACACACATATTAAAGATACTTAATTAAATAAAGAACAGACTTCCAAGGGGAAAAAATGTTGTGCAGTATTAGTCATGCTGCTATCTTGTGATATTTTATTAATTACATCCAACTTATTAAACACATCATCTTCTTCACAACTTTATCCAAAACTAACTTCAGACTAAACAGGTTTGTAATTCTGAAGATGATCCTGCTTCAGCATTTTAACCTTCTGGAACTTCAGGACTTAAGAACTGGATAAAATACACATTAGTGAGATCAAAATATTTCTGAACTCCCTTTACTTTTCAGTTCCCAACCATTTAAAATTTAAATGTAATTGCAATTAGAATGTATAATTAAAAGTAACAGAACTTATAGAAAGGAATAAAATTTATTTTTACTTTAAGTTTATAATGCAATGCACCAGCATTCTACTTCTTTCAAGTAGCAGCAGTAAATTAATTACAGAACATTTATGCTTTAATGTATTGTGCATAATACTTCTATGGTCTTTGGTACTGGAGTTAACAACTGTTGTGAACACGTGTCCTTCACTTAATAAAAAGCCCCTTTAATGTCCCTTTTCCTATCAATTACAATTCCTCCAGCATTATTTTCAGTACTATCCCATTTATTTGAAAATACACATAGACCTCCTCTTTTTTTTTTTTAATACTTCATTAATAACAAAGGGTTTTTTTCCCCCCCTTCTTGAGACTTCATTCATGATCGAAATGTTTAAACAGGCATCTAAGAAAATATTAAGTATTTTATTTCAGGTTTTTAATGCCAATTGTTTCTTAACACAGTTCCGCTCATGCTTGTTTACAGTTCTGGAGAACTGGTACTTTCAACCATCATTTGTATTTTTTATGATTGTTCTTAAAACTATATACACAGCACCTAGCAGACTCCCTATCAGTAAACCTCGCCTCTCTGATCCATAGCAATGTCTAGTCCTGTCACTCTTAACTGTTACCAACAGCAGAGTTAATACAGGTAAGCCTACAATCCTGCACTGTCTTTGCTAAGTAAAATATATCCAATAAGCCATATTGCACAAGTTGTATTAGGCTAATCAGAAACAATAGTGTAAGTTGTTTGCAGAGGGAGTGGTTTAATTTAAAAAAAAAAAAAAAAATAAAATCAGGGGATCAAACCATTCTTTAGGGAATTCTGTAGCCAGAATATTGCCACATTCTTTCAGGTTTTCCCATGTCTCTGGAATTGGAAACACCTGTGGTTATACCAGTTGGATGGGATGTGGGTACAAGTTGTGGGTACTTATGGTGCCTAAGCTCCCCATATAATCAACAGAAAGAGACAGATGCCTCAAACACTCAAAGCCTTCTGAAACTACATACTGAATTTAGGTAGCTGCAAATCAGTCCCTAGTAATACCAAATCTGAGCATTTGTCACCTAAAAAATGAAGGTGACATAGGCTTCCAGGAACCCTAATACTGTTTTATGTTAGACGTACTGAACAAGTAGACACATAAACACACTGTTATGAAACAGTCCACAGCTAGCCTGAATCACTAAGCAGTGCTTTTGAACTACTACCAGTTATAATTCATTTCCCTATTTCTATGTCCGAAGGTAACAGAAACAGTTGGGATGACAGGATACATTTTTGGTGTGGGGGATGTTGTTTGTTTCCTCATACAAAGTCAAAAAGAACAGCATTCATATTAAAACTAAAAAGCAACACCCATGAAAAAAGACAGCCCATGAAAATATTAATTATTCTGACCTGCTTTAATTAGCTAGGTAGAGTAAGATCCAAAAAGGATTTCTACTCATCCACAGTCACTGGAAGGGAGGCAGCTAGCAGATACTGGGCCCGACACCCAGAGCGACATGAAGTGGCAACAGGACAAGCTGAAGATCTGGCCCTGTTTTCATCAGCTACACAGTGGAGAATCTTTGGGAATCCACACACTATCAAAAAAGCACTTTACTGACCCACAAACAACAAAGCGCAAATGTACACAAGGTTTCATGTGTGTTGGCTGCAATAACGACAAAGAAAAATTTAAGCAATTTCAAAGATTGATGAAGCAGAGGCCTAAACAAAACCACACACTGACACACCTCCTCTCTCCTACCCAAACCCCTACAACCCAATCTTCCACTCAGTATTTAAAACAGAACTTGAAACACACTTTAAATGCAGATTTTTGCTTTTGAATTAACAGTCTCAGCCTAGCCTTACCTGTTGAGATTGTGGACATACATGAAAGCACTAAGACAGATTCTTGTCCTGTGCACTTGTGTCTCCCACCCCCCCATTGGAAACCTTCAGAGGCACGGGTTCAACTGTTTGTACGTTCACGTTATAATGAACCAGAAAAATTAAGTAGGTAGTGTGGTAGTGTCATACAAACTAAAGAAATTTCATATTGATACCTGAACCAGCACTGTTTTGTCTGTTTTTTCAATTAAAAAAAAAAAAAAGAGCAGTTAGAATACAAGTGCTTTCATAAAGACATCATCAGTCTCATTGTTATGGGCTTTGAAATATAGCACAAACTGAAAAAACAGTAAATTATTCAAATGCTTTCCATTCTACTGTGTCACCTACATCAAATGACAATCCCCCAATGACATTTAAGCAGAAGTACTAAAAAACCTTACCTTTTGGATAATCTTCCAATAAGAGGTTGAAGTGACCTAACTGACAAAAGAAATCAGACTCGACCTTTCCTTCAGCTTTCAAAATTAGCGATTCATAGCAGCGAACAGCCTAGGAAAAAGAAATAAAAGGTTTTCAAAATTCTGTATTTAACTAATGTAAATTATATATTTTCTGTACACTTTCCAAGAAATAAGGAAGTTTTTTGTTACTTCTCAAGGCAGGTAAAGTCTACAAACACTCTCAGTAACTTGTAGTCAGCATTATTTTTTGAAGGAGAAATGTAATGTTTAAGATGGAACAGATTTGCAAGTTCACTGATTCCAATACAAATTGATAGTAAATGAACAATAAAAGTTTTCTCTGGTTTATTTGTGGACTCCAGAAGCATTCAATTTTCCAAAAACAAACCAAACCTGTAATATAAATGATGATTTTTAACTTTAAAAAAAAAAAAAATCAATGAAATTATTTTCTGCAAGAAAGAAACATCTCTGATTTTATTCTTATCTGTGTTTGTTTCAGTAGTTTTTGCTAAACTGAAGAATGTCTCTCAACATGCTTGCTTAGGCAATTTATATACCTTAGCATACATTTCACAAGATCTGATTCTTTTCACATACATGTATCACGTCATAAAATGCAGTATGCTACCTTCTACTTACTACACAGTTACTGTAGACTAAGTAAAGCTAAAGTTATAAAAATGAATCCAATTAGAAAAGACTTTTGCGAGAAGTTGCTCTGAAGTTTTTAAGCAGCATACATGATCTAAACATGTTATGTGCTGCAAACACACATTTAATAAACAGAACTGATACCTTTTAGTCACCACAAGGGTCATGATCTTCAACCTGTTATATTCTTAGTTTATGACCATATTTCTACTCTGGGAGTGAGTGAGTGAGTGAGTGAGTGAATAAATAAAAACATTTCCCAACTTCTGGAACTTCCAGTTTCTTGACTTTGTACGTACTAGCCATTAAAATGAAGTAGCTGAATAACCTTAAATGGGAGGGAAGATCCTTTGCACCAGCAGTAGACTTTAGAGTTCTCAAAATCCTGACAGACTTCCAATGAACTCCAATTCCAGCTGGTTAATAATGAGTTTCACCAACTCACAGTTTGACTATGTTTCAATTTGGTTGTAATTATGAACTGCTTCATTTTAATATTTTACAGTAATCAAAGTCCTTAATCTGAAATTATGCGCTTCATTAAGTCATTTTATTAAAACTGAAAACTCAAAAGTGAAAACAGATAAATTTATCCTGTAATACTTAAGTCCGAATAGTAAATTATTGGTCTTGCCCACATTGGTAATTTACTTCGTGTACATTTGTATTAATCATCAAAATGAGAAATGCCAACAATAAAATTAGGAATTGTTAACAAACAAAACATACCTATGGAGAATTCAAATTATTGATCTAATCTGTATTTTAATTTGCCATTTTTACCTTGCTGTGCTAGTTTTAAAATTATTTTTCTTAAATGGTAAGCCATAATAAGATAGGCCTTGCTGTACTCAATGGACACAAAGCCATGTATGTGACCAGACAAGTGGGTATCAGTTTGTATCCCAAGCTTGAGATGTATTACATACGCTTACACCTGCTTCCAAGTTCAGAATATCTTTCTGTTATGGCTGTTTTCAGAAATAAAGTTCTGATGGATAGAAACAAAGTTATGCTGCTGCAAAATGGTAGCAAAATACGTAACATCTATATTAAATCTGTTAGGTGTATGTGTGGTATTAAAAAGACCTAATAAATCCATTAAAATTATGTGTTTCAAACTGCAGCTATTTGGCCACATTCCTAAGACATTAAATTGTGATATATATTTGCATCTGCATCAAAGAATTGCTGCAGAATTGTTCATTCATGCTCTAAATTTTGCCTTAGCAAACTGCACTGGAAGGACTGGAATTCTGTTGACAGTTAATCAAAGCTGCTACTCCTTTAATTTTATTCCCGCCCCTATGAATACCTTTTCGAGTCAGCCAACTCTCAGTCTAAAGAATACGATCCCTGGAGTCAGAAGCAAAGCATAAACCTAAAGTGAGAGTTTCTTAAAATTACTATGTGTGTGTGAACTGATTCTCAACATTGAGGCTCATCTGCTGAATCCAGTCCAATCTAGAATCTTGGGGTTTTTCCGTTGCTTCCTCTCCCTATTTTTTGGACTCAACTCTGGATTTGTACAAATTGTAACACAATTCTTGCTGGTGCTCCTAATGTTATCGTCACACGTTAATTTGCAGATAGGCTTTCCATTTTCTGATGATATGCAATACCTGCTGCAGCTGCTGAAGAGAATATTCACACTATGACATTTTCTTAAATCAATATTTCGTCTTTTAGAATACAATTCAGTCATTGTTCAGAGCATATAGAAACTGCTTCCATAACAGGTAGCTTACAAAAACTGTCGGAGAGGAAGTTAGGGTAGTTTATTTCCTTAAGAAGATGGCTACAGGTATTTAAAGGGAACTTGACTGTATGAGCAACTATAACAGGATTTTTCTACACAGGATGTTCAAGGAAATTATCAATCACATGCACATAAACAGCTAAGCATCTGGGGACCCCTAACATTTACCCAGCCCCTTTTTAAGTAAATCCTCATTAAAAGATATATCAGAAGTATCTGAAGCACTATACGTATAAGCGATACAAAAACCTGCGCCCAAGTCTTTCACATAGATCAATTCTCAACAAGGCAGATTTTCCCTTTGCCTTAGAATACACTGTGAAGATACTGCTAAGCAATCTTAGTAAAGCCAGCACAAGGCAAGGTGTAGAACACCAGGGCTGCAAAACAGAACTTCCCCTTAAGTAACAGTTAACTGTCCTGTAAAACCAATTCAACTACACCCTTTAATACACCCTCTCAGTTCATCTGCAACTTATTTGCACCATTATCAAGAAAACACCTATATTTATGCAAAGTTAAATTGTAAAGGTTGTTCCATATGAATTTTTAAAATTCTTCAAGAACATTCTAACAAAATGAAACAGAAACTAAGAGCAAGCTTTACTTCGTCTGCAGAACACCATTTCAACAGGATAAGCAGACTGGTCAGTACGTAGACCTTCTTCCTAGTGGCCAGAACAGATTCATCTAGCAAACTGATTTATCCAACTTTAGTTCCGGTCACGAAACTTTCTACCCCATCAAACCCCTCCACAAACATCTTCAGAAAGGAACAAGCATTTTTCTGCATAGATAAGAATTTGTCTCATAGTTGAATGAATGGATGCAAAGCATTTTGAAGAAGGTCACAAGTACATGTATTGGTATACGGTTTCTTTGAAGGAATAATCAAAAGATCTTGTTTCAGTGGATCTGTAACTGCAAAGGCCATCTATGGCACCACTTGTGCAACCAACTTAAATAATCCTGAGACACTAAGTATTCTAAGGAAGTTAAAACTCCTCAGGTTTTTAAGTATTGTTATTTCTCCACTTTGTATGGATTTATGAGTGCATTCAATGGGGCCAGCTTTAAGAATTGCTAGTATTGACAAATTAACAAAAAAGAAAAAGACCGTGAAATGAAAAGGAAGATTGCTACACAACATCTTTCACTTCCTTCCCTTTGTTCAGGGCTGCATGAAGATAAAAGAGAAACCTGAAGAATTTACGGACTTGGCAAAATAATCACCCGCAGCTGCTTCACAGTGTGGCAACCAGAGCAGAAGCAGGAAACAAATACAGGAATGGCTGCAGGAAAAGAAGCTGGTCTGAGATGCAAAAAAATAAAAATACTCATGTTATTTGCCACCTCCTTGAGTAACAGCAAACTGAAGTAATACATTACTGTCAGCATTTCTGACATGACAATTACAAACCCCCTCTTATGACATCATCTTTCCTGACTGGGGGCATTCTGATTTCAGAAATTCATCCACCAATCTCAAGACACATTTAAATACAATATAGCAAAGACGAAAAAGACACAGTATTTTTGTTAACTTGGAAAAAGCTAGCAAAACATTCATATGTGTTAACAAAAGGAAAGAATAATTCCATCATCATCTTTAAAATGCGCTACCAAATCCCTGTATGTTCATTACTTCCGAAGGAAAAGGAACCAGAATATTTTTCCTCTCTGTTGTTAGAAGAACACTGCCCCTCCCCCACCTCCCCCCCAACTTAACAAAAAACCCAAAAAACCAAACCACAATCCCATACAGCAAATGTCAGTTTGGGCTATTATTAACATGTTTTATTTTCATGAAGAAAAGACCCTAGAGTTTGGAATGTACTATTAAAAAAAAAAAATCCAGTAGATAAAACCAGAATTCTAAATACTGAATACAGAAATCACTAATACATATTACATCTCTAGTTCATAAAGGAGAGGGAAGGACAATGTTATTTCTACTTCAATTAATATGAAGAAAAAAAACTTCACCGTTTTTACTGGTGGCAATCATTTGTATTTTACAGCACAAATTCAAATTACTGTTAAACAATTGTACTAAAAGAAAAAGATCAATACAGCTTTTTTTAATAGTTTCTAAAGAAGATGTAAGGATGCCCTTTCTTATTCATGATAAGCATGATTGACTAGATGAAAGCAGCAGCACTAAATGGCCAAACATGACAAAATGTTCATTATTAATTGTTTAATACAGTAATGACATGAAAATGGAGAGGAGTGTGCTGAGTCAGCAAATTTTTACATAAAACGTAGAAAAACCCAACTACAGCAAACTAAAAACCTAGCAATATAAATTGCTAGCATGGCAACAACTTGGCAGTTATATACAGTGAAAGAAATTATTTGAATTTTACTAGGTAATAAATTAACTGCTCAAGAAAAAGACAATGTTTTAATGCAGACAACATAGTGTAAAATAACAAATTGAAAGCCTCAGGATGTTCTAGAACCTTAAAGTTCATAATAGAAAACGTTGTATATGCACATAAGCCTGCTACTGGGGTGGGGGGAGGGTGGGGGGATGGGACGGGACAAATGAATAGTTTATGCTTCTTTTTTCTTATTTCTCTAGAAAGCAATAACCTGAAAGGACAGGCTTTGCGAGCAGGTAATGAGAACTGGAAGTATGAAAAAAATTCCACATGTAGGAATTTGGAGAGATACGAGTGGACCCTTCACAAATGAAATGCATACTACACTAATGCTTAGAAATAAAATGTTAGTTAGCTCATAAGGGATATTTTACCCTTCCGGAAAATAAAGTAATTACGTAGTGTCATCATCCCTCCAGTGTCCACTGTCTATCTACTACCAGTCAGTCTGCGGGCCATCTACAGATCAGAAAAGCAGAAGGTTACGTACGTATGTGCTGGGCTCATTCTCCCCAGCTCAGTATCAAGAGAGGATATTCTGAAAGGCTTCTCTTCCATTCCTTTCTCCAAGCCACAATTCACCAAAATGCATGTGATTTTCTAATAACAATGACAACAGCTACCATCCTGAGAACCTCCTGATTCAGTTCTAGCTGCAACAGCAGAAGTGTGAATACGGCTCGCTTCAGCTAAGCAAAGAGAAAAAAAGACCAGCCTGAATTCTTCAGAAGTAGAACTATATTTTCTCCCATCAATGACTGAATAAACACCACCTCCTGTGCTGTAGATGACTTAAAAGAAAATCTCGTTTACTTCTGCATAGAAAATCATACCTTCATATTGGATTGAAGATAACCTATATTAATTCAGCAGATTCTCCACTGAAAGCTCTCCTATTATGTATGGATGTCACAAGACTCTCAACTTCCCCTACTTTCTGACTCAATATCAATTCCCACTACAGCTTTCAAAGCTTCTTTATGTGCTCCCTCTCTTTCTGAAGCTCATACTGTGTAACAAAATTACTGTCTCAACTTAGGCTAAGTTTACTCTCCTTGATTTCAAATTCAGACTCTATTATATAAAAGCCTCAATAACAGTGCTAAAAGTATAGCGTGCTGGACACCAAGATGCTCATGCCCCAGATGAGTTAGGCCTCAAAAAGGAAAAACATTAATGAGGCTCTTAGATTAACTCTGTTCTTGCAAAATTTCGAAGGCGAATTGGAATAGCGGTTAGTCAATCTGCTAATATTATTTATGACCAAAGTCCTTATCATCTCAGAGAAAATAAGTAGTATAGAACAATGGAAACTGATCCTCCTCATGATTATTGCTTCATGAAACAGGACAAAAGAATAAATACTGCAAACAATAAAGAAGCAGTTGCACATGTTAGCTACATGTGTAGCTTGATGAAAATGATGAAGATTAATTTTCTTTAAAAGACATTACTGTCATCTAGGACTTACTGACCATAGGCAACATTTGAAAAAAAAAAAATTGTTACCTCTTCAGTATAATCTGGAAGTAGAAGAGGAGATGAAGCAGCAAACAGAAGTAAGGTGAAGGCTGCTAAGTTTACAACTGAAAATTAACATAAAAACTAAGTGAAACATAAACAGCACAAGCTGTTCTAGAGACTGGAGTGAAAGAAGCACACTATCACCATAACAAAAAAAAATTGAAAAAAAAATTGAAACCTACAGCAGAGAATCAGTATCACTAAAACAAATGCTACAATCAGATGGAGAACAAGAGACACTGGTAACTTCAAAATAATTTTTCCTGAAGCCAATTATCATTGAAAAATGAGGGACAGTGCTTCATAAAAAGCACGGAACTGCAGAAGAGAATACAAAACAGAACATATGCAAATCAACGATAAATGGAGAAAAGTGACATTTTAGCAGAGGGAGGAAGAAAATCAACTTGCCACCACTGAGTAAGGAACACTTATTATCAACTATAAGACATTCTTTCTAAGTGTTTTCTGTCAGACAGATGTAAACTCAACAGTGTAGGCTTCTCAAAGAAAAATATACGAAGCTTAGTCATATTCAATGGACACTGTCCATAACCAATTGCATTTTGATAAAACTCTGTTGACTGCTATTAATGCAGTGAATCACTCTGCATTAATTCTGATACCACCTTTAGCATGCAATCTGCCCTGTTACTTCTTTTAAATACAGTAAGATATAAAGACAAATATGGATGTGTATGTATGTACAGACACACCTACACTGTACAGGAAATTAAAACAAATTCTAAACTATCAGCAAACAGAATGCTCTCTACTCTGTCCCTGAAAACATTTCACAATCTGACAACTCAGGAGATTATGACAAATTTTGTATGGAACTTCATAATTCCAAATCCTGCATTGTTCTGTGGGTTTTTTTTTTAAAAAAGTAGCAGTAGATTTTTCAGACAACTGAAATGGCTGATTTTATCTGAGATGATTGGAACTTTTTGTTGTCATTTTTACCATAATAATTCTATTTCAACTATAATTGCAGTATCTTAATTTAGCAATTGTTCTAGTATTAATTCATCATATACTAAAATCTTATCCTACTAAATCTGCTTTTATTCCAGCAATTCTTAACTATACCAACACAGAACATCACAACTGAGGTGTAAGCATTTCATACTTCAGAACATCTAGGCAGTTAACTTTGATATATATATTTTTTCAAAATGTTGAACTAGTCGTATCTATGAGGCTACAGATTTTCCTATATATTTCAGTAAGATATATATCAAAAAAATAGCCGTCTTCTGTTTCATTGGGTAAATAACTTTGAAAACACAACTAAAATCAACACAGAAAGAAAAAAAAAGGACTAATTAAAGACAGAGCCTGCATTTATAGCTGCCTGTTTTACCTAAGAAAAAAACCCAAAGTTTAAATCTGAATAATTGTTATTTATGAAAAGATCTCCTTTCCAGACACAAGTCTGTGGAAATATAACACTATCAGCTACCAAGCATAAAAATGACAAAGTAGCAATGAATAAAGCTTGAAAAAAAACTATTGAACAAAGAAATTTGTACATATATACATATAAGAAAGCATCTACAAAGACTGACACAACAAATATATATTTGTGAAAATACTTAGTTTCAGACTAAATAGAATGATTTTCCATGTTGTTGTTCGACTACAAGGCGATACAGGAGAGCAACTATTATAAAATACTAAAAAAACACTGCCAATTGCTCTGCTCTGCTCAAGCTGCACAGTCTAAAATTCAAAAGAGTTCAAACACCAGAGGTGCCTCGATTTTCAGAAATAAATATTGTTGGTACCTTCGTCTGAAAATATAACAAAAAGATTCATTTTAGAAGACTGGAGACGAAAACGGGTCAGGGGCTGTTTACAAAGAAAGTGTAAAAACTAATGCTAACAGGGCGGGAAATAGAGTTTTCAGCACCACAGGAGACATAAAATAGGTAAAGCTACATTAAGACCCAAAGTATTAAGAAAACATATAAATAGAAGGAATGTGGTTTCAAATACAGGAAAACTGTTATTTCAGAGAGTTTCAGAATGCTGGTACTTCTGAAGTTAGCATAGCCAGTATACTAGAAAGGGTGACCCAAAATATTCTCCATCACATCACTGGAACCTCAAATCCAGGTACCACTCCACATATCATGTTCCTTTTTCCACTGTCTTTCTCATATACTCCTATTGTGGCTGCTTAATTATGCTTAGATAATGTGAATGCTGCTCACATATAAAAAGTGAGCAACACTGAAACATAACCAAATGTGCATGTAGTGCTCCTCTGCTAATGCCTGCAAACACCCAGCCCTATCCTTCACCTTTCTCTCACCTCATGTAGCAGCCTGAACAAAAAAATATTGAAATAAAGAAATTAGAGGAATACAGTCCTCTGGATACAGTCACACACCTAACGATCAGTACCACTTCCGAATGGAAGAGCTGGCGTACCTCATTCCAGGAAAGAAATAATGTCTACTTGCACTAAGTAGCAATAAACAGTGTGGGAGGTTCATTTATACAGATTTTAGAATTGGTATGCACTATGCACTACAAAGTGCAAGTCCAAATTATTTTAGGTACTAGCGTGCACTTGCATTGTAATATGCACTAAACACCAAATAAGATGACAATACACCAAACATTGCTCAGGAACTTGCCAGTGTCTTCTGCTAAATAAAACTCTGTACTGAATTTTTACAGGCAGCACATCCTGAAGAATCCCATAGTGGTGGAGTAAATAGCTATGCAGGTTGTCAACAAACACTGTTTTCATTAACATCCCCCTGGAGCTAGACAGAAGACATCCTTCTTGAAGAATGCTACCCCAGCCCTTTCAATTTTAACATCTGATATAGAGACAGACATTACATTAACAAATACCAAGTGGAAAAACGTGCATGTATCCAGTTTAACACCAGTTCTCCATATATCTCTACGTGTTTTCAGGGATACTACCGAACTAGAAAAAAAAGAGCATGTTTCAAAGGACACAGCTCCCAGTAAGCATAGGAGGTCAAGAAACAATTCTGTTCTCGGGGCGTGGGGGGGCTTAGTAAGTCAGGCAGTAGGAAGCTCAAATATTTCACCAAAAAAAACATTGAAACCATCTAATGAATCCATCTAGGGTAAGATCAAGATTCAAAACTTTGTTTAATTTGAAACAAAGACTTAAATTTCATAAAATCATACAACAGTTTGGGTTAAAGGGACCTTCAAAACTCATGTAGTCCAATCCCCCATGCTATGGGCAGGGACATCTTCAACCAGATCAGGTTGCTCAGAGCCCCATCCAGCCTGGCGTGGAATGTCTCCAGGGATGGGGCATCTACCACCTCTCTGGGCAACCTGGGCCAGGGTTTTATCACCTTCATTGTAAGAAATTTCTTCCTCATATCTGGCCTGAATCTCCCCTCCTTTAGTTTAAAACCACTAGCCCTTGTCTCACTGTAACAGGCCCTTCTAAAAAGTCTGTCCCAACCTTTCATGTAGGCCCCTTTTAAGTACTGAAAGGTCCCCCTGGAGCTTTCTTCAGGCTGAACAACCCCAACTCTCTCAGCCTGTCCTCACAGCAGAGCTGTTCCAGCCCTCTGATCATTTTTGTGGCCTCCTCTGGCTCCTCTCCAACAGGTCCATGTCTTTCCCATACTAAGGGCCCTAGAACTGGACGCAGGACTCCAGGTGGGGTCTCACCAGAGTACAGTAGAGGGGCAGAATCACCTCCCTCAATCTGCTGATCATGCTCCTTCTGATGGAGCCCAAGATACCACACTCATAGCAAGTGCCCTAAATACCAGATTCCAGAGTCAACCTTTAAGGCAAAAATCACCACAATGACTCACAGCAGGACAGAGGTGGAATGACAGAGACTAAGCTTCCACCTATATGCAGAGAACTCCGTTCCACCCACAACTACAGTATGACCATGTGCAGACACAGTGAATCTTGTGATCTGAAACAAACAAACAACTGGATGAGGAAGAATGCAATCCATTAGAGGAAGGTACTGAGGAGTTTGGGGCCACACCACCATCTGTCTTGTTCGAACACTAACAACATAGCCTAAATTACCAGTTGTTCTCAATTCCATCATGCTGCTATTCCTTCCAACAGAGGGATTTGCAAATACTCTTTGCCATCGTGCCCAGCTGGAAAATGTACAGTATCTCCTTTTGTTGGACCTCGCTTTCAGGTACCGCATACTCTGACTACTTAATGCACAATACTCCAACGCTTGTGGACAAGAAGCCATCAGTTCATCATACATAGAACAGTGCACAGTAACAAGGGCTTCTACAACCAGCCACAACTAACTCTTTAATATGCAACTAAAAAAAACCCACCAAGGTTAAAGTTGTGTTAGATTTCAATTATAACAGCATAGGTTAAAAATGGTGACATAACTGAAAAGAAAAATTGATTCATCTTCAAACCATAGTTAACTATAGAATTTTATGAGTTTATCATAAAACTGCTTCAAAAATGAGTCGTGACATTTCAGGAAAAATAACACACATCCCCAACATAACTATGTCCAAAGGCCGACCCTATAAACCAGCTGCACTTCTCACATTTAAATTAAAAAAAGGGGAGGGTGGTGGTGCAAAACCAAAAACTTATACACAATTCACTGTTGATTGTATTTGTCAGTCCCAAACTCCACAGAAAATAGGTAATGGCCATTTTTTTTTAAGAAATAAGTCTATTTGTAGACTAAAAAGTAAAAATTGTACAATTTCAGAATTCCACTGTATGGAACCCAAATCTTTAACCTAGCTTTTATCTTATGTTGAACCCATACTACCTTTCAGAATACCTAAATCAGTATCTCTAAGCACTAAAACCACTGCTTGTGTCTCAGAAACAGAGAGAAAATTAAAAAATCTTTAAACAAACTGTTAGCATTTTATAAACCCACTGAGATGCAAACTCAATCACCAGAGATTCGAAATGAGACAAGGTATTCCGAAAGAACAGATGTTCAGTACCACATTTAACATCAGAAGTTCAAATGCTGTTGGCACCATTCATAAACCAGCACGTATATGTGATTCATACACCAAATACCTCTGAAGATCTCCCTGTGATAGTTCACTATAGGGTTTGCATTTAAAAAGAAATAATGATAGAAATAACTGAATGACATACATTTCAGGCATTCATTGAGAAGCTTTTATTTTTGATGAACATGCTGTATTCTGCAGGATTCACTCCACAGAAGATGAGGTATTTTGGTAAGTTAAATACCTGACTCTTCAACTGAAGCTGTAATGACTCAGGCCTTTCGGTGAAGGATCAATTCCTATATTGTTACAGTGGCAGACATCCTCAATTTCAACTATACATTAATCTAAAACATTAGAAAAAATCTGAGCAGTTTTACAGGCTATATAGTTCCCAAATACAACCAACTTGACACTGCAAAGCTACATGGACACAGTGACCCAGGGCATAAAGTCACTCAAGAGTTTTTCATTAAAAAGACAATCCCTTAACACTAAGAAGCTGACTGCCTTTTTTTTTTCCCCCTCCAGTTTTGGATGAATGGGGCATACTCATGTCTTCCATTTCACTGTCACTAATATAATCTTTAGAGGTGAAATTCACCTTTGAAGCAGCTCTGCTCTAACCTTCAAAGGACTCATGGCCTGATCATAAAACATCTTTAAAATGCCAGAATACACCAGTGTGAAAACTGCAGTCAACAAGAGCACTTCTCAATGCAAGAAAAGCCTGTTTCCACAGAAGACTGAATTTTTTCAAGTACTAGTCCCAAAGAGTGAAACTAACAATTGTTAGAAAAAATATGTCATCAACACAGAGTATGTGGAAAGATGCACACATTTTTACATTCACCTTCATTAATATACATAAAAAACCCCACTATACATTGTAGAAAAACCCCTGTCAAAACAGTATGTCACCATGAACAAGCAATTCCCCTAGAGAGGAAACAAGGAGAACAGCAAAACAAAACAAAAACCTATGAACCAAGCATGAGAATCAGACACTGAATAAAGTTCTAAAGAGCACAATGGGCACAGCCATAGAAGTGGCAAATAAAAGCTCAGACAGAATAAAGGAACAAGCGAGGGGGAACATGTAAGTGAGAGATGAAAACTTCGTCAGGCGGGAATGGCAGAGAAGGGAAGTAGACAGATCACAGTTTACCCAAGGCCTGAACAACAGCACCCTCTTCACTGCGTTATCATTCCGTCCCTGCTCCATCTGCCAGCACAACAGCCTCCTCATTACTCACCCAGTATATAGCATCTCCACGTAATAATAATTTCAATCCTGCCAGTCACTCGGTGAACAAGTGATTAGCCCTCTGCAGAGAACGCTTGGGGAGGAGGAAAAAATACTAACATGAGAGCTTAAGAACATTTTTAAAGGAAACAAATGTAAATTAAAGACCTTTTCAAGTCATCATAAAAAGCAAAAGGTAGCATGCAAGTCAGTCCTAAATGTCAGTCTTTTTAATCCCTTTATTTTAAACCATCAGCTGTAATACAAAAGGTTCATTTTTCATAGTTCTCTGCAGTCATAGATTTATTTATAGCCAAAAAGATCTGGACCACCTGTAGCCTGTCCTGTGCAAGCAACAGGAAGTGCATAAGCTTTATGCTTAAGCTTGGAAACATGAACAACACTTGCAAGAGAGATTATTTATGTTGTCTTCAGGCCACAAATGAAAAACTGGCATCTCATGAGATGCACATGGCTTGCAATGAAAATCCTAACTGGTGGGGTCTGTGCTGCTGTTCAGTGCATGGAAAGGTTGAAACTGCTTTCAACTTCTTGGCTGTTGAGTGCCAAACACCTATGGGAGAACAAACTCCTCCAGCCAGCACAGTGAGGGCCAAGGCAGTGCTGACTGGGTCAGGGTGGGGGGAAGAAGACAGGGGGTTCCTCTCTTATCTAGTGTTCCTTCCTCTCCACATGCTGAGCAGGTGGAAGAGCTCCTTATGTGGAGTCTCTGATAGCTGAAGACAGGAAGGCCCAGCCCTGCAGAAAAAGTAAAACCAGGAGGCATGCAAGTAAGCCAAGGAGATGGCAAGGAGTCCTAGCATCAGGGCAGACACAGGCAAAAGCACACTTGAAATAAGTGTTACACGCTGTAGGCATAAAATTTACATTTTTTGTTAGTCTATTTGCAGGCTTATAGGACAAAACACACAGACCTGACTCTTATGCTAAGAAGAAAAAAATACAGTATACTGAAAATGTTTGAAACATTTTTTTGCTGTGAAGATAACTTGAAAAACTGAAAGCTTTAGTGGAATATAAAAATCCAGTTCGCAGCTCCTGTTAATTTCATTTCCCTGCCTCTCCAGATGTAAAGACTTGGCTGCTAACCTTATGCTAGTCATTCTCAAACCCAGGCAGATGAAAATGAACAGAACCTTGATTCCATTCTCCTTACTGCCATAATGCTTAGCAGTACAGTTACATGGGACAAGTGCAGTAGCTGTAAATAAATGTGCCCGAAATTATTCCTTCTGTCTAGTAACGAGAACTGAGACTCTGGATCACAGTCTCCTGCACTTGTTTCACGTACAGTTCAACAGGCTTTTTCTTTTCCTGCAAGTCAGACCAAGCTCTACCTGCATTTTCACAGGTAATTAATAGTGTCCAAGCAGCACAAAATTCAACATACAAGATGAACTGCTACAGTATTAAGTACACTTATTGGTGCTAACCTTTCATTTTCTCCATAATTTGCAGTGATACGATACTGGCCTTTGGACTGAATTCGCAGTATTATTTTAGGTCTACCAACTGTAAGTGAAGTGAGGACATTACAACTTGAAGACACACCCATCAGCACGCTATAGATGGATTTTTCCAAGGTAATCTAGGAGGCATGTAGCAGTAAAACATTATACAACCCTGCAAGATCCTGAAGTCTGCAACAGGCTTGTTAAAACTACTCAAAAAAACCTCAAGTACATTAATTAGTGGATTATGAGGCAACAAACCAAGATGAGTATATGCTGCCAACATAAGGCAGCTGAAAAAAAGAATACACAACTCTGGAGTTCAACAGAGGATAAATTTCCAGCAAAGATAAAACGACTGTAATAAAACAGACCTATAGTCAGTCTAGTACAGCATCCTGTCTTCATGTTTACTTCAACAGCACATGTACTAAAATAGCAATAATAAAAATCAGCACAGCTTTTAAATGAACATACATCCTTGAAGAAGAAACAAAACAAAACAAAAAAAAAAAGGAAAAAAGCATATAATATTTTTTTCCTAATACTTCCCCAGACTGCAGTAATTTAAGTTCAGGAACTTCCAGGGCACAGGTGGTACTGCTGTTCTTAACACAATTTAATGGATTTTCCTTCCATTAATCTGCCCTGGGACTTTTTAAAACCATACCCACTCATTTAACATTAACAATATTTAGCAGCAAGCAGTTCCATAGATTAACTGCATGGAACCATCTTCATTTGTTCTGATTTACTTCTTGATAGTTTCAGTTGATGCTCCCAAGCTTGCAACAGAAGACATAGGGAACAGCCTTTTCTAAACCCCAAAATATTAATATCAGCTCAGCAGATTTGATCTACAGTATTTGATACAATTTCGCTGTCCTCAGAAAATATAAACGTAAGTTAATTCCGAAGAGAACTGCAGGGATAAGAGGAGAGAAGAATCATCTCTTACACACGGAAGCCAGAAGAGCTCAAATTATTTATGTAAGTACATCAAAAGCTAGTATAACTATTTTCTACAAGTACCAACAGGATAAACAGCAGGGAAATAAGAGCTATTACAGCCTAACAATGTTGTGCAAATGTAGCCTGAAAATTGCAAAAAAGGATTTGAACAATCAGAAAATTAGGATCATGCACAGGATTTAAATGCTAACAAAAGAGGCAAAAGGGCACTTTTAAGTATTCTTTTCATAATCATTTTTAAGACAGCGATATTCCTAAGTGCAATGACATTACATGTATCTATGTATCTGTGACGTAACTGCCGCAACATGAAGGGACAGGTTTCAAAAACAAGTGGAAAACTCTCATGTCAATGCTTTGTGTTCTCTCTAAAATACTCTGCACAGGATTTCTGAATGCAATTCATATCTGAGTGCAACAGACCAATACCAATTACTTCCTGCAAAGGCCTAAAATGTGAAACTTCTGGATAAATGTTATTTGGGAAAGCTTGGGTAAAAGATTGAACTAACTTACTTAAGATTTTGAACTATGGCAACCCTACTGTCCAGACAAGAGGCAAACATATTGTTTGTAAGTGAAGAATATAACTACAGATCCAGAACCCACAAACAATATATGAAATCTGGCCAGCCTCAACAACAAATACATGTGGGATTCAGTGCTTGGATTCTCTCTAGAGAATCTCAATTTTAAATTTTAATTAATGAAGGAATGCATTTTTTTGTGTAGCAGATATATTTATTAAGAACCAAATGCACCTGTTGTGGTCTTTCAGATAATATTTTGGCTTTAAATTTCTGCATTACTCTAACAAGTACTAACACTGCAGGTAAGTCACTATCACCTAACATAAGAACTGAAGCTTCCCATCCTCATGCCTTTGTCTAGTGGAAAGCTAGTCAGTAACTACTTTTCAAAACTTACTTTTAAAATAATTTTCTCCTAAATTCAAAGAAAAGTTCTAGTTTAACATCTCCCCAGAAAAATGAAAGAGTACAAGAATAAGAACATTCACAAAAAGTCAGTAGCATTACATGTTCCGTGACATGTTTCCAAAACTTTATGTAGAAAATTTAAATGGTTTTGAAGATGAAAAAAAAAAAAAAAAGGTTTATTCATTCATAAATTTATGTTAACAAATCATTTAAAGAGGTAACAAACAAACAACAAAAAACCCCAGCACCCCCTCCAACCCAAACAGAAATGAGATTGGGTATCACTTTTTAAATAACTTTTGATGTCTCACGGCCAATATGCATTGCCGTCCATAGCACCAGTACCAACAGAACGACCAGCTCTCTGACTTCAAAGAGCTACCAAGCTATCAATCATAAGCTACAAGAAAAACAGGCATTCAGCAATCATGGCGGTCACATTAGAAAGGTTATTTTGAAAAGTTTTATAATGCTAAGCTACCATCACAAGTTCTCTAAAAGCAGTATGTTCCAAGTAATTGTTGACAGCATTTCTTTTCCAAATGTTTCCCCCACCCACGTTCAAATGGGTAGAAGCATGCAATTTGCTTTCTGCTGCGTCATTTATCTACTTGGTAGGATTCTAACTCAGATTTCATCTTTTTTCCAAAATATATATAAACAGCCACTGTCACCTATATTCTTTTGGAATGTTCTTAGTTCTCATAAAGTCCACGAACGCCATTTTTTCTCTCCAAAACAGAAATGTTACCAACAAGATCAGAAACAAGTGGCAAAAGAAGAAACAGATCCAGCAAAAATGCAGCATTAGTTGGATTCTGCTGTCTGATTTGTTTAGGACTCAAGAATCAACTAACTTATTAGCAATTTTCATCAACCCAAGTCTAAATCTGGCATGGTATTTTAAAATTTGAAAAGTGCTAATTTCAGCATTGATGTCCTAATGCTTCTACATGCTTTCACTATCAAAAAGCTACCATTGTCTAAAACTATAGCTCTGTGACTACAGTGAAAGCTACAGATAGTGATATCACTATTTTGGTGAAGTTTATCTGAAAATATACCTTTTAAATAGAAACTGTAACTCTAGGTTGGTGAAACAGGTTTTCAAAGTGATGTGCCAAGTATAAAAATACTAAGTGAAAAGACCTTTGTCAATAAAATTTAACACAGTTTGTCAGCAAGTGGAATCTTGTGTGAGGCCTTCCAGAAGGCTTACAGCAACTAAATAACATCCTGAAAAAAGGAAATACATGTAACCACAGTGCTGTCCACGAAGATCTGACAAGAGTCACTAAAAGCAGCTGTTAGTATTCTAGCTGCATAAGGGGTAGCTGTACTCTATAGCCAACGTATTAAACAAAAAAAACCCTATGAATTGCTATGTTGGTAGTGATGCAATGCAGAAAGACTTTCCCTTGAGAAAGCCTGATTGCTAACATGATAAAATGAAAGAACACTTCTTTGCCTCATGAAAACCACTATGATTTATGTAGCAGTGCCTTGTACAGGCAGGAGGAAGGCTCAGGGACACCTAAGCCACTATCAGCATCAGCAGTTGCAAAAGACAAGGATGACATGGAAATCTCAAAGTTAGTGTAGAGAGGTAGATCATCGGTATGGGAAAAAAAAACAAGTTTTGAAAACAGCAGAGCTGACTCTTCCTGAAAAGCAGCATAAGAACTGAGCCATAGGAATACCGCATGCAGCCCCTCTTCAGTTGCAGACAGTGGCAAAATGAACACATGCACATGACAGACCTGAAGAGAAGGAGCGTCACTCAGAGAAGTCAGAGTTAAAATTATGTCCATATGCACAACAACTTCACTCCCTGATTTTAGAAGTCTTTTTAGACCAGTGTGGAAGGTCACAAGCTACGACAGAACAAAATTCACTGTATAAACCAAAATTTTGTGCTGGTAACATTGAATTTGCAGGGGAGGAGGAAGACACAAGAAATAATCCTTTCTCTTACTACAACAATCTGAGTAGTTGTATTCCAGGGGGACTGCATGTGACAAAGCCATCCCCAGCTAAATGATATTGTATGATTCTCAAACATCCTTCACCCCACCTGAAAACTCTGCTATAATCTAAAAGGACTTACGGGTTGTGCATTCAAAACACCCCCAAAAAAGCTAGGCTTGTCTTTTATTCATTTCCAGGACTCACAACCACAGGCACTCCATGACCTCATGTGCCAGATGCAACTAACTGGCTGGTTTGTATCTGACACACAGGTTTGCAGGTGAGGCAAATATCACATACCACTCTGCTACAATAGGAGGTTTGTGATTTAGTGCCAATTCAAAACCAAAAAACAACACCACTGTTAGGTGCACTTCTTAACTCAAGTTTAACATTGCAAGCCTTCTCCACTTTTTGTTATTTTTCATTCCAGAATGTAAATGCAGAACTACTTCCAAGGCCTACACCTGTTACATACGGCAAAGTCCCACAGGACAGTTAAATTCAGCTCACTGGAGAAAGTTCAAGGTAACCGTATCTACGAAGCTTTTGTAGTGATTCAGATATATGCTTATAGGGTACAAAGGCTCAACACTTCATTCACAAAGAACACAGAACATAACTCAGACCTCTAAGAGCTCAGACATAACACTAGTCAAAAACTGAAGGCTGTTATATACTGCCAGCATAAAGTATCTGATACTAAATTAAAGATATTTCCACACAGATAATGCAGGCTACATGCATAGAAATAAAGCACTAAATACTTGCATGATAGCATTTAAAACTGTTGCGAAGCATTCCAAAATATACGTGTATATTAAAAAGTGCTATTACCACAATTAATTAGGTTATTTTTACATATTTATTTGTATATTACTTGAAAAGCATAGTAGTAGACTTAAGGAAAGGTGGAGAATTAAATTAGCAATACCGAAAATAAACATGTTTTGAAACTAATTTTTCCAAAATTAATGATTATATGCCTCCCTTTCACCCACATTCTTTCGTATCACTACATGCAAACTTATGACTGACACCTCACACATCACAATACCTACGTGACAGGGGACTAGGTACACGCAGAACATAAGCAGAGCTAGAAATGCTGCAGCGTGTGGGGGGCTATGGGGGACACACATAAAAAAATGAATCACTAAATTTGCTGGAGAGGTTAGGAGGTCAACATTACACAAGCAACAGAGCTTTAAGCTTTAACTGTTTCTAACCAGCCAAGGAAAAGACAACTTATACAGATCTACAGCTTCATACAGACATGTAAGTGCAACTTCATGGGCACTCTCCTGCAGTAAAAACAACCTGGCAATGGAAACTTCACCTCTCACATCAGCTCAGTCCCCTGAGCAAGTGCTGTGCAATAGTGTCTCCCAAGACATATCCCTTCTGCAAAGCTAAGGGAATCTTCTTTAAGTTCTACCTGCAAAGCAAGAGGTCCAACCAAAGGGATAACCACATGCCAAGAATCTGATATATGTGAAGGAAGACCACCCAACATTTTGTTTTTAATGTGCACTTTGAAGAGTAATACAAATTACCTTTACACTAAGAGCCAAAATTATTCAGAAGTAGCAATTTAATTTAATTCCCTTATCTGACTGTGGAAGGAGAGGCAGTATCATGGCACTAGCCCTACTTATTTAGTGTCTGCTCTTTAATTGCTAAAGAAAATGTTGATTTGTTCTACTTAAATGAATTACCAATTTAATGAGCAATTCGAAGTCACATAAATGTTGCATCATCTTAAGAATGTATCTGCTGTTTAATAATGTTCTTATATCTGCCATCTAAGTAACACTAGTCATTCCTCCTATGTTGCAGATTTAATCCACAAAGTATATTTTCCAATGTTTTGTCCAAAACAAGTTAAAAATCAAAGAAAAACAGTAACTTATAATTAAAACATAAGTTGATACAGCAGTTGCAACAGAGTGAAGAATTTATGTAACTTGTGATACATCTATTAAGGACAAGAAGCAATGCCTCTAGAAAAATGTTTTTTTCCTTAAAAGCTATCACTTCAGAACAGTTTTCATCTAGAGAATATTTCATCCTAACCGGAGCCAAAGCCTGTGCAATCATGGTACAGTGTAACATTACATAGTTTTTCTGGTCATTTGAGATAACAGCAAGATCACATTGACCTGGGCTCTAAATTACATTACTTAAAATGAGATTTAAGGCTGACCGAAATTTTTCTTTCTTCAGAAAACATGGAAGGCACTGAAAGCTAAAATTAGTACAAGTAGTATCACAACAGCAGATGAAGGCCTCAACTACAGACATTGCTGTTTCATAAAAATCAGGTTTACCATGTTCTGTCTGCTCACACACTAGGTTAAGAAAAAACTCATACGCCTTGGTTCAACCCTCCAACTAGGGTAATAGCAGAGAGGTCTAATGGCTTTTGATTCTGACATTGCACGCAATAGTTCAATGATGCTAACACAATAACTTCTGCAGACATATGCTGGGTAGGGATTGCGGAGGTAGAGAAAATGCCAGCACAGCTGTAGCAGCAGAGACTACTGTCCAACTGAGATCCAAGTGTGAATATAAACACAAAGAGGTTATCTGAATTTGATAGTACATTCATTCTTAAACCCAGGTATCAACATGTACAGCCACTGATTACTACTTTTTGTTCTGGCTTGTTTTTTTAGAAAAGGGAATCACTGGCAAACAAGATGCTAAGTGAAAATAGGTAATCTGCTCATGAGAACAAATTAGTTAATCCATTTCAGCAATGACATGACAAAAATCTGGAAAAGTTCTCAAACACTACAGAAAAATCAAGAAAATTAAGTCACTGCAGCAGAAGTGTCTTCCTTTCCACCTTCTGAAACCTGACAGACCTTAAGCAAGTCATTAATGAACTGCTTTAAATTGGTCTGTTCCATTTTTGTTCCATTTTTGAGTTCTGATTATGGAAGTAAGGAAGCCCTGAGGACAAAGTTGTGAAATGACCTGTAGCTGGAACCTGTTTTCCTGTTTCAGTTGGTAAACCTGCATAGCTGCTTACCCACCCTTCTTAAGGCATATTTTCCTAGTGGTAGAAAATTCCTACCTGTGCTAAAGAATCTTTAAAATAAGTGAGTTCTAATGCATTGGAAAGAGTGCTGCACTATTAAGGAAGCTTCACTCCAACCTCTTTGCTGGGGGGATGGGGGGGAGGGAAAAAAAAAAAAAAAATCGACCAAAAATTAAAATTACTTCAGAATATCAACAGGCTTTCTGTAGAAGATCCCTGCTGCTTGCCTGGAGAAACTGAAATACCTTTAATCGCTACATGAAGAAGCTGAAGCAGTGCAGTCAGGCAAAGCCCATAGAGAGCTTGGGAGGAGGCCGGTGGTGTTGCTGGGTGCTGGGCCTTCTCAAGCAGCACAGAAGTCCTGAGCTGCCCCTCAGCTCCACAGGTGCCACACATTCCCTAAATCCTGAGAGCTCCTTGTGCAAAATGAGTGCTCTTACCCATTTTCACTTCCTCAAAAAGGTTACTTTCGTCTAGAAATCATAATAAAAATCACCCCTTCCATCATTCTCTGCAACTGAGTAGCACATGCTGCTCTAGAGTATAAAATAATGATTTTTTTCAAACTACCAAGGATTTCGCTTAATCAGCAACTAAAAGTAGTACAAAAAACTTCTTCTCACTGGATATAATGGGAGTCATCTTGTTCTCAGATTTTTGGCCACAATGCAAGCAAGCTCAAAGTTTGCAACTGGCATTACAGGAAAACATCCTACCATTCAAAAGCAAAAAAACAAGCTGCCACA
The DNA here is from genome assembly GCA_013399365.1 of Pampusana beccarii. Taxonomy (NCBI): domain Eukaryota; kingdom Metazoa; phylum Chordata; class Aves; order Columbiformes; family Columbidae; genus Pampusana; species Pampusana beccarii. The sequence continues at coordinate 711,986 of VWYH01007500.1, forward strand.
GGGGAAGAAAACAACTAATTAAAAAAAACACTACTTAAGATGACAGCATTTTTACTGGCAGGGAATAAATAGATTGTGATATTCTAATTCCAGCTTTTTCCTTACACAGTTTGGAACACATCTACATTCCCAGAACAACTGAAGACAATGTTCAAGATTAGGCATTACAGTCCTATGCTACAATCATATCCCTATCATACACAGTTATCTAATGAATCCTTACACAACCTTCCACAATTTTACCAGCTGTTCCAAATACATCTACGGTCCCTACAAGAGATTTCCATACTATAATAAAGCTTTTGCTGTGCTTTCTACTTTTTTTTTAACAAATGTTCCTTTCCTGGTTCCATTCAACCATGAATATTTTTTCAAATTATTTATATCAAATAAAATTTTTTAAATGTCTTGTATTGAGACTAGTCGTAAAAAAAATTCCCGCCAATGCAGCAAAGATAGGCAGTGTAAAACTAAATCCAAAAAGCTGTTGAAACTAGTAAAATTTTTAACACATGAACTTGTAATTCAACAGAATCCTTTTAAGGTTGAAAATGAGGTCTTATTCTGCTCACTAGTTAACATGGACTCAGATGGTCTCTGTCATCTCATCTTACGTAGGCAACAAAAGTGAACTCTGCTATAAGCACAAAAACCTCTGAATCTTCCCCACATATAACCAGAAGAGGCATTAATTTCAAATGTTAGTTTCCTCCACACAGTAACTATAGTTAATAAAGCTCACCACTACAAAAACTTAACTTGCTAATTAACTTATGTGTGATCCTATGTTAAAGGTATATTTGAGGATTTTCATGAAGATGTAAGAACACAGAAATGTATCTCTCTTGTACCATCTAATTTTTAGAATTTTGTTTCAATGCACAACATTTTTTTATTTCCCCACCTCTTAAGCACAGAATAGAGGAATATATACCGTTCTGATGCAAAATTAGCTGAACAGTTTCTAAATACAGATTCTTTTCCAGAAATTATAAAAAGTAAAAGCTATGCTCATTCACCCTTTCCTTAGAGTTAAGAAAAGAACAAACAAGTGCTTTTTTCTTCTTAAAAACAAGAAACAAGGAAAAAAAAAATTGCTTAAGCAAAAAAGACCCTTAGGCCTAATTTTCTGATCTTTTCAATAGGTAACACTCAAAATCTGATAGTCCTTCAGTGAGTTTCATAGTCTCCCATCTTTTAAAATTTATAATGTTCAAGTGTTAATGAAATCACAAATTTAAAGGTTCTGCCCTTCCAACCATTAAAACCCAGGAGAGACTAAAACACTCAGAAAACAACACATTTCTACGCCTCACACCAAAGACTAAGAATGCATAAAGTTTTAAGAACCACGGCATGTATAACCTACTTATAGTTACTACATTTGTAACATGCCCAGAAGCTCCATTAAAGTTTACCAACCAATGTTCTCAATTTTTGTACTTCTTTATTCTTCCCAATATCATTCCACTTTTTCTTTCCTACCAAGGATTGCTTATGACATGCTTTATGATGTTATGTAATGGATGTTCTCCATTTTTCTTATCCTTCCACTTTAAACTCTTTCTACATTGTGTTGCATTAAACTATATCGTTATATTCTCTAGATCGGCATCATTCTCCCTTACACAGGTTTTCAATTCCATACATAAAGCTATTTCTTGCCCTTTTAACATATCCACCTACATCCTCCATCCTTACTCAGCTTTATGTTTCAAATCCAAAGGCAGTAAAACATGACATGAGAACAGACACATGACAATTCTTGGCTTTAATTTTCATCTTGAGGAAAGAGCAGAAGTAGTAGGTTTCTTTACCCTTCCCCTCCTTGTGGGGTGGAGGCAAAAGGGAAGCAGCAGTGGAAGATAAAGACATAGACAATGCAGCACATGCTTCTGTTGAAGATACAGCTTCCTCTACCATGCCATACATTTACTTCAAAAAGTGGGAGAGAACAGAGGCACTGTTTCATTCAAACTTATAGTTTAAAACTCCTATTAAACTTTTTTACACCCTTCGCAAACCATCCTCAATTTGGTATCTCTATTTTGTTCTTGTTGACTTGTTTTTAAAACCTTTCGAGGCAGGGACCTGCACCATCAAAAGCTTATGTGCTACTTAAGTTAGCAGTAACAGTTAGATGGTATCCAGGATCAAGATTTAAGAGGTAGCTGTTGAAAAGAATAAATATACCATGATTTCCACTGCCGCCCCTGCTCCTCCCCCACCCCATTTTGTCTGCATCACTATGTCAGCCATTTAATTCCTTGGTTTCCCACTCTTCCTCACATCCAATCTTACAAGCATCCTTTTTCAACTTTCCCTCCACTTCCTTTAACTGAAAATCTCTTCTTTTTATTGTAACACTATACTCTGGAAAGCCTTTCCAGAAGACTCTTTTATTTCTCCTCTTCCCCAAAATCAAATGGAGGCCTGATTTTTACTAGGCATAGGTTCTAGAAACCTTGGCATCTTGCCTTCATTCAGAGCCATGTCTGCCATGATATAAAATAGCTTCATAAAAAAGACTTCGTTTTCTTGTACAGCCCTTGTCATACATTCTGGCATTCTCTGCTGCTGCATGTATGTTCATCTGAACCTGTCCTAAGTTTTCTAGCGGCAGACTAACTCCACAAAATACTAGGTTTTCCTTCAGAGAGAGTAGTGAAGCTGGGCCACTGCACTCATCCCATCCCTTCTCACCGAAAATAAATATAAAACCTGGCAACCTGTGCTTCCAAAATATATATAATTCCATCTCCTATAAGAAAGAAAGGGAGCAAACTTTTCTACTTCAGCAATACTTTTATCAATATTCTTTACAGAAGCAGCATCACACTAAGCAGGACCCACCTTAGCCTCCCAAATTTCTCTCTTAAAGCACCTGTTCAGCTTTTTTGGAATGTGCACAACGAACTGTATTCACAGAACCACAGAACACCAGGTTGGAAGGGACCTCAATGATCATGTGGTCCAACCTTTCTTGGCAAAAGCACAGTCTAGACAAGATGGCCCAGCACCCTGTCCAGCTGAATCTTCAAAGTGCCCAGTGCTAGGGAATCCACCACTTCCCTGGCGAGATTATTCCAATGGCTGATTGTTCTCATCATGGAAAATTTCCCTTGTCTCCAATCGGAATCTCCCCAGGAGCAACACGTACCCATTGCCCCTTGTCTTTTCCATGTGACTCCTTCTAAAAAGGGAGTCTCCATCTTCTGTGCAGCCACACTTAAAATACTGGAATATGGTGATAAGGTCACCCCTAAGCTTTCTTTCCTCAAGGCTGAACAAACCCAGTTCTCTCAGCCTTTCCTCATGTGGCAGCTTCCCAGTCCTTCGATCATCTTTGCAGACCTCCTCTGGGACCCTCTTCAGCCTGTCTACATCTTTTTTGTATAATGTGGTCCAAAACTGGTGTGGCCTGACAAGTGTGAATAGAGCAGGATAATGACTTATTATCTCTGCTGGTGATGCCCTTGCTAATGCAGTCCTGCATCCTGTTGGCCTTCCTTGCTACACCAGGACACTGTTCCTCATACCAAGCTTGCTGTTCACCAGGACCCCCAGGTCCCCTTCCACAGAGCTGTTCCAGCCAGATAGATCCCAGCCTGTGCTGCACTCCTGGCTTATGTTTTCCCAGGTGCAAGACCTTACACTTGTCCTTGTTGAACTTCATGAGGTTCTTGTTAGCCCACCCTTCCAGTCTACCCAGGTCTTCCTGCAGGGTAGCTCTCCCTTCCAAAGCGTCCACTTCCCCACTCAGTTTGGTGTCATTGCCAAACTTCAGGGTACACTTGATCCCACCATCCAGATCTCTTATGAAGACGTTAAACAGTGTTGGGCCCAACATCATTTCCTGGGGGACTCCACACATGCCAGGTTGCCAGTTTGAAAACGAGCTATTTACTACCAGCCTCTGGGTGCAGCCTGTCAGCCACTTCTCCATCCACCGCACAGACCACTTTTCTAGACCATAATGCCTCAGTTTCCCTAGGAGAAGGCTGTGGGAAACTGTATCAAACACCCTGGAGAAATCCAGGTAGACAGCCTCCACTGCTTGCCCCACATCAAGAGAGCAGGTTACCTTGTCACAGAAGGTCATCAGGTTTATCAAGCATAATTTGCCATGCTGGCTATTCCCAATCATGTGCTTCAACTGATCTCTGATAGACCCCAGGAAGATTCATTCCACCACTTTCCCAGGGACTGAAGTCAGACTGATCAGCCTATTATCTTCTGAGTCCTCCTTTAAGATCTTCTTGTAGATGGGGGTGACATTAGCCTTCTTCCAGTCTTTTGGCATGTCCCCTGATCTCCACAACTTCTCAAAGATTATGCAGAGCAGCCTCACAATGATGTCAGCCAGGTCCCTTAACACCCTCAGGTGGATACTGTCAGTAGCTATCAATTTGTAGGGGTCAAGCTGCTGTAGTAATTCCCTCACCAACTCTTCCTTCACTGACGGTGGGTCTGTGTTCCCATCAACCTGGATTTCTGTTCCCAAGGCCTGAGGCCCAATAATGCTGGTAAAGATTGAGGTAAAGCAAGTGTTGAGAACCTCTGCCTTTTCAACTCTCCTGTTTAACAGTGGGCCAACATTTTCCTTGTGTTTCTGCTCATTGTTTATGTACCTGAAGAACCCTTCCTTGTAGTTTTTGGCATCTCTGGCCCATTTCAATTTGAGCTGACTTTTGCTTTTCTAATTGTATCTCTGCAGGCCCTGACAATGCTCATATAGTTCTCAACTGCTATCTGTCCACCTTTCCACCACTGGCACACTTCCCTCAGTTTTGAGCAGACTTAGAAGCTCACAGGTAAGCCGAGGGGGTCTCTTGCTCTGCCTACTTCCCTTACCTTTAAAACGGATGAACTGCTTTTGTGCTTCCATGAGTGTGTTCTTGAAGAACTCCTGGCACTCACTAGCTCATTTATCCTCCACAGAAGCTTCCCACAGAATAGCTCCCAACTGAGCTCTGAGCAAGCTGAAGTTTGTTCTTCTAAAATCTAAAACCTTTGTCTTAGTATTAAACCTGCAGTAATGGTTATTTGAAACTAATGAGTTGTCCATTTTTATTAGACTATTTTTGATCTGAATCAGTTCTCCAGTCTGATTCATGACACAGCCTCCAAAACGGTTTCACGAGCATATATGAGAGGCAACAGAGAAACAGAGTACTTAAAATTATGTTACCTAGAGGAAAAATACATAAAGCTAAAGCCTTAATTTTAATTCATTATTCAACTCTAGATTCTTGTGCAAGTTTTCAAATCATAAGATAAAGAAAACAGTGCTTAAATAAAAAGTTCAAATGGCAACTGCAATGGAAGTAAGGCAATACTACAAAAAAAAAAAAAAAAAAGAGAACTATTGGCCCTATTTTAAAAGTTGTTGCACTGGATCTTTTGACTAAAGCTGAAAACTATATCCTGAAATGGTTCATAACTTTTAAATTCTCAAAATGCAAGCAGAAATTTAATGAAAAGCACATTCATAATTCAATCTGCTTCAGACTTTAATAACCAATCTATATTGATAAGTGAATCATAATCTTCAAAACACCACTGTGAGAAAAGGAAATGACTTAAAGCTATTTTAGCAAACAACAATTAATTTAACAACTTACCACAAAGGAAATTCATATGTAGACATATAGTGTTCTGTTTGTAATTCATAACACACTTTAAGTTACTCCCTTATAAAACTATAAATGAGCTCTTAATTCTACATCTTAATTAAACAAGCTTCTTCCACGAACACTATGTAGCAAATGCAAGAAACATAAAGGAAGCTATTTTGTCAAAACAGCTCTGATGGTAATTCATGCATCCTCTTGTACTCTAAAAGGAAAATATCTGAGAAATACTATTCTTCAACTCACAAACACGCTTAAAGGGCTTTTTGTTCATTAACAGTATTATTTTTACATAAGAAATACTTTCCTACCATTATTCAGATACAAAGTATCAAGAACAATACCTGATCCACTGCAAAATGTTGACAAACAGAGGCTCATTATAAAAATGTACCATTCAACAAACTTTCTTAGGTCCACAAGCAAATTATGAAATGGCCCATACTATATTTGACAGTATCAATAGAAGTAGTCTTGAAAACAAGCTTTAACAGACTAACCTTGAAACAGACTGGTCTTGAAAACAGCCTTTCCACAAGAGAAATTACAAATACTACAGCTATTTCTTTAATGTGCCTATCTGTAAATCAGAAACATATAATAAAATATTTAACTATCTCTTCTTGCTTCACAGAATGTCCCTGGTGCAAAAAACTCAGATTAGGTACAATTTCAAACACAGTTCCTCTCTTTCCTCATAACAAAAATGTTGTGTAAGGTACAAGGATTATCCCCTCAGGTACACCTGTACAAATCCTGCAGTCTTCCATAACGCTCCATACAGGACCACTTAGTTCAATCTTGTCTGCTTTTAACTACAAATAAGCATTCTGCTAATGAACAAGATTAACATTGTTAACATTTGTAACATAGACACTCAACTGGTCTCTATAATGAAACCTGAAGTTTAATGAGCATCACTTCAATTTTTGTGAAGAGAATTTTTATTTAAACATTACACCTCAAACACCATAGCTACAGAACCTCAGTGAGAAGGGAGGTTAAAACAAAAAGTAACTTGGATGAGTTCTACACATAAAATACAACATAGGTGTGAAACTAAAGGACTGGAAGTTGTATACATATACCTATAGGCATTCAGAACATACACCTATATGCATTCGGAGTGAGCACAACAACAGCTCAGCTTCTAGAACTATGTGAAGCGATATTAAAACCTGCCACCTGGCTTAGGCATGTATTCACCTTGGACTCACAGCCCATCTGCTTAATTAATTTCTGCAGAAGCTGATCTAAGCCCCTTACAGCTGTAACCAGTTTTTGCACAACCAATTTCGTATCCTCAAACTACAAATACACATTTCCTTCCCTTTCAGTCTGTTGAAAATATTGCAAAATCCCTCCCATCACTTAAAAATCATATCAGTTCAGGACCAAGAAGAACAATATCTGTTTACTAACCAGACACCAACCTGAAGTTTAACTCATGAATTTGTAAGGCTGGAAACCAAATTTTAATTTCCCCACAGAATTTAAGTCTGTCCAGTTCTCAGTGGAATAAAGAACAACACTGACCTATGACATACAATTCTGGTACTGGAAAGTCCTGTGACAAACGTTTATCACTATAAAATCACTTTATAACCATAAACATTTTCCATGACTCCTTAACTTTGTATCATCTTACTAATGTAATGAAAACAAATGGTTCTACATGAACAGTTATCCAAGTATAAAACATCTACTCTTTTCTAAAATGGTGTAGCAAACATATGGTATAGCTTTTAGATGATGCTTTTGACACTTACTTCAGATGGTATCAACATTTGCAGATAGTCCTACATCTATAATTATCAAGTCCACTCAACCCACTACAGTGAACAAACAGTTATAAAGGCTGGCAAGAGGCAGAGTGCCGTGCTTTTCACAAGCAGAAAGCACACCTGACTATTACAGATAAACAAAAGCTTTACATTGTCTATTTCTTCTTCACATACGGTACCTGAGACCACCTGCATAGAAATTCGAAAGCTAGAGTCCACAAGTATTGTGATGCGTAAATGGAGCAACAGAAAGATTTCAGGGGTTAAATTATTAGAATGGAATTCAAGAAAAACACTTTCAAAAATAAAAAAAAAAATATCGGAACCTCTATTCTTCAATTGCCAAAATAGAATATTTCTCTCTCTTCTTCCTCTCAAATTCCTGCCTGCTTTGTCTGATTATTAACGTCAACAGGGCATGAATTATCTTAAGTCTATGCACATGTATCACTTAAAGAAATGGACCACTTCAGCCTTGAGACTCAGTAGGCCAGTACTTAGGAGCTGTAATATCTAACATTTATTCCATAAGAAACATGAAAACCTACTATAACAAATAAAGACCTTATATTGTGTTCCCTATTAATAGTCTCCTGATAGCAAAGATAAAGCTTACTGAAATGCAAATACCAATATGCTAGCTGTCCTGCAATCTTAACTAAACTTCTACAGAAGTGTGCTGTCTGTAGAGATGAGGTACATCCTTGACTTTTCATTAACATATTAAAATGACAACTGTAACATTTGTAACTTCATCAACTTCCTTGCCTTCAGGAAGTAATAACACTGCACTTTGAACTTAAGAAATATCCAAAACATTCAAGAATGTATGCTTTGAGTAATTAGAAACACTATTTTAAAGAAGTATGCCTTGAACACTTGTTTGGAAAGTATCAAAACATGCCAAGTATCTCATACTTAAACAAAAAGTACTAGGTAATGTCCATTAAAAAAAAAAAAAAAAAGTAATACCAGATGTACAGCTATTGCAAACCTACAGCTAAGGCTTTAAGCACCAGTATACATAAATATCACACAGACTGTAAACATAATTTCAAAGTATAAACATGGTACAACCATGAACTATAAAATGTGCTATTCATTACAGCTTACTCAGATCCTAAAAATCCCTACCCTATTACCATAAAGCCAAAACTGCATACACAAAAATAATTATCTTAAAAAAAACTATACATCCATCCCAATTATCCACTTCACATTTTTACTTCAAATCTTTTCACTTCCAGACACCTTCATAAAAGGCTAGAAAACCAGTTCCACAAACAACACAATTCACAAAATTTTAACCAATTTTAACTTGCTCCACATTAACAGACAGTATGCTAGACAATAAAGAAATAATAAGAAATGTAGAATATATTTTTTTAAAAAAATGAACAGCTCAGATATAAATTTAGAGAAATTGGAGAGGCTGCCTAATTCCTAGAATGCTTCTCAAATGTCCCATGGTACTAATTCCCCGTTTCTCAATTCCCAGCACTGCCATTATAAGGCAAATACTGTATTTCTTCTTAAAGCAATATTTCTTTGTTTTGATTAAAATAAATTAAGCTAAAATGTTCTCAACGTTATTAAAAAACTTTACTTCACCTAGACTAATCTCCTAAAATGTTTTTCTGCATAATTATTTTTCAAGTCTGTTATAATTAAAACTGAGGATATTTAATTATAGATTAGTAGAAAATTAACATTAATGTCAACACTAAAGGGACAAAGTCAATATATACTAACTCACATTGTCCGGAGCTATTTTAAAACAAGTAACAGCTACAATTACAAGAAAGATGAAAGAATATTGTCATTGTGCACTTATTTTATATGCTTAATAAAAGCATAGATAATCACTTTGTTAATTTTCTCAACGCACGGTCTTTACACAAAGGACGTACGATTTTTAAAATCAGCTGGAAAACAGGGCTGCAAAACCAGAAGAGGCAACACAGAGACCAAAAACTGGCATACTGCACAGAACTACTTCATCTCTCTTTAAATCTACTCCAACATCAATACTTTTAAATGGAAACACGCTTCAAATTTTGCCTACAGGATATGAGAAACTGATTAAACTCAATGAATAGGAATTAACAAGCATCTTATACCAAATACATTAGACCAGCTACATCAAGCTAAATCTGTGTAGGAGCCAAATAATTTTAACTTATGAAATGAAGGTTTGTCAACTTTGGCTAAACACTGGAAGTACCATTTTAAAAAAAAAAAAAAAAAAAAGAAGAGACAGGGAGGAAGAACAGAAAAATGAAACGCTTTGCAATTCATTTCAAATACAATGGATGTCCACCCCACCGCCAAATAATCTTTAGGCTTCACCTCCTGCAAGAACATCTTCCTGAGAAAAAGAGACATCAAGATAATAGCAGGGTGTTTGTTTTTTGGGTTGCTTATTTTTGTTTTTCCTCCTTCACATTAATGCTCTTGTCAACTAGAGAGGCATAACACTGAATACTTTATCCTATACAAGACTGACTACATTTGATTTTCAGCATCTCAACCAGTTTGAAAGGTGACCTCTCAATTTCCCTCTCGTCTCCCCCAAAACCACATTAGCTGCAAACTATGATTTTTAACCTCCTTTTCTGCAAAAAAAAAAAATAAATTTTTTGCAATAGAAAACTTCATTCCTCTCTCACACATACTAACAGCATGTACAACATTAAAAATTTGATTTTCTCTGGCTTATCACATATCCAATGCATGGAGCAACAATACAGTATTCCTGACCTTTAGCCTGTTATCTTCAATAACTCACAAAACTGTATAGCCTTGATGTCTTATCTGCTCTTTTGATTTGCTACACCCAGCATCAGGACTCAGTTTACTTCAAGATGCTACAGCCATACATCCTACAAAGCAAAACTACCAAAGAAGGGGGACTGCAGTCCAGACCTACAGCATGAATGAAACCAACAACCGCGTTAAAGGTCCAGACACGAAGCTTCCTCCATCCCTGAGAGAGATCCCAGATTTCTTCTTATTGAACTCTGTCAGGGTGTAGCTTCATTAAACCAGAGTTCCCATGGCAAAGGCTTCATGAAATCTCCTGGTCAGCCTGCAAGTGGCTTGGGCAAACGTGTTGCCTCTTCAATTGAACCCCAGCAAAAACGAGAGCACTACCTCCTCCCCGCATTGAGATATGGCATTCCAGGCCACAACAGAATCCTGCTGCTGCACAAGTACCTCTGCAGATAATGGAGCAGTTCCCTCAAAACTTGCAACCCAAGACTCCACCTCCCCCCAAAACAGCCTCCTCAAACACACACATCTCCTACCGTCTTAACCACAGGTAACTACGGAACACTGCCAGGTGCTCACAGAAGAGACTGCTACAGCCCACCTTTTAAAAAGGTCCAATAGCAAGTGTACTGTTCTCACATCAAGTTGCATACCAATAAATTTTTGCCTTTGTGAAGTACTCCTCTGGAAATACGACTCAATGGTTTTTCTTACCTGCTACACTTGCACATAAATCTCACATTACTTTATAATGTGCTGGCTTGTAGATTCTTAAATCAGTCATTTAGGATTTCATAATTATGGAGTCTACGGTCTTTGTTAGCTGTTGTTGCTCCATGCACAGAAGATTTTGCTGCTATCACTGTAAACCCTAATAATTAAATGCACGTATAGATGGTATATATATCTCTCTCTATGGCCGCACTTCCTACTATGAAAATAAGTGCTACACAGAATTGAAGTAATTTGCTAGATTAATTCCTCTAAACCTTCCTGTCCAGTGTAGACTGTATGAAGCTTCAGACACACAGAAAAATAACTCTTTAAGTAACAAACATCTTAAAAACAACAAATTCTTACTTATCCATATCAGTAACTGAAACATGTGCACATTCCCTGCAAGTAAAAAGCACAAACAAAACTGAACCTAGTTCAAGCCAAGAAGATCCTCTCAAACATCTTTGCACTGAACAGTAACATTTTCATCTTTCTACTTCCTCAACAATCTACTTTCCTCAGAGACAAGTTTTACAAAGAACATGCTTTGTGAGTTAGTGTGCATTTCATAAATATCCAAGACACTGTCAGAAAACTGAGGTGAAATACCAAAATATTTGGTTGTGAGGTTTTTTTGGTATTCACTGCATGGATTCATACAGTGACACAGTAGGAGAACATACAATGATATCTCTAGAAATATACTTCAAAACTACCAAAATGCCCCACAACTTCAGTCATCTCAAACAGACTGTCTGTATATATCGAAACTTGAATCAACTAGTATAAAAAAGAAAACGCATTATATGCAAGGACAGACTCAAAACTCAACGGATATGCTGAACTGCTGCCTGCACTACTTAATTTTGCAGCATGCAAAATAAAACTTAACCTTGTGATATAACACAACAGACAATCTACCTACATATGATGCTTTTACTTTCTATTGGGCATCCTTATGCTCTAATTCTAATATTTCTGATAGTCTCAACACCATTCACAGAACAGGCATTAATTCTGGTCCACTAACAGTTAACGTACATTATTTAACTGGTCTGACATGTCACTCCCCAACTTTTTTGATTTATCGGAAGAAGTACTTTTATAAATAACTCTAAAAATCAAAAGGAAAGCATGAGATTTTTAAAAATGCAAGCACAAAGAAGAGTGTACTCGCTTTTCCTTCGATCCCTTCCCCCTCCCCCCACGTACTGACATTGAGCTTTTCTAATCATGCCAGAAATAAACATCCAAACACAAGTAAAGGCCTAGGCTACCGAATTCAACATGCTTTATAGTTAGGGCTTCAGATCAACCAAGACCAGCATGAGAAAAAAATTCTTCACGCGTAAATATCAGCTTACAGCACGGGCACAACAATAGGATGAACAAAGTGTCAAATGAAACGGTACTGACAGGAACAAGTCAGAAAGCAGGAACCTGACGAACCCAGTCCCCTACTTCAACCGTCTGATATTTTAAAAACACTTCCACTTATTCTGTTACACAAACGTTTTCTTCACGTTTAGCCTTTAAATACAACTGGCAGACACTCAGCCCGCACAGCCTTTGTCAGTAGCTTACGGATGGGCAGCAGAATGTGCTACAGGTTGATAAGAGCACCGGTGCTGCAAACGCCCTGCGTGCAGCAGGAAAGCACCCAAAAAGAACTTGCAATGCACAGGAGAGTTTCCCTCAACGTTCAGCCGGGGCCTTCACGCTCCAGACGACGTGCATGTTAGTGTTCCCAGTATTTGTTTCGTGTTTATCTCCCCCCCCGTTTCTCTTTCTCCTCCCTGTCCGGCCATCTTGGGCCGACAGGAGCAGCCATTACTTAACTAAATGACAAGGCCAACAACTTTTCACAGAAACATCTCTTTCAAAAGGCCGGGCTGGCTCCAACCACCTTCGGGCCGTCCCGCTCCCTGTCAAGCCGCCCGGTGGCCGGGGCGGCAGGGCGTCCGCCGGGCGGCACACGGCGCTCGGCGAGGACCTCGCACGCTGGAGGCAACCGGGCCCGCAGAGTAAACAAGTCACTGGGCGACGGGCTCCGGGAGCCGCTCAGCGCCGCGCCCGCCCCGCCGAGGCCCGGCCCGGCCGCCCCGCTCTCTCCGGCCCCGGGTCAGCTTCCCCCCG